>CM062078.1:15603150-16139140 GCA_031163375.1 Conogethes punctiferalis
CAGCTACATATAAAAACAGTCCAATTAAGTACCTCCTTTTTTTAAAAGTCGGTTAAAATGTATCTCGGATGGTTTGACAGTCCTTCGGCCTTTATTCCCAGGTGGGGGCCGTGTTCGTGATGGTGCTCGGCTGCCTGCTCATGTCGTACGTGTTCCACTGCACGTGGGTGACGTCGGAGGCGTACTCGTCGCCGTCCATAGTGCTGTCTGCGCGGGCGCACGACGGCGCGCGCATCATCTTCGACGACTTCCGCGAGGCGTACACGTGGCTCAAGATGAACACGCCCGAGGTACGGTAGCGTGCCTGCCTGTGACGTCACAGTACTCGTCGCCGTCCATAGTGCTGTCTGCGCGGGCGCACGACGGCGCGCGCATCATCTTCGACGACTTCCGCGAGGCGTACACGTGGCTCAAGATGAACACGCCCGAGGTACGGTAGCGTGCCTGCCTGTGACGTCACAGTACTCGTCGCCGTCCATAGTGCTGTCTGCGCGGGCGCACGACGGCGCGCGCATCATCTTCGACGACTTCCGCGAGGCGTACACGTGGCTCAAGATGAACACGCCCGAGGTACGGTAGCGTGCCTGCCTGTGACGTCACAGTACTCGTCGCCGTCCATAGTGCTGTCTGCGCGGGCGCACGACGGCGCGCGCATCATCTTCGACGACTTCCGCGAGGCGTACACGTGGCTCAAGATGAACACGCCCGAGGTACGGTAGCGTGCCTGCCTGTGACGTCACAGTACTCGTCGCCGTCCATAGTGCTGTCTGCGCGGGCGCACGACGGCGCGCGCATCATCTTCGACGACTTCCGCGAGGCGTACACGTGGCTCAAGATGAACACGCCCGAGGTACGGTAGCGTGCCTGCCTGTGACGTCACAGTACTCGTCGCCGTCCATAGTGCTGTCTGCGCGGGCGCACGACGGCGCGCGCATCATCTTCGACGACTTCCGCGAGGCGTACACGTGGCTCAAGATGAACACGCCCGAGGTACGGTAGCGTGCCTGCCTGTGACGTCACAGTACTCGTCGCCGTCCATAGTGCTGTCTGCGCGGGCGCACGACGGCGCGCGCATCATCTTCGACGACTTCCGCGAGGCGTACACGTGGCTCAAGATGAACACGCCCGAGGTACGGTAGCGTGCCTGCCTGTGACGTCACAGTACTCGTCGCCGTCCATAGTGCTGTCTGCGCGGGCGCACGACGGCGCGCGCATCATCTTCGACGACTTCCGCGAGGCGTACACGTGGCTCAAGATGAACACGCCCGAGGTACGGTAGCGTGCCTGCCTGTGACGTCACAGTACTCGTCGCCGTCCATAGTGCTGTCTGCGCGGGCGCACGACGGCGCGCGCATCATCTTCGACGACTTCCGCGAGGCGTACACGTGGCTCAAGATGAACACGCCCGAGGTACGGTAGCGTGCCTGCCTGTGACGTCACAGTACTCGTCGCCGTCCATAGTGCTGTCTGCGCGGGCGCACGACGGCGCGCGCATCATCTTCGACGACTTCCGCGAGGCGTACACGTGGCTCAAGATGAACACGCCCGAGGTACGGTAGCGTGCCTGCCTGTGACGTCACAGTACTCGTCGCCGTCCATAGTGCTGTCTGCGCGGGCGCACGACGGCGCGCGCATCATCTTCGACGACTTCCGCGAGGCGTACACGTGGCTCAAGATGAACACGCCCGAGGTACGGTAGCGTGCCTGCCTGTGACGTCACAGTACTCGTCGCCGTCCATAGTGCTGTCTGCGCGGGCGCACGACGGCGCGCGCATCATCTTCGACGACTTCCGCGAGGCGTACACGTGGCTCAAGATGAACACGCCCGAGGTACGGTAGCGTGCCTGCCTGTGACGTCACAGTACTCGTCGCCGTCCATAGTGCTGTCTGCGCGGGCGCACGACGGCGCGCGCATCATCTTCGACGACTTCCGCGAGGCGTACACGTGGCTCAAGATGAACACGCCCGTGGTACGGTAGCGTGCCTGCCTGTGACGTCACAGTACTCGTCGCCGTCCATAGTGCTGTCTGCGCGGGCGCACGACGGCGCGCGCATCATCTTCGACGACTTCCGCGAGGCGTACACGTGGCTCAAGATGAACACGCCCGAGGTACGGTAGCGTGCCTGCCTGTGACGTCACAGTACTCGTCGCCGTCCATAGTGCTGTCTGCGCGGGCGCACGACGGCGCGCGCATCATCTTCGACGACTTCCGCGAGGCGTACACGTGGCTCAAGATGAACACGCCCGAGGTACGGTAGCGTGCCTGCCTGTGACGTCACAGTACTCGTCGCCGTCCATAGTGCTGTCTGCGCGGGCGCACGACGGCGCGCGCATCATCTTCGACGACTTCCGCGAGGCGTACACGTGGCTCAAGATGAACACGCCCGAGGTACTGTAGCGTACCTGCCTGTGACGTCACAGTACTCGTCGCCGTCCATAGTGCTGTCTGCGCGGGCGCACGACGGCGCGCGCATCATCTTCGACGACTTCCGCGAGGCGTACACGTGGCTCAAGATGAACACGCCCGAGGTACGGTAGCGTGCCTGCCTGTGACGTCACAGTACTCGTCGCCGTCCATAGTGCTGTCTGCGCGGGCGCACGACGGCGCGCGCATCATCTTCGACGACTTCCGCGAGGCGTACACGTGGCTCAAGATGAACACGCCCGAGGTACGGTAGCGTGCCTGCCTGTGACGTCACAGTACTCGTCGCCGTCCATAGTGCTGTCTGCGCGGGCGCACGACGGCGCGCGCATCATCTTCGACGACTTCCGCGAGGCGTACACGTGGCTCAAGATGAACACGCCCGAGGTACGGTAGCGTGCCTGCCTGTGACGTCACAGTACTCGTCGCCGTCCATAGTGCTGTCTGCGCGGGCGCACGACGGCGCGCGCATCATCTTCGACGACTTCCGCGAGGCGTACACGTGGCTCAAGATGAACACGCCCGTGGTACGGTAGCGTGCCTGCCTGTGACGTCACAGTACTCGTCGCCGTCCATAGTGCTGTCTGCGCGGGCGCACGACGGCGCGCGCATCATCTTCGACGACTTCCGCGAGGCGTACACGTGGCTCAAGATGAACACGCCCGAGGTACGGTAGCGTGCCTGCCTGTGACGTCACAGTACTCGTCGCCGTCCATAGTGCTGTCTGCGCGGGCGCACGACGGCGCGCGCATCATCTTCGACGACTTCCGCGAGGCGTACACGTGGCTCAAGATGAACACGCCCGAGGTACGGTAGCGTGCCTGCCTGTGACGTCACAGTACTCGTCGCCGTCCATAGTGCTGTCTGCGCGGGCGCACGACGGCGCGCGCATCATCTTCGACGACTTCCGCGAGGCGTACACGTGGCTCAAGATGAACACGCCCGAGGTACTGTAGCGTACCTGCCTGTGACGTCACAGTACTCGTCGCCGTCCATAGTGCTGTCTGCGCGGGCGCAAAAGTACCTTGTAGACAGACAAACTTACTGATTTTTTTGGCCTTCAGCGGTTCTGTTTAGGTTCTAACTAAGGGACTCAAGTAAATAAGAACCTTGAGTCTTCCATCATCATCATCAGCATCCCGCAGTCCACTACTGGACATAGAATTTCGAATCTTACTTGCACAAGTCGTCACTCCACACTTCCTGTATTTAAAGACACTCATGCCTAATACTAGGTATTTAATTAAAACCAACATTTCAGGATTCAAAAGTGATGTCATGGTGGGACTACGGGTACCAGATAACGGCTATGGCGAATCGAACAGTGATAGTGGACAACAACACTTGGAACAACACGCACATATCGCGGGTGGGGCAGGCCATGGCGTCCAGCGAGGAGCGTGCCTACGAGATCATGAGGGAGCTCGATGTAGACTATGTGCTGGTCATCTTCGGAGGATTAGTCGGATACTCGTCTGATGGTGAGTTTGTAGCTAACAGTTTATAATAGCCATGTATAATAAGAAAGAAAGGAGATAGAATGCCTCCCTGTGGCACTCCCTGAAAACTTCCACACACAGACAGAAAACATGTAAGATTAATTAATAGCCATGTAAGATTAGATAAAAGGAGATAGAATGCATTTGAAGGTATGGAAGTAGAATGTATCCCTGTGGCACTCCCTAAACACTGATTATGGCTTTCCATCCACAAACAGAAAACATACCATAACCAGGTAACATTAACAACAGTGGATATATAATACCTCCCTGTAGGACACTCTAAAAACTAACTGTTTATAGCTGTGGCGTATAGACTGAAAACCATATCCAAGTAGCATTTTTAGGGATGGAGATAGAATGCCTCCTTGAAGCACTCCCCTGTGACAGGTAACGTTAGTAATAGTGGAGACAGAATACCTCCCTGTAATATAGGCATCAAATGACGGCTAGGACGAAACGAACAGCGATAGTTGACAATAACACGCACATATCGCGGGTGGGTCAGGCCATGGCGTCCAGCGAGGAGCGCGCCTTCGAGATCTTTGGAGGACTAGTCGGATACTCGTCTGATGGTGAGTTTGTAGCTAAAAGTGTATTAGCCACCTAACATTTGAAAGTATGGACATGGAATGCCCCCCTGTGGCACTCCCTGAAAACTGTTCACAGTTATAAGTTTGTTCTAAAGATTTATAATAGCCACCTAACATTTGAAAGTATGGAGATAGAATGCCCCCCCTGTGTCATTCTCTGAAAACGGTTTACAGGCTTGACTTTGTAGCTAAAAGTTAATAATAGCCATGTATAATTACTAATTAGAAAGAGAGGAGATAGAATGCCTCCCTGTAGCACTCCTTGAAAACTGTTTACAGCCGTGAGTTTGTAGGTTAAAGTTTATAATAGACATGTATAATTAAAAAGAAAGGAAATAGAATGCCTCCCTGTGGCACTCCCTGAAAACTGATTACGACCTTCCACCCACAGACAGAAAACATGTAAGATTAATAGCCATGTAAGATTAGATAAAAGGAGATAGAATGCCTCCCTGTGGCATTACCTGAAAACTGGTATTTAACATTTGAAGGTATGGAGGTAGAATGTATCCCTGTGGCACTCTTTATACACTGATTACGACTTTCCATCCTCATACAGAAAACATACCATAACCAGGTACCTATTAGGTACCTGGTTATGGTATGTTTTCTAGGTACTACCTAACATTAACAACAGTGGAGATATGATACCTCCCTGTAGGACACTCTAAAAACTAACTGTTTATAGCTTTTGCCTATGTGTGGGTGGACTTAAAATCATATCCAAGTAGTATTAGTAGGACTGGAGATGAGACGCCTCCTTGAAGCACTTCCATGTGACAGGTAACGTTTAGTAATAGTGGAGACAGAATACTTATAATATTTAGAACAAACTCAAAACTGTGAACAGTTCTCAGTTCTAAAGATTTATAATAGCCACCTAACATTTGAAAGTATGGAGATATAATGACCTATCTATCTCCACTGTTTCTAATCTTATTATTCCTTGTGTTCTACAGGGAGTACGCTAGTGGCAAAGCCCAAACAAGAATGACTATAGAATACTTTCCTACAGCATTCTTAAGTAACTAATTTACAACCGTTTGTCCCCAGACATAAACAAGTTCCTATGGATGGTGCGCATCGGCGGTAGTACCGACCGCGGCGCGCACATCAAGGAGGCCGACTACTACACGCCGGCCGGAGAGTTCCGCGTCGACGCCGACGGCTCGCACACGCTGCTCAACTGCCTCATGTACAAGATGAGCTACTACAAGTTCGGCCTCGTCTACACCGAGGGAGGTGCGTACTGTATTAATATTCTTCGTCCATGCATGTAGCGCTCCTCTGTTTAAGGTGTCACTGAAAACCAGCGTCGCGGCGCCCCCGCGCCACGACACATGCTGAGTGGCAGCCTATTTGGATGCATACCTTATTATTTGTCCATGTAACTAGACTTAAGTGACCCAACAAATTGTAGATAAGTATGCTTCAAATAAATTTATTTTCATTTGATTGTATTACTAAGCGCGCATAATCAGCTGTCATGCCGACCCCGCCTTCCGTACCCCTTTATTTCGGAGGTGCAGTGCGGGAGTGTAGCTGGGCTGTAATTTAAGCACCCCGGCGAGGTACATTTGAAAATTGCATTTCCTTTTGATTTTTGTAAGCTTTTTATATGTTAGCAAGTCGGTGTTACTCTATTAGCCCTTTAATGATTCTCGATTCTTGCTGATGCATTCGAAGACACTCTGTATCACTCTGATAAACGTAGGTTTCCTCTAATTCCCGTCACATTTCTCTTGTTAGAAACAGTTAAATTGCAAAAAAAGCCAATACGATATGGAATCCTACTTCCTACTAATATTATAAATGCGAAAGTTTATTTGGATGGATAGATGGATGGATGTTTGTTGCTCTTTCACGCAAAAAATACTGAAGGGATTTTAATGAAACTTCACAGTAGTATAGTTTATACATTGGATTAACACATAGGCTATGTTTGATACGGATATTCACGCGGGCAGAGCCGCAGGCAGCAGCTAGTATGACCATAATTTCATGTTTACAGGTCGACCTCCCGGCTTCGACCGCGTCCGAGGCGCCGAGATAGGCAACAAGGACTTCAACCTGGACGTGCTAGAGGAGGCCTACACCACCGAGCACTGGCTCGTGCGCATCTACAAGGTCAAGCCGCTGCCCAACCGCGGCGTGTGAGGACGCGCCGCAGGCCACGCCCACGCGCAAGCCACGCCTACGAGGCGACACGCCCACAAAAAGGATAAGGAATCCGATTACGCCACTTATAATTTGAAAGGGTATACTGTTAAAGTTAAGACTAAGTTTGAATAAGTTGAACATTTTCGGTGACGGCTATCCGTTTGTTATTTCGTCTTTAGAGGCGCTAATGTTGTTGTTGAGTGAAGTCTTTGAAATGTCAGATGGTAATGAAAGTTTCTGAATTTTTTTATTACATGTATTATATATTCCTGAAATCGTAGTAAATAGTCACATGATTAATTTATGACTGCTCAATTTCGAAGTTTAAATGAAGACAAAAGAAAATATATGTAACTCTAGCCCCCAGGGAGGTTACGAAATGTAATGCGTTCATCCACAGTGACAACGCCAACTCAACTGATATTTACCCACTTGTCACTTTGACATTTTGAGTTCACGGCTTTAGTTCGAACACTTGAGCTTGTCAAATTGCAGCCCAATTAAATATCGCGATCTCTTATATTGTTTAATTTGCAGAAATCGAAAGCTAAAAATGTATAAATTATATTGCACTGACAGGACCTCACGCGACAGTGGCGCCTACTAGTGAAAAAAGATAGTTCCCATTGAAATGTATAAACAGATTTTCAGTATTCGAATGTTAACGATTAATCTTCGTTTGATGTCACTCCCACAACTGTTTCATTTATTTTGTTTTACTTATTTATACTTTTCGGTAAATTAAATGAACCGATATTATTTCTGCCTGTCTTTATTTAGATGAATATTATTAATTTTGTTAATATATTATGTTTTAAAAGCGTTGTTCGTATACTGAAAGTACATTCAAAGTAATGAAAAACTATTGTTTAATACAGGGGTTTCCAAAGGAGCGTCGCGAAGGCATAAGGAACTTGCATTCACGCATCCCGGCCACACGGGTACTTGAGTAACGGGGTATGTGGGACTCACGCCGCCTTTGAGAACAGGAGGACGGCATACGGCCTCTAGATGGCACTCATACCCAATAAAACTTGACTGGCTCGGTGGCTCAATTGGTAGTGACCTCTGCCATCTGAGCCAAGGGTCGTGGGTTCGATCCCCACACATTACAAACATTTATGTGCATGAACATGTCTGTTTGTATTGGTCTGGGTGTTTTCTATGTATAATATGTATTTATTTACAAAAAAAATGTATCTAATTAAGTTTATGAGTTGTCTAGTACCCATAGTACAAGCTTCGGCTTAGTTTGGGGCTAGATGGCGCTGTGTGGCCCAGCGTGGCATGACTTAGGTTATAAAAAACTCCAGCCCCTTTGTCTGACGCCTTTGAGTGGTCGAAAGTCCTAGAAACATGGACTCCAAGCAGTGTCGTTAGTATACCGACTAAGCTTCGTGGCAATTTCTTTGTAGGGGCCCTCCTGTACTTTCACCACTACAGTTTGGGAACCCCTGCTTCAATAGTTAATTAATTATTAACTTAAAAGATCTTTGTCATTATGTGGCTGTGTCGCGCTTTATGTAATAAGATCGGGCTTGGCGGCAAAACAATTGAATAAAATCGTGTTGAAAGCTGTGTTTGCGGTACGAACTGTGTATGTGTAGTGAACGAAATGTGTGCAATCTACAATGAACTATAACCAGTACGTTTGTAATATGTACTAAATAAGAGCCTACCTAGTTATCAGATTCACAGTTAAAAGAATATTTGATATATGTTTTACTTTTAACTGTGAAACCTTTAACGTTTAGTTGTCAATGATACGACTTCCAAGAGTTGGCTGCATAAAAATTGCTAACATAACATAATAAAATAAAAAATAGATATAGTATAATGCATTTACCATAAGTAGGTTATACAGAATAAATAGAACTTTCAATTTATATATGTTTTTGCTTATAGTCAAATTCTCCTTACAGATTTTTCCAGTAGGTATCAATTAATGTACAGTCATCTTAACATTTTATTGGTTGCTGTCAATTTAGCAAACCATGTTTGTTGTGTCATTGGCAATTATTAATTATTTATAACTTATGGCACTGTATTGTATGTAAATTATGGACTTTCAAATTAATCAATGGTTGTCCGTAGACCCCATACCAGTGCGACATAGGTACCGTTAATTTGAAATCCCTTTTAAAAATGTTATATGTAGTTAGGTAGTTCATGACAGTATATTTATATTTTTTATTTATGGTATATATAAGTATGTCTGATCTTCAATTATATAGGTATTAAGTGTGAATTTTAATGTATTATAGACTGAGGTATGTCTTTTGTATATTTTGACATAAATGTTCGACTAGAAAAGTATGTGTGTTCGCCCGAGAGCTACATCACAAATAGACAACATATTTATACAAACGCTGTACTCTAGGCGAGTCGAACGGTTTTTAATTTCCTAAATTATATATAGCAAGAGTAGATGTATATATATGTCGCAGTCATCTGGTTGAATCTCCTATTCAATTGAATCGCTAGCGCGTTCATTGAATGACGACATTCAATTGAATGACTAGACCGAACGTTGACTAAACACGCGTCACTTAACGTCCAACTAGGTAGCGGATTGAAACATAGCCCTTTGAAAAGAGCGGACGTAAAAGCAGTCAAGTGATTGTAATTTAGTTCATTTTTTTCCCGCGCGGCGTTAGTAGTCACTAAAACAAATATGGCGTCGAACATGATCACCTGAGTGTTGATATTTTTTTGATTAGATTTACTTTAAACTGAGTTATTCGTAATAAAATAGTGTGACAGCATGGATTTACCTATTAATACGCCGCCTCCAGATACTTTTAAAGAAAAATTAAAAACTAAACATTAAACAGTCCCATTCAGCGACTATGCTAAAATGACGTTCAGTCAAGACGTTGAACGTTTCATTCAATAACTTGACGAGTTGTCCTTTAGGCATTCAATTAAATGTCGTCATTCAATGAACGCGCTAGTCATTCAATTGAATAGCAGATTCAACCAGATGACTGCGACATATACACACTGAACGCCATTCAGCTAACAATATATCTACCTCTTTTAGGTAAATTTATGATGTAAGCGCACAAATTAATGTTTCAAATATTCTCACCTACCAAACCAATAACAGTAGTGAATTTTCACGTCTCTAGAATTGCATAATCTTGTATGTATTCGTAATTATATTAATCAGTACCCTAAATACACAACCAAAACGAGACACTGACGTCATAATGGCGGGACCACCAGGGGGACGCGGGGAAACCTTGACATACTTCCTTTACCTTTAGAGGTACAAATTTGTGGTTTGGGGTACAAATAGCACATATGTAGTACAAAACCGTACATGTGCTATATTTTAAATTGGGGCCTTGGTCCCGCGATTTTGACGCTCACAATATTTCAGTGGGGTATTCACAATGCCTGTTTCTGCTCAGATTAATATTGGCGTGCAAGAAGAGGCAAAAACGAAAACGATCGTTCGTTGAACGGATCGCGTAATTTTGGAAAATAAAACTCTCCAGTGCTTTGACTGCCGTTAAGCATTCTTCCCGCCTCCACAATCTTGCCCGCAGCTATGGGGTATCGTAGGCAAAGCGCCCATTTTCAACTACAAACAAGTCTTGTCAAACAAGTTCATTCAAAGTACTTGTCAAACAAGTTCATTCAACATTTTCAAAACCGAGCTTACAAATTTCTTAACTGTGATTTCCCTGCGTCGCGGTGTCGATGGGCTAAAGTTTACTTACCCCTTATTACTGCCCCGTTTGCCTCCTCTGTCATAAAAAAAAAGAAAATAGGTGTTGTGAATAGGTCTGTGATTGGCTCATTAGAAGTCATAATGAACTTTGATAATTAAATGTTACCCATAATTTTTGAACTAGCGTGAGTAATAATGATATTATTGAAAGCGGAGTGTCACAAAAAATACGTTACAAGTTTACAACGCGCTCGTTCAATAATTGCATTAACAATAAAATTAATTGTAACTGTCTTAAAGTTGTATAAATGCATTTTTCTATTTTTTATTTTAAATAAAGTTTATGAAATAAAATTAATATCTTTCACTCCTTTTTACAAAAAACCAAATAAGTTTATAACTTGCATATTTTATAGTCCAAGAAAAAAAGTTAATAAGAAAGAAAAAATATAGTGACGTAAATTGGAACGGGTTTAGGAATGAACTCTGGGGCGATACAAAGTTGGTCTAGTATAATAAAAAAAAGTTCATTGAAAATCTTAGAAAAATATTTATTTTTAACAAATTAACAACATGATCAACACTACAGAATGTTCTATACAGACAAGTGTTTGTACATTTTGTCATTTCTGTAATTTGAAAGTGTTATTCAGTTCTATCATTAAATGCTTGCTAATACAAAGTTACCTCACCACAGGTTGCCATGTTATTATTGCTACAATAGGCTTAAATTGTAATTACATGGACCGTCTTTTAGCTTATTCAAAAATAAAAGACACATATTTTTTATTTGTAAATTAGACTAAAAATTACAAAGTTATAGTTATTTTTACGGGACAGAGTGACGTCAAAAACTGCCACTGCTAACTTTTGATGCCTTGTATCTTTGTTATTTTTTATTTAAATGAAAAAAGCAAAATTATGCGTCCAATATATTTTCCTATTGACTTCGCTATGCGGCGCCTCAGTGAGCCGCACACGTACAGGTAAAGTTACCCGTTTCATTGGTCGCTCGCGTCGTCGTCGCTGTGGTCGGAGCAGTCGTCGGGGCGGAAGGTGTCGTCTTGGTCGTGGCGCGGCGCCGGCCGCCGGCGCTTGGGCCGCGCGCGACGCTCGCGAACCACGCCGACCTGACGACACCCAAACTCATAGTTTCATAGAAATACATAGAAACCAGTAGGGGATGTAATCATCATCATCATCAGCCCGTGTCAGTCCACTGCTGGACATATGCCTTATGTTCGCCACTTTAATCGATTTTGGGCCTCTCGCATCCAGCACTTGCCAGCCGTCCTGCGCAAATAGTCACTCCACCTGGCCTGAGGGTGTCCTTACATTACATTCCCCCGCCCCGAGTCCCGCCCGTGTTACACGATTTATATTACACCAAGTGGATCTAACACTTAGTGCAACATGTAGGCGAGGGTCGGGTGTTTTCTGGTTACAGTGCGGCGTAGAAATTTGAATGTGTGTTATCGTCTTTACGTATACACCAGCGCCCTTAGTACGGGGTATCGGGGGCTCTCTCCTGTTGAGCAAAGAGTGCCCACTAAACCCGCTATAGTCCGCTACAAGAACACTCGACGCAAACCCCACGCCATTATACATTATACCCCCACCACGCCCCAAGACATGATACAATGCCATTGACCGCAGTCGCCCAAAGGCTTCATATTATGTCTGCCTCAACTGGCCTACCCAGTGCAGTGCTGTGCTGCTTCGGTTTGACTGTCACTGAGAAGCGAGATTGCGGAGAGGTGAGCGCACGGACGACGGGCTGTAATCACGACTCTGCTGGCCCAAAACAAAAGTTGGTAAGTATCGAACATACCTGCGGCGTCAGCTTGTAAGGCCCGATCCCAGTAATGAACGCTTCTTTGAATGCCTTCCGCAGAGTTTTCCTCTTGAACACCATACACTGCTCTTGGAGAGCCTCTAATGCACCGTCTGGTAAATCTGGATTGACAATCGCAATACAATTTAGTAAAACCTACTAACATCATGAATGCGAAAATGGTGACTCTTTCCTGCAAATCAAAACACATCAACATTCACATATCTGATTAACGAAAGGATATGAATAAAGATAAAATAAAGTAATATAATTACATATGTATTTACAACTAATTAAAACTCGGGGTGTAAAGGAGCGACATAATATCATTTATTTATTTATTTATTTAATCTTTATTGCACAAGTAATAAGTGTACAAAAGGCGGACTTAATGCCACATAGGCATTCTCTACCAGTCAACCATTGGGCTAAGCAGAAAGTAATATTAAGGTAGTGTGCCAAAAAAGTTTGGCACACTACCTTAATATCATCTATTTGTGTCAAGCCAACCTCATCTGCCTGTGGTGCATCCTGTCGAATAACAAACGAGGCGCTGGCAACCGGCTGGTGGCGGTATAACCATCACGATTGAAGGCGTAGCTAAATACCACAGACCGATGACGGGCAGCAGCATCACCGGAGCGAGAAGCTACGCCCTGCGATCGCCAACCCGCCTGCCCAGCGTGGCGATTACAGGTATATCCTCCAGATGTTTGCCCTAAGTGGCGAACAGCTGGAAAGGCCTATGCCCAGCAGTGGACTGCAATAGGCTGATGATGATGATGAAATAAAACTCACCAATTTCCTTGAAAGAAATTGTCTTGGGCCGAATGTCGTAGAGCCTGTAATCAAGCATGAGCACGATGCTGGTCTGTTCATCTTCCGCGTCGTCATCGGTGCGGGCCATGAACGACACCTCGATGTGCGACCCGTCCATCTTCTTGAACAGCTGGGCCTCAATGTTCACTAGTTTCTATGAAGGTAAGTTTAATTTTGTAGTAGGACAGCATGACATCATCAAAACATGGGCAGCGGTTACTGTTCAACCTTTTCCTTGCAGGCCTGTTGGCCAAATCTTGCACCATGGATGGGCTTAGAAAATAAATATTGCTAGTGATGGTGTAACTTGTTTTTAAAAATATACATTGGTGAACAAAAGTCAAGAGTGGTAGACAAGTTTACTTGTCTTAGGCATGTTGCTTTGAGCACAACAACAAGGGAGGATAAATTGGTTATTATTATTATATTGGAGATATAAATCTACCAAGCGTAACTAAGTTTTTGCCTATGTCGCCTAATAAAAAGAGAAGCCTGAGTCACAGTGGAAAATTATGTCAATCCTCAAAAGAAAATAATCACAAACAAAAATTTACCTTCAACGCTCCATACTGCTCTAACCTGTCATAATAGGCCACAAGAGCCTTCCTTATGGAGCCCAGACAGTCGGGCATCATGACATTGTCGAAGTCTTCCATCACAGCACTCAGGTTGAAGCCAAGTGGTAACGATGATTGGGATATTTCATTCACACCTACAAAAATTTTTAGTTTCAGAAATAGAAGGTTACCCATTTTAATGTTATTAGTAACATACAATCAGTGTGCTGGTTACTACCAAAAACGAAATGATCGTTTGTTGAAGGATCGCATAATTTTGCAAAATAAATCTCTCCCATTTGTCCCTCCCGTGTTCTTATATATGAATTAAATTAATTAAAATCGACTTAGACAAATTTTAGTTTGTATATTCAAACACAGAAGTATGCGATCCGTTCAACGAACGATCGTTTTCGTTTTTGGTAGTAGGGCCCCTGATCCCAAATTGACAAGTGGCAACAGATTACATAATTTGTGAATATTTCAACTGTATCACTATCGCAGTTCATGATATAGAGCCCGGTGACTGACAGACAAATAGCAAAGTGTTAGTAATAGGGCCCAGTTTTTATATTTTACAAATTTTGCATATGGAACCCTAAAAACATGCCTCCAAGTCGTGTTTCTGCCGGTGAGTAGCGTTTCCAAAGCTTGTGGGGGTTAGGATTGGGCCAGCATGGCAGTGGCAACAGACAGGTAACTGACCTGACAGTTACTTGCCCATTGTCGCAGCAACTTGGGCTTCTCTTTTGCTTTCCATCAAGCATAGGGAAGCCACTGTGTCGAACTACTATAAAAAAAAAGTCAAAATTCCTACGCTGAACTCCTAAGATCTTGATCGTAATAAAAGGACATATCACTTACCAGAATGCATATCAATTCTCAGACCGTGTTCGACCACGTGCTGAGCATCATGTTGCATATGGAACACGATACAGCAGTGGTCCCCGGCCACATACGACTGCACCTCCATCCCCGACAGCATCGACATCAGCTCCAGGCTCCTTTTCATGCTCTCCACAGAGTTGTTCAGGATTATTTTCTTAAAACAGCAATATTCAGAAAATCAGTACCTATCATAAGTCATAACTGAAGCAGTGACATTAAGAAAAGCAATATCATAATTTGAAGGTCTAATTCCATAAATCTACCCATGTCTTGTGCCTTCAAGTCCATTCAGGGATGTAGCTACCACCTGTAACTGCCGAATCAATTATACATGGCCATGGAGATAGCAACCAAAGTGAATAGCAAAAACTTCCCAAATTTTGTGACAAATCTTTTCCCTTCCTAAGGCCCCCAAACAATTTTTTATATGGGGCCCCGCCAAGACACGCTACGCTTCCGAGTCCATTACAAACCAAACAAGCAGCATCAAGTAGGGTGAAGTGAAGGTGGGCAGCATTGGCTGTGTAAGCCAATACAAGAGGATCAATATCATCATCAGCCTATTGCAGTCCACAGCTGAAGGAAGTAGGATCAGTGGGAGAGGCAAATCCGTATGCATAGTTATCATCATCAGCCTATTGCAGTCCACTGCTGGACATAGGCCTCTCCAGTTGTTTGCCGTTTATAGCAAACATGTTGAGGATATACCCATAGTTGCCACGCTTCTCGTTACTGTGACACTGCTGCCCATCATCATGTGGTATTTAGCTACGCCTTCAATTGTGATGGTTATACTGCCAACAGTCGGTTCCCAGCGCCTCGTTTGTTATTTGGCAGGACGGGCAGGTGAGGTTGGTTTGAAGCGAAAAGATGATAGACTGCTTACATCCCATAGTCAGATCGGATGACAACTTGGTTAAGAGATGATTCGTTCATCCGCACCTGCATAAGGACAGTGAATGTATGCACACGGCAAAGACGATTCGTGCCATAACTTCTGAATTAAATAGGTACCAGCGTCCCAGTCACAACAGAAAATCTAGTGTTGTGTCCGATATAAATCGAGCTTACGAGACTTTACTGATTAGTAACATAGAAAAAGAACCGATCATATGTATTACCTGTGGCCTGATAAAAGTCTCTGCCTTCTGTTTAGGCGGCGACACTTTGTGCCTGTAACTGTTTCTCTGCAGTTGAAATAGCTCATCCTGTCTCTCTTTTAGTGTCTGCTCTAACCGCTGGATTTCTTCCTGTATCTCCTCACAGTCCTCAGGGAGCTTTGCCACTGCTAATATATTAGAAAATAGGTTTATGTGGTCATTTCAAACTTGTAAACACAACAAATAATGCAGTGTGCTAAACTTACCCCCTTTCCGAAAAAGTGTTGTTATTTTTGCCTGTTTTGTGTTCGTCATCGTACCCACTACACTATTTCTCTAATAAATTTAAATTCCTTACTGTGTGTCCATGAAAAACCACAGAAATATAATATAGCAGACGCAATAAAGATTGAGATTTTGAGATTCACTTTTTCCGTTCACCAATATTTTGAAATTCGAAAGAAAAACTGACATTTTGTTTCGTAATAAATTGTTACCATTATACCTGGCATTGAGTCAAAGCATTTTAGCTCGACTTGCCATAACAATATTTAAAATCCTACTAAAAAATCTAAGTCCGCTTGTTATACGGTAAGCAATATCCAGACACGAATAGTGATTTTTATGTATACTACAGACATATAATACGTTCAGCACATCGGGTGCCGTTGGCCGCATGATCATTATAGCAAGCCACTAGCAAGCATAGCCGATCCGATAGGAGGCTACACTGCAGAAGAAGCGCTGTGGGCCATTCCTTCCCTACCGAAGTATTTGAGAAGTTTGGTAAAACTACAGGACGCGTGGGGCATTGACATGAGGGCGTTAGCGTGAAACAAAAAGTTTAAGACACACATTCTTGTAAATCTGTACATAATATTCTACAAAAAAAAGATTCGATTGTTTTTTTATTTGCATTTAAATTTGGAAAGCTACACTATCTCCACTTTAGGAATGCATACTAAAACCTAAGTGTAACCCAACGTATGAAAAACATATGTGCGAAAAAACTTTTTTATCTCGCGTGCGCTCCGAATACTATTGATTAGAGAACAAAATATTGTACTACGACATTGCAGAACTTTATGTCGCGACAGAATATGTCTGATAGAGCTACATCGCAATAATCATAAATACCCGAGGCGAAGCGAGCGGCGGGCCGCTAGTACCTACCAAATAAAATAAAAATATGTGATTTGATCAATATATTTATTTCATTCAATGTCATCAATAAAGTAAATAGATTCCATTTGCACTATTTAAAAAACATAGAGATAAAATTCAACTTGAAATAAAAAAAATACATTCTCATAGTCTTTATTTTGTAAAATAAAATTGTCGTCAGGGTTTGTCTGTACCTACATAAGTACGTACACATACAAATGTAAAAAAGGTCGGAATATATATATATATATAGTTTCTTATGTACATGATATGCCCAAATTTTTTATTTTCAGTATTTTTTACTTTCAGAAGTAAAGAAGTAATATATTTTCGACAGAAATGTGTGTCTTAAGCTAAATAAGACATTAAACTAAGATAGCTGCAAGACAGACATGCAAATATTGGAAAAGAAGAAGAAACGAAATTTACTCACAGAGAAGTTTAGAGACAGAAATCAGAATCCATATAATATAAGTTAGCATTACATAATCTAAAAACCATTATTAACATGAAAATGTAATCCTTCCGGATTCCGGAAGCCGCTCCATATGATAAAATTACTGACTGAAGGGCTAAATGCTCTACCTATTCCGACCTATGTAAATACACAATAATCTTAAAATGACTTGTACATGAAATTATATTTAAAATTAACGCCATTACATGATCCTGTGAACTCCTGTGTAAAGTTAATCGGTAACTATACACGGGCGTCATTTCATCATTGTATGTACATAAAAAATATGAATTCATTCAATTCAATAGGTCTTTTAAAGCCGTATGCACGTGCCAATCAGCTTCAAGTCTTCCTCGGATAGACGTCCCTCCTTAAATCGCACGCGTAACCTGAGTAAAGAAAAAACATAGTTGTAATAATATTAAAATGAAATACAAGATTCATTCCTTTCATGCAAGTACATAGGTACAAGTAATGAAGAAACTTTCCCCGTACCTTCATCATAGTATTTTCATAATACAAAAGAAAAACCACAAAAATTTTATTTGGAAATTAAAAAATTTTCTTTTTTTTTTACATTTTGGTTTGTAATTTGTCTGGTGAATTTATTTAACTTTGCTTATATATTATTTTCGTAATATAGGTATACCTATATCATATAGTGAAATGGTTATCATTAATGAGTTTAAGGGTGTGCCCCCTTTTTAGGGTGTGATCAATTCTACCCCCAAGGGGATCAAATAGGTAATGAAACTCTATTGCACGCGGACGAAGTTGCGAGCACGGCTAGTTGGATAATAAAATAAGTTAAGTTTCGGCGTGATTGTGTAACGATAGCTATGGCATAATACGGATGATGACAAGGTATGAAAATGAAGAAAATAATTAGTCCGTCTCTTAGATAATAAAAAAATATAAGACCCGTATTTTTTGTTTTGTCGAAATAACAAGAAAATACTTAGATATAGCGCATTAAAGTTACGGAGTGGGGGCTAACTACGTCACGTTAGAGTATATTTTGTACTCTAACGTGACGTCATGTGACATTTAAAATCAATGTATCTTCGTAAGTTTTTGAAAAAGAGGCAAAATAAAAAATACGTATCCAATATTTTTCATTAATCTATCTGATGGACATTAAATTATTTTTTAGTCATCATCCCAATTCTCACCTCTCCTCGTTATGCTTGACGGACCACAGGTACGGCATGTACTTGGGCCTCATGGTGGCCAGGAAGTGCTCCCTCCACATCTCCTCCAGCCGCAGCAGCCCGCCGGGACGCGCCAGGAAATGCTCCGCCACCTTCTGGCCGTGGCACTCGAACTCGGCGTTCTCGAAGCTACTGGAAATAGTCAAATCATCATATGCAAACGTCCACTGCTGGACATAATGACAACAGGGATGTTTTGGGGTGAAAATAATTACATTATATTTAGTCCGTATTTTTTTTTTAAGTTTATGCACCGATTTAAAAATCCTGTATTTAATAATAAATCTTTATTGAACATAAAACACATTACATTTTAGATCATAAAAATGTATTGGACACGTATTTTTCCTTTTTTCATTCAAATAAAAAATAACAAAGATACAAGGCATCAAAAGTTAGGAGTGGGAGTCTTTGACGTCACTCCGTCCCGTAAAAATGCCACACTGAGTGACGTCAAAGACCCCCACTCCTAAATTTTGATGCCTTGTATCTTTGTTAATTTATGTTTTAATGAAAAATGGAAAAATACGTGTCCAATATAATATTTTTATAATTTCAAATATGGACTAAATATAATGTAATTATTTTGACCCTGGAACCATCCCTATTCTCGAAGATATGTGGAAACAAAAAAATCTGTCAAATTGATTGAATAGGTACTTTAATTTGAAGTCTGTTAAAAACATGGCGATCCTAAGTTCGCCGGGTCAGCTAGTAAAGCTAAAAAGAGTATAGTCACTAACACAACTTGTATATCCGCAGCCTCCTCCAGCAGTTCCTTGGTGATTTCCTCGTGCTGCGGGTAATGCTGCAGCAGTATACCCTCGAGCTCCCGTCGCCGCTCGTCGGGCAGCACGTGTTTCCGCGACTGGTACAGCAGGGCGCGCGCAGCGGACCTGATCTTCCTGCGAAGGAACCGTCATAAAAATAAATAAAAAAATAAAAATCGTTAAATTCAGGCACATGCCCATATTAAATAATAGAAATTAGATACAATGTCAATCAATTAATTAATTACTTCAATCAGATGTCAATTAATTATTTCAAAACCAAAATAAAATCAAAACAAAATAAAAACATAAAATCAAACATTACAATTCAAATCAAAATTTCCATTACCTAAATTTAAATTAAAATAATAAATTAAAAATGAAATAAAAACAATACAAAGGTCCAAATAGCCAAATACACACATACATTAAAAGACATTTAAATGAAAGACATAACTTATGGTATAAAATTGAAGATACCATAGCCCAAATTGCTGTGACAACGAGCAAGTAACTGATCAGTCAGTTGCCACCGCCACGCCGGCCCAACCCTGACCCCCCACGAGCTCCGGAATCCCTCCGGTAGAAACACGACCACAGGTCATTTGGTTGCGCTAATCTATAGAGCGGCTAAATTCGAGCGAAGACTACCTCTCATAAGTCTCTTTGTTTTTCATCATCATCATCATCTTGCAAGCAAATTAATAAAGATATCTGATATGTTGAGGCGTAGCTATACCACAGACCGATGACAAGCAGCAGCGTCACCGAAGCGAGAAGCTACGCCCTGCGATCGCCAACGTGACCAGCGTGGCGATTATGGGTATATCCTCCAGATGTTTGCCCTAAGTGGCGGACAACTGGAGAGGCCTTAGTCCAGCAGTGGACTGCAATAGGCTGATGATGCTGAACTCACTTGGTGGTGACGTCCTCGGTGTACTTGGAGCAGTCCTTGCTGGCGAGCGGCGCGTGGCAGGCGTCGGCCAGCCGCTCGCGCACGGTCTGGTCGCCGACGTTGCTGATGATGATGCTGAACTCACTTGGTGGTGACGTCCTCGGTGTACTTGGAGCAGTCCTTGCTGGCGAGCGGCGCGTGGCAGGCGTCGGCCAGCCGCTCGCGCACGGTCTGGTCGCCGACGTTGCTGATGATGATGCTGAACTCACTTGGTGGTGACGTCCTCGGTGTACTTGGAGCAGTCCTTGCTGGCGAGCGGCGCGTGGCCGGCGTCGGCCAGCCGCTCGCGCACCGTCTGGTCGCCGACGTTGCTGATGATGATGCTGAACTCACTTGGTGGTGACGTCCTCGGTGTACTTGGAGCAGTCCTTGCTGGCGAGCGGCGCGTGGCAGGCGTCGGCCAGCCGCTCGCGCACGGTCTGGTCGCCGACGTTGCTGATGATGATGCTGAACTCACTTGGTGGTGACGTCCTCGGTGTACTTGGAGCAGTCCTTGCTGGCGAGCGGCGCGTGGCCGGCGTCGGCCAGCCGCTCGCGCACCGTCTGGTCGCCGACGTTGCTGATGATGATGCTGAACTCACTTGGTGGTGACGTCCTCGGTGTACTTGGAGCAGTCCTTGCTGGCGAGCGGCGCGTGGCAGGCGTCGGCCAGCCGCTCGCGCACGGTCTGGTCGCCGACGTTGCTGCGCTGGTGGCAGCCGGCGCATAGTAACACCACGTCGTGGGACGAGTGGTCCTTCATCACCTCTGAGAAGAACGGCGGTGAGTGAGAATCGGAAACCGTCCAGCATGGTAGAGATCGTCTAATCTATACTAACTAATATTATAAATGGGAAAGTGTGTCTGTCTGTTTGTAAAACTGTACTGTCTGTAAAACGGAGCGACGAATTGACGTGATTTTTTAAGTGGAGATAGTTGAAGGGTTGGAGAGTAATATAGGGTACTTCTTGCCCCTTTCTAAAACCCCACTTCCCTAAAATGGGGGGGTGGAAGTTTGTATGGAGCATTTACCTAGAATTTAACGCGAGCGAAGCCGCGGCGCAAAGGCGCCTGCATACAAATCATAGTTAGTAGAAAAAGGAGCTAAGTCGCTACGACAACGGGCAAGTAACCGGGCGTAAACATTATTTGTAAGAAACTTCAGTCCAAAGCTAGAAATTACTTATACTACTAACTTACCGGGGAAATACTTCCTATACTCTCTGGGCACGACGTTTTTCCTGATGTAGGAGTTGGTGGAGCCGCAGACGACGCACTTGTTCTCCTTCGTGAGCTGGTAGTAGCGGCCCACCTCGCCCACCGACCGCCCCGCGGGCTCGAACCGGAGCCGGACCGTTAGAGGCTCCTCAGTGACTATGTCTGCTAGTTGCTTCTCTACGTACCTTTATGAATATAACAGCCTTTTTTAGCAAAAAAGAAATCGTCACCTCCCCCAATGACCTCTTTGTTCTATATGTTATCTTAGTATATCTGTCGCAGGCAAATTCTATAATTCGCCCGTATACAAACGGCGTCGTCAGTTTCCAAAGACACAAAGTACGTTATATAAAAAGCCAAATTTTTTCGAAGTATAATAATATTCTTTTATCCTAAATACCTAAATAAAATTATTAAAACCACGGAAAATTAAACACAAGAGGAAAGGACGTGTGGGCGTGGCCCGCGTGCCAAAGTTAAGGACAGCGAGTCTTAACTTGACTCAGTCGCTTTGTGGTTGCTTAAGTATAGTGACGTGCGCTGTCGGTATTTTCATTCGAGTGTTTTATTAAATAACTCTCAATAATGACTCGATGTTCCGTCTTTGAGTGCAAAAACAATAGTAGTACTAAGAACTTGCTTCGATCAGGTGTTTCTTATCATCGGTAAGTTGGTATTTACTTTTTATTAAATAAATAATCTTTCGGCATAACTTCTATCCATTTAAAACATTCGTGTAAATTAAGAATCACACGTATATACACTGAAATAAAGTTTATAATTGTCTGACGCCTGGTCCGCATGCGCCATCTAGTATCGAATAGTAGAATCAGAAACTACGTCCCAAGTCGAACCTACTTTAGGGTTGTGACACGTTGAAATATCATCGATTTAATTATGTATTTTGTCTATTACACTTTTTTTATGCCTTATTGTAAACTATTGATTATTTTCGTTTTAGTTTTCCTAAAGATCCAAATGCAAAAGGAAAGTGGATTCGGCTCTTCGGTGGATTCTTCTCGGCAGGCTACACGTCGAAGTGCTGGTAGGAAAAAAGTTTGACGTGCAAAAGTATTACTAGTGAATCTATTTGCAGAAATAAACGTTTTATTTTATGAAGTTCCCTACAAAGAGCTGTTTTCTTTTTTAAAATATGGTTCAGTGTAGCTCCCTAGATGATCATAGAATACCCATTTCGGACTGTTACGGAATTTAAGGAAAAATTACATTAAATACTTTTTTCAATATCATAAAATGACAGGATTTTTCTATTCCATTCAAAGCTCGTTGAACGTCATATAATTGATTATATTGGAGCTGCTAGCTTTTTAAACAGAAAACGGCTCGTAGATAATACATTTGTAGATCTAGTCAATACTTCTTGTCGTGTAAGTAGGCCTTATGATCTAAAAAACCCAATAATAATTTCTATTATTATAGGGTTTTTTAGACCTGTTAACACTAAATTTTACGGACGGACCACATAGTATCAAGTTCATTCATTTTCTACAGAAAAACACAAATAATATTTATTTAAGTTACGGGTAATGCTAGAAGGTGGAGTAAATCTAGGTTTACCCGGGTTGACCTAGTATTACCCAAGCTGGGGTACAACAAGGGAAGCCTCCACGCGTGGTCGTCTGCTTGCAGACGGCCCGGCGTACCCCGGGCAACGGCGGGTAGTAGAGGATGGCTGCTACCCGACGGCTAATTCCCTGTAGGGAGCATGCACTTGTGCGTGGCTCCGGGAGCCAAGTGGGTTAGTGAAATGAAACTTCAAGGGCATTTTAAACATCTACAAGTTCTACAACAACATTTAGTGAGCATAAACTTAATAATAGCTTTAATAGCAAAAACTAATAGCGGTCCTTGTGTTATTAAAATTGAAATTATTTATTTGAGCAAGATAAACTTCTGTGACATGATTCGAAATTCCTGACGTTGCAGATGTATATGAGCGGCGGTTATCATTTACCATCAGATGAACCGTTAGTAGTGAACCACGAATTAAAATTTATTTTACTTTGTATTCGGACTTTACCCAAGTAGCTTGGGTAATCCTAAGTAAACCCGGGTAAACCTAGGTTTACTCCAACTTCTAGCATTACCCGTAACATATACATTAAATGTGAAACTTCTGTCAGTGTATTTAAATGTTAATGTATATCTATTCTAATATTAATTAATTATTTTAGAAGTAATCGATGTTTCATCACCAATAATATTCGTATTAATCCCATCCCTGTTTGAGTAGCGACGATAATAAATGTCATGATAAAACATTCTAGAAAAAAAGCAAGTGCATGCGTATAAATTAAAACCTTACGCTGATTGTCGTAAGGTGTTAAACAGCGTACAACTTTTAAGAGTGTCATCTAGCGTGCAATAGGTGAACTAACTAGTCAAAGCAGGCCAAAAGCACTTCGATGAGATGACGTAAAACCCTCAAAGTGTAATTTCTAAATTCTTCTTTATCTCTAATGCATTATGGTGGTTTTTATGTTATTGTTAGTAGCGGTTACATCTTTGTGATTTCAAGAAATTATTATAGTTATGATTGGTTCATTTTGTGTGTGCGTATAATGTTATTGTGTGAGTTTGGCGACAGCAGTTTTGTATGAACTGACTAGATTATGCCCTTTCCTCTTGTGTTTAATATTCCGTGATTAAAACCCTCTTTCGTTTCTATTATCAAGGTCACCCTATTATACAAACCAAGGCGACGTTGATGCGATGAAACTATCTTGCCTATAGAATTTGCTTGCGACATATCGATCTATAGAATTTGCCTGCGACATATCAACCTTCAAGTGTATAATTATAACAGACAAAATTAATACAGACATTTGAAACTATAAATTGTGCCAATTTTTGGTGGTATATGGCTATGCTTCCCTTTTATACCATGTCTATGGCATATATTTAGACTTAACTCTCATAAAGATGGATTAGCTTATAAAGACAATATCTACGCTATAGCTTACCATAAGGCCTTCTTGTTATCGCAGGTGCACAACAATTCCCCATCGGGCGCTTGTAAAAAGCAATTGTGATACAAAGGCTTCGACCGCGTCGCGTGCGGGTATCGACTGCTCATCTGTACCGCTGCTTTCTTCTCCGAGACCTTATCTTTTGTTCTGTGAACGAATACAATGAAAATAATGAAAAAACACATTATGGTAGTTTTTAAATTTTATGGCAACACTTTTTTAGGAAAAATTATGTAATGGTCCAAGGCTATAAATCCGACTGAGGAATAGTATACTGATGTGCCAAGTCGAGGGATGTATCTTTTCCCTCCATGTCATCACCTGCCCGTGGTACGTCCTGCCGAATAACAAATGAGGGCCTGAGGCGCATCTAACTGCTGGTGGTTTAACCATCACGATTGAAAGTGTAGATAAATACCATAGTTTGATGACGAGCAGCATCGTTACCGGAGCGAGGAGCTACGCCCTGCGATCGCCAACCCGCCTGCCCAGCGTGGCCATTGTGGGTCTATATGCATAGTCTATTCTCCAGGTGTTTGGTGTACGTACAATGGCCGAAGGTGGTAAACAACTAGAGAGGCTTATGTCCAGCAGTGTACAGCGATAGGCTGATGATGCCAGCACAGCTTGCTGCACTAAGCGATGCCTGCTGTGACGCGCTAGGGGACGCCTGACGATACGCTCTAAAAGCGTCTCCTCAAACGAGACATTAACCCAACTTACACAGTCTACACTTGGTATCAGTGGCTGCCAAGTGCTGAATGCGAGAAGCCAATCAATCAATCAAACAAAGTAGAGAACAATTGGAGATGCCTATGTCCAGCAGAGTACTGCGAGAGGCTGATGACGATGAACTATCGAAGTATGTAATAAAAAATATTGCCAGTGATGACTGGCAACACTGTCTAATGAGACAGTATTAGAGACAATAGCCAACTCACACAGTCGCATCAGCCGGTCTATTCTTCGTCCTAAAGTGCGTGTCGGAGTACTGCCAGCACAGCTTGTCCAAATTGTGCCACACCGCGCTGCTCCTGCGTCGGAACAGCGACCACACGGTGCCGACGCTGAGCTCGTCGACCAGCCGCGCGAATATACGAACCGCCACGTGGGCGTCAGCTGCCGCGTACTTCACTTGTCTGTCGGACAGAATGTCTGCTTCCCAATCGCTGCAGCGAATCTGCCAAAATACAGTAGACAATAATATATACATCGTTTTTAAATAAATAACCCAAGACATGCCACGTTGGGCCACACAGTGCCGTCTAGCCCCAAACTAAGCCGAAGCTTGTATATACTAGACAACTGATAAACTTACTTAGAATTTTTTTTTTTGTAAATAAATACATATTATACATAGATTATGTAATTTTATTACGTAATGGTGTTAATCTTGTTGGTTGTCCTAATAAATAAATAAATAACGCACGCAAAATAGGCGCATAGACGTCGAGTAGCGGAAAACGGCCCATGCAAAATAAGTAACTAGGAAACAATAAAACTTGTTTCTTATTCACTCATTCGTCCACCTTTTGTACAATTTTCTTTTTATGTGCAATAAAAAGGTTCAGAAGGCAGGGTTAACTACTAATTGAGCCACAGAGGCAGCCAATATGATAAGGAAAAAAACATATATCACCATAACTGTCTGGCTCGGTGGCTCAGTTCGTGGGTTTGATTGCCACCCGGGACAAACATTCGTGTAATGAACACTTGTGTTTGTTCCGTGTCTGGGTGTTTATATTTGTATTTAAGTAATAATTTGTGGTACCTCCATTGTTCTGATACCCATAACACAAGTGCCTAAGCTACTTACTTTGGGATTAGAGCAATGTGTGTGAGGTAGTCTGATATTTATTTATTTATTAACTTACCCTCCAGCTTTTATCCAACACAACACCTAGGAGGGACTTGGACAGCGCTGCCAATCCACCCGGATCACGGCCGCACAGTTTAGCGATGTGGCGCACATCCAGGGATGCTTTCAACGACACAGCGTAGTCTTGGTAAAGGTATTTAGCGTCGTCGTCGGGCGCCACTCCCACTTTGTATATTGATTTGTCTTCCAACAGCTCCTAGAATAATTAATGAAAAAGATTTTTTACAAGTTGTTACACGGTCCTAGACTATCATTCTGTTTTTATTTTAACACTTATTTGTATTTAGCTTTTTAATAGTTTTAGTTCAAAATAACTATGTATTTATAAAATAAAAACAAATGTATGGAGAAATGCATTGCAAAATCTTTCAGTCTTTGAAAGTTGATTTTTCCCTACTTTCTGGTCCCTCTTCCCCCTGGAGGAACCCCTACTACTTTAATGAATGTCAAGATTGGTATCTAAAAAGTTATTAAATAAAATTTATCAATCAAAACAATATTGGTAACAATTTTCTTATAAATAGTGTTAGTAGATACAAATTAAATTATCATCAAAATTCTATTTTAATTCTATTATTTATCTTTTTTATTTCTTTTATGTGAAAGGCGGCAGATCACCTTCAGGATCGCGGCAATGGAGAAGCACCTGTGTTTATAGTATTAAAGAAAAAATGCATACTTTCAAAGAGTCGGGCACAGATTTCATCTTGTCCAGTCTGAATAATGTGCAGTAACCGTCAAAAGTGGACAGCTGCAGTAACGCCACGGGCCTCCTCTTGCCGTGGTCGGTGACCCACTCGCAATCAAACCCGATAGCATGGTGAAATTTACTACGCCTGGAAAGGAAGGAAAACATTTTTAGAAGAATTCAAAAACAAATTATGAAATTGAAATACTGGTCAGATTGTAAGGTCATATTTAAACAAACAAAAAGAATTTATTGCTAGAAAAAGTAAATAAGATATGTTTTAATTGCACAATAAATTAAAACATTTACAGGATAAAAATACGACACAGAAATTGTAGTACATTATAGGTGGACCTATTGCTGAGATAATGTTTAAATACATTGTAATGAGAATACTTTGTTTAAATTTTAACTTATATATTATAATATAATAGACAATTAGATTAAATCCATAATTTCTCAAGTGTCCACAAAAATTACACCATATAATGTAATACTTACTTTCGCAACTCATAAACCACTTCATCACATTGAGATGTATCAGTTATAGTTTTTATTGTTAAATAGTTGAGTGCATCTGTTGCATCGCGTAATTTTCGTTTGTTTTTCCAAACATAATAAGTGGCGCCGGCACAACCTAAAATTATCGCGGTCGAAGTTACACCAACTTTCAGTTTGGATATATCCATTATTATTTCATTTATTATGCTTATATATCACAATTCATTTAACTTGTCTTGATTTCAATAAAATGCAATAGCGATTAACAGTCTGAAGTGTCCAAAGAAATAGGTTTACGTGTGATTTGGTTAGAGATTATTTGAACGTTTCACTCGGACGTCAAATACTGACCAGAAACCCTATCCATGTGCAATATAAATTACTTTGCGTTTTGTACCTGTTATAATACTATACAAAATTGTGTTTTGTCCAACACAATAAGGAATTGGTTCTATTATGTTACTATTAAAATTATCTGCGGTGAAGAAGTGGTACAAGGGTGTTGATCGCGCAATATCCCTTGTCGATCTAGCGTTAATATAATCACTTAGCATTTATCTTATCTATTGCTGTTTGTCAGTGTCAATACTGTCAGTCAATTCAGATTCAGAGAATTGTCAAAACTATTTTGGTGATTGCTTGCGTGCGGTTGATTTATTTTTCCTAAAATTTTTAAATTACATATTCCTCGTTTGTGTCATTAATGCATTATAAATATTAATAGCCATGGTCCGGGACAGAAGTCCCGAAAGACGGCGATCCCGTTCAAGAGAGAGACGCGATAGAGATCGCCACGATGATCGGGAGTCGCATCGTGAGAAGGTGAAGAGACGAGAGCGGTCTAGGAGCCCTAGGAAGGAGCGCGAGAGATCTCGCAGTCCTACGCGGAAGGAAAGGGAGCGGTCTCGGAGTCCGAGGAACAATCGCGCGCGGTCGAGAAGCCCGAAAAAGCGCGACGTGAAAGACAAAGATAGACGATACGATGACAAAGAGAAGAGTAGGAGTAAAAAGGAGGATGAGAGACAGGAGGAAGAGGAAGAAAAGAAGGATGAGCCTAAAGCAGTTAAGAGGGAACCGTTGTCGTTAGAAGAATTGTTGGCGAAGAAGAAAGCTGAGGAGGAGGCGCGTAGTAAGCCGGTGTTTTTGACGAAAGAACAAAGGGCTGCGCTCGCGTTGGAGAGGCGCCGGGAACAGGTCGAGGCGATGAGAGCCAATGTAGAGAAGCCGACAATAACCACTATTGATCTAACTGGCAGTAGCAGCACGAGTTCTAAGAAAGAAGAGGAAAAGATACCGAAGGAAAGATATAGAGAAGAGAGAATGGAGAGGGACAGGAGAGATGACAGAGAGAGGGAACGTAAGTATGATGATAGGAAATCTGGCGGTGATCGGCGAGGGGGGGACGACAAGAAAGAGAAAAATGAGGAGGGCAACAAAACAAAAGACAAGGAACGAGAAGAGGAGGCCATTAAGGCTCGTTATCTGGGCATTATTAAAAAGAAACGCAGAGTCCGTAGGCTGAACGATAGAAAGTTTGTATTCGATTGGGATGCCTCGGAAGACACATCAAATGACTACAATGCATTATACAAGGAAAGACATCAAGTTCAGTTCTTTGGCAGAGGTCACATTGCTGGCATTGACATAAAAGCACAGAAAAAGGATCACAGTAAATTCTATGGAAACCTTCTGGAGAAACGTAGGACGGAGCTTGAAAAGGAACAAGAGAAGTTGAGGTTGAAGAAGGTTAAGAAGAAGGAAGACAAGCAGAAATGGGACGACCGGCACTGGTCCGAGAAGGACCATGATGAAATGACCGAAAGGGACTGGAGAATCTTCAGAGAGGATTACAATATCACTATCAAAGGAGGTAAGATACCCAACCCCATCCGTAACTGGAAGGAGGCAGGCTTCCACAATGATATTATGGAAATCATCAACAAAGTGGGCTATAAAAGTCCGACGCCTATTCAGCGGCAAGCTATACCAATTGGTTTACAGAATCGTGACATCATTGGTGTGGCTGAAACGGGTTCAGGTAAAACTCTGGCCTTCCTGATTCCTCTTCTGACTTGGATTCAGTCACTGCCGAAGAGTGAGCGCATGGAGGACGCTGATCAGGGTCCATACGCCATTATTTTGGCCCCAACCCGTGAGTTGGCTCAACAAATAGAGGAGGAGACAAATAAGTTTGGTGTTCCGTTGGGCATCACATCAGTCGTCGTCGTCGGTGGTCTATCCAGAGAGGAGCAAGGTTTCAAGCTGAGGCTAGGCTGTGAGATCGTCATAGCAACGCCTGGTCGTCTCATAGACGTCTTAGAGAACCGCTACCTAGTACTGAACCGTTGCACTTACGTAGTCCTTGACGAAGCCGATCGTATGATTGACATGGGTTTCGAGCCCGACGTACAAAAGATTCTGGAATACATGCCAGTTTCCAATATCAAACCGGATACAGATGCAGCAGAGGATGCCTCAGTTCTACTGGCTAATTATAACACTAAGAAGAAGTACAGACAAACTGTGATGTTTACCGCGACTATGCCGCCGGCGGTAGAGCGCTTAGCCAGGAGCTATCTTAGAAGACCAGCGATAGTGTACATCGGCTCCGTTGGCAAGCCAGTAGACAGGACTGAACAGATAGTGTACATGATTAGCGAGAATGAGAAGCGTAGGAAGCTGACGGAGATACTGCAGCGCAACGTCGAGCCGCCTATCATCATCTTCGTTAACCAGAAGAAGGGTGCGGACGTTCTCGCGAAAGGCTTGGAGAAACTTGGCTTCAACGCTTGCACCTTGCACGGTGGCAAAGGACAAGAACAGCGTGACTTCGCTCTGGCGAGTCTCAAGAACGGTTCTAAAGACATTCTGGTCGCGACAGACGTGGCCGGTCGTGGTATCGACATTAAGGATGTCAGTATGGTCATTAACTACGATATGGCGAAGACCATCGAAGACTACACCCATCGTATTGGTCGTACCGGACGTGCCGGCAAAACTGGTAAAGCCATGTCGTTCGTCACGAAGGAAGATTCCGCTCTGTTCTATGACCTCAAACAAGTCTTGCTAGCGAGTTCCGTGTCGACTTGTCCTCCTGAGCTCATGAACCACCCAGAGGCGCAGCATAAGCCTGGCACAGTAGTTACGAAGAAGAGAAGAGAGGAAATGATTTTTGCATAAGCTTCTTAGAAGTACGATGAATGAATAAATGTATGTTATAATTTCTGAATAAAACTAAAAATATGAATTACGCCTTATTATTAACAGTAATTCCATAATTCAACGTTTGAGCGCCTATAATTGGGTTGAAGTGGGCTATACGATCCTTAGTTTGTTTCATTTCCGCCATCCTAGCTCATCCAGGAACCTCGGAGTAGGATGGCCAAAGGTATCTCGTACGGCTTTTGTTAAGCTTGAATTACGAGTATAGGTCGCGGCACGTAAGTTGAGCGCTGAGCGGACTATGGAGGGGATAGCTGCGCATGTGTACTATTGCGCACACATTTATTAGCTCGACTAATTTATCATTTTATTTGTAAATTATTCTACCGTGTATTTCATTTAAAAAAACAGATTTCAAGAAAGCCAGTTAATGTAGTAATATTATTACAAGAAATAAAAATAAATAACTGCCAGGAATTTGTAACCAGTTACGAGGTTACTGCCTACTTACGTGAGATAGAAATAAAACATAGGTTTGTATAGAAACGATTGAACATTTCTTTTTAAATTCAAAAACAAATAGTCTGAATCTCAAAGGCAGCATGCCTTCATCATTAGAATCATCAACATCTTCATCTGAAATGTCTTGATCAATTGAATGATAAATTATTCGGTTACTAAGTCAACAACTTGGACACTCTTTGCGTATTGATAAAACAAATTTCAACAAACAAATTAAACAACGAGAACATTAAAACTTAGAACGCGATTGTACCGGTCGGGCGTGAGCGGGTGGACGCGACGTTGCGGGGAGCGAGGAACGACTGGAGAGCCAATAAGCGCGTGCGCACACCCGCCCTCGCCCCGTACTCCCCCCTGTGATACCGAATTTTTGACTTCTGCTGCGCAGAAACGCTCAGCGCTCAACTTACGTGCCGCGACCTATATGTAGTGTACTTCGTGCCACCAAGGCGCACCACCAGCAGTGCCGTAACTAGGATGGTGCCAGCGGTGCCCAGGGCGCAGAAATGAACAGGCCCCATTTTCAGGGGCGCAGTTTTCGCACCGGGCGCATAAAAGGCTAGTTAAGGCAGTTCCCACCAGTGGGGCAAAGTAGAACCGTTTAAAAATTTCTGTGTAATTTGCCCCACTGTAACGTTTTAGTAGGGCAGGTTCCACTGTTCTTTAATTATGTACCTATGTGTATTCTGCCCCACAAGGATCGTCACTTTAGAGTGGCGGGTATTTACTTTATATTCACGAGTTTATGGCCGACCCCATTCCAAAGTTTTTTTTACTTATGTTGTAACGTTACTGATTCGAACATTACATCAGTCAGGGAGGGAGAATGAATGTTACGTACGTTACACGCGAATGCTCAGCGGTCAGGTAGTGTTACACGTGGATGTTCAAGTGAAGGAATAGGTACCTTAATTTGTCTGAAATGAGCGTATACCACGAAGCAATCCGTGGCGTATACCTACGGGAAATATTAAATAAAAATTTCTTATATAAAATATAGTACATTTAATATCTCAATATTATATCGTCAATGTTCACTGTAGACTAGCAGACAATAAATTAAATATTTCACTAAGACTGGTGTGCAGACTGCATATTTCATTTCATTTACGGTGTTGCTGTGAAAGAAATAAAGAAAATTTAATTTCTATATGTAATAATCTTATTTAATCATACTTTTCAGGGAAAAATACCTTATATAGGTATTTTTCGTGTGATGCTTGTTTCATGTCTGGGCATTTGTATTTAAGTAGGTAGGTACCTATATATTTTATGGTACATTGATACCTTAGTTGTTCTGATAGGTAGGTACTCATAATAACACAAGTGCTTAAGCTACTTATTTTGGGATCGAAGCAATGTAGGTATGTGATGTTTATTATGCATACATTTATTATGCAAGTCTAATATCAAATGCTGACCAACATGTTTTTATTGCACAAGATAATGCAAAGTCTAATTTACTTCTTACATATTGTCAACGGATTTGTATAACATGGCGTCATACTTAAGGATTTTTTAATAACATACTTATCCGTCAATGGCGCTAAAAAGGTTAAATCGAGTAGATAAAAATTACATAATTAAAAAAATGCTACACCTATTTCATACTTACTGGGTACTGTTTGATTCTCTATGTCGTCTTGAAATAAGTAATCTGAAAAATAACAGGACTGTTTTATTGAGGCTTGAAAATTAAATATATTACAATAGCAACATGCAGCGAAGGGACCAGCGTAAAGCCGTATCAAAAAGCGCTAAATTGATTGACGGAACATGCTTAAAAAGGCAGACAGGCATAATTTATTCGAAATAATTATTGTCTATTAGCAATATCGTCTATTTTAGGTAGACACATAATATAGTATTGGATTAGATTATTTTTAAGAAGATTACTTAATACTAGACACAACTCGCGGCTTTTTCCAGATGATATTTGAAATGATAATATTGATATATCAGATATATGTATAAGCTATACTAAAATAAAGTTTGATTAAAATCCGTAATTTTTTTTTCGTTAAGAGTAACAAACATCGATCGACACATCCAAACAAACATTTATAATATTAAAAGGAGTAACTTATTATACATAGGTATATAAGTGTCAAAAATAAGTTAATGGCTAAATTCAACGTGAAAGAATAAAGCAAAGAACACGAAATTAGGCTTCAGAACACAAAATCAGAAAGTAAGCGCTGGAAGAAGAGAAAATAGTTAATTTCATGCTGGGCAAAAAGAAATCCGCTGTCAAACAATAGAACAGATAAAGCGTTGAAACCATGCAGCAAAACCACCACCTACACATAAATAGTACCTAATCCTTTTTTTCCGACTTGGCTTCAACAGGCTTAGGGTCTGCCTCCTTGCCCGGGGGCGGCATGACCGCCTGCTTGATGGAGGAAGCCAACGACGTGCTCAGGTCGACAAACTCCGAAAAGTCTTTGGGGAAAGACAGTTCGGGGAATTTGACCTCGAGTTGGGGGTCACCGGGTTTCACTAGCGGGGGGGAGGAAAGAATTTTAATAAAATTGGTTATGAATAAATTTGGGAACCATAGTCAGTAGTACTACACTTAACTTTGTACAGACTTAGCTTTAGTTGTCGAGAAAGAGAACATTTATGTATATGATACTATATTTATTCTATTTCCTATATATTTTAATGATAATATATTTTATCTTTACTGATGATCATCAGGCCCCAATCACAACGCTTTGGAAAGTCTAAACTTTGCTACTATGCGCCTCACAGCGCCATCTAGTCCCAATCTCAGCCGAATCTTGTACTAAGGGTTTTAAGCAACTCAGAAACTTACTTACGGCCGTATTCACAAACGTTACTATGCGACGCACGGACGCATAGTACCGAAATTCCTATAGCTTTTTGAGTACCTGTGCGTTCGAACGACGCATAGTGACGTATGTGAATACGGCCGTTAAATACTTAATCATTTACGCTATTTAACTTATTACCCTGCATTAATACTATACTAGATAACCGCCTAGATTCTTAACGTTATCATAACATGAGAATCATATAAAAGTATAATACCTCCATAAAGAAAGTTGTATGCGATATTGATGTACTGTTTCGCGAGAGCGCCGTTGCTTCTGAGAAGGCCCTGCGTCTGCTCCGGGAAGCACACCAGGCCCATGCCTGTTGTGCCTAAGCCCGTGTATAAGAGCCGCTGTAAAAAAAAAAGAAATAATGATAAAGCTTTTATTCAGAGATTTTTCATGGTATCCAGATAGTTACAGTAGGTCTCTAATCTTTAGTATCTTTTGATATAGGCTTCCACCACTGTAGACGGTTCGCCTCGCCTGTGGTCCAGGGCTCCACAGACACTTTAACTACTTTTCCTACCATATTGTTGGTGGTAAGCCTCCCACTCCTTGATGTCCCTTGGGAGGGTGCCACTTTAAAAGTGTTACCAGACAAATTGATCTATCGACAAGCGAAGTCGACTAATTCATACTTCTATCGACAATCTATTTTATTCATCTGGTAACACCCTAACTTGCATTTAAATTAAGGAACATTTTAAATACATATGTAACAATTTTGACTAAATGATCTAAATACATGGTTCATAGACTCTTAAACCATTTAATGTTAGCACAATTTTCATGATAACTTCACAGAGTCTATTTCAGCTTGCTTTACATAAGGAATTCGGGCCGAAATCCTTTTACAGCTGAAGTACAAATATTGTGACCCCTACCTACTTAAGAAGTACGAAATTAGGGATGTAATTAACTATGAACATCACTTACCCTAATAATGCCTCCTCTTAAGCCAAATATGAAACCCGTAAGACCACCCATAGCTACCGCACCATATCGGACCTCTTTGTTCTCCTCCTCACGAAGATATTGTATTATCCCTGGAAGGAAACCAAACACGATGTATCATCACATTAAGATAATAAACTCTACTGATATTTTCAGTCTATCTCTTGAGAATGAACTGGCGAAAATTGTGAACTATTTTGTGTATATGTGTGCTGCAAAGGTTCGAGCACATTATTCTGGCTGCAGTGGTGGTGGGGCGCTGATGTCCGATAATGTGCTTGAACCTTAGGACAGCATACTGCATATTTTAGGTAATTTCATCATCATTTTATCACAGTCCACTGCTGGGCAAACAACTGGAGGTTTTACCCATAATCGCCATGCTGGGCAGGAGGGTTGGCGAACAGAGCATAGTGCAGCTTCTCGCACTAGTAACGCTGTTGCCCGTCAATGGCCTGTGGTATGTAAGAGAGCAACCTCTCATGCCCGTGGTGCATCCTGGCGTATAACAGACGAGGCTCTGGCTGGTCACAATTGAAACTACAACCAGTTTCGATAATTTAGTGGTTCCCAAATTTATATCAACATGTCTAATATTCAAATAGACTAGGGGATCTACCTATTTCAATAAGTTAGCACTAACAATCTGACCGGTCCCGGATCTCGTGATAGTTGTCCTGCACTGCATGCTTGACCGTTGCTGTCTGGTCCCACACGGACTGCACTTGCTCCCGAACTGCTTTAACTGGTGTGAGCAATGCTGACTGGACATAGCCTGTCTTTTTCTCTTTTGATGCTGATTCAAGATATCTGTAAAATATTTTCAATAAAATATCACTTTAATTATTTTTCAAAACTGTTGGTGGACAACAGGTTAAGTGATGTTCAAATACATCTTCATTGATTTTATTATTTGGTGTGTTATTGTATAATTTAGACTGTATTATTAGGTAAAGGTGAATCATAGTTAAGTGCAAACCTATTTTAAATAAAAAAAAGTTACAAAGTGGTGTCACAGCTATAAAATATTGTCTGTTACACTTTCTGTTCAAAATATAGAAAATATTCATATGTAAAATTGGATAGGGTTAAGTTCCGGGCACAAATTGTGTAATATTGAATTGTGTCAATATCCACATACAGCCAATTACATTCGGTTACAGTAAATATAGCAAAACCCAGACATAATGCTTGGTATATGTAATAGTAATATATTACAATACTCACTCTCCATAGTCGGCGTGTGGAGCCTCATAAATGGGCAAGTCGGAGGCTCTCATGGGCGCGGGTTTCGGAGGCCCGCTCGGCTCGGCCGGCACGGGCGTCGCTGCCTTCACCGTCGGCACCAGAGCGATCAGACCAGACCCTAACACTACTTTCCGCAACATCTAACAAACAAACATTAACATTACTGAACTATCTGCAACCTCCAACTATAATTGTGACAATTTTGAATCCAAATACCTCTAACGAGATGTTCCACCGAGTAATTACATAAATAACAGGATTGTTCGTAAAAATTTCGCTGATCAGCTGCTGGGCTTGACAGCTGAATCTGACGTTACATAAGCAGTTGCCATTAATATAAACAAACTACTACAATAGGAGTATTCTAAAAAGCATTATATTAGCAATAATGCTTTTTCAAATACGATAGTTTTTCTTTTTTATTTACTTTTCAATTATTCTTATGATTGTCTAAAGAGATTTAGAAAATCTTCTTGACCTGTAAAGTTATTCTATTTTCAAAATTAAGCACGTGTTTTCGGACCGAGTTTACACCTATCAACACCTGTCATTCCTGTACTGTCAGTGTCAACCTGTCATATTCGCGAACGAATTGTGGTCATTCGCATTCATGTTTCATGTCACCTTTTCTATTCTTTTGTGTGCTGCTGTGATTTTTGTGCACCATTTTATTTGTGTTGGAAAAATTATTGAACTCCTCCATGTATTGCGGAAACTAGATAAACGCAGAAGGATTTGTTTCTCAGTGATTTGTAGTTCAATTGTGTTGGGACGTCTCGAACAGTTATGTGATTGTGAGTACGGTTTTAGTTTTCGAATCAATAAGTTGTTGTATGGAGTATTTTTTTGTTCAGTGATTTGAGAAGTAAAGATGTCTACGGTGCAAGTGGGCCGTGTCTGTAAGCACAGGAGGGGCCAGCGCGCCCGCACCCGCTCAGGTACCGAAGGCATGGGGATCGCTTGTAGACGCGGGTTTGACCACACCGCTTCAACTTTCATTTTGGACAATAGTTATGCTTGTTTGGAAGAACTGAACTCGATATCTAACATCTCTTCTTTGTTATGACTTTAGATACTCTTTGGTTGACACTAAGTAATATTTTCAGTAATGCCTGTATGACTATGTATCTAATTAATATTTTCAAAATTAATTAAAAACAAAATTTAAACTATCAACACAAAGATATTGTGTTGATAGTTTTAATTTTAAAATAGCAGCTATCACTGATAATTTATTGAAGTCTGTTTGAAACACATTTCTTGGAAAAAAAATTCTGCTATGTTTTCCTTGAAAAATGTTTGGTTTTATAGTCTTTTTCAGATAGGATGGGTACGCTGACACATCAGTGACACTTGTCAACGAATCCTTTTTACGCAATTTCTATGACAAAATGATAAATAATCATCAAAACAAAAAGTGTATTTACTTTGTTTATAACGCATGATAACAGAGATTTACTTTAATTTGTATTTGAAACCATAAATAACATTATAATGTACATAACTAAAGAAATCTAATACATTAAATATTTCTTATCAGTAATGCTTGATGCGTAAATTGGAACGTATTTTCATAGGGATTGAAACATTGAAATTGTTATAATACCGATTTAGTCGTAAAATCGCTTCCCGATTTTTCAACTATTGTATAAATTTTATTAAATATTTAAATTTCTTGATAAAGGATAAGCAGTTATTGGTGTAAAATCGAAAATCATGTATAACACGACTGAGATATTACATTTAAATGGGTAGGTTAATCTTAATTCAAATAATTATCTATGTAAAATGAAGAATGGAGAGATTATTCAAACTCAGATTGATCTAATGATTAGTTTTACATAATTTTGGATGATAAATAAATATTTTTTTATTAAATCATGCAATTTTTAATTATCTCGAAATCGATTCTCTCTCCATACAAAATGAAATCGATAAATCATAAAATCGATTTTTTTACCTACGATTTTCATTTTACCACATGACTATAAACTTCAAATCCCAAGTGTCAGCGTACCCATCCTATCTGAAAAAGACTATAATTAGATCTACCGATATGTTTTTCAATTCATAGACAATTGACATTAATGAAAGTCAGAATGACTATTTTCAGACTTGCACAGTGTTAGAACTTAAGTAACGAAATGTATATTAAAATTAGAATAAAAAGAATTCATAAATAAAATCCAGGCATTACTGACATTAGATACCATTCATTATTGAAACATTACGTTTGCAGGTTTAAGACTAACTCAATCATCTGTTATCATTTGGACTTGCAAGATTACTAACATTGTCTTGTTGACGCAGGAGAGTAAGGTGCATGACGCGTAACGTGACCGCCGGTAGAGTCACGGGGTCACGGTGTCCGCTACACTGCTGAAGATTTCTTGGGATGATATGGTATAGCCATTATTCCTGTATTCAGTACAAAATTTATTATTTCCCTTTTTGCACTGTCAGTGGAAGTAACTGATTGGTTTATTTTTTAGCTTAAACATTGTGTTATACAGTTCTATCTAATCTTAACCATCAAAGTTTGTGATATATTTAGAGATAAAATTTCTTAAAAATCTGGAAATACCTATGTTAATGTACTTAATGTAATTAACATATTTCCAGATTTATAGTTAGATACAGTATGCTTACTGGCAGTGCATTGATTGTTTTTATCAATTCAAACAGTATTTAAAATACTTCTTTAAGCAGTACACAGCACAAAGTTTGTAAGGGCAATGAATAGACAATAATTTGGGTTGCTTATTGAAATTACTTACTAAAAGCTATTAGAGTATAATATTTATGTACTAAATAACAGGTGGATTACTATTAAAGTTTTTGACCAAAGGCAAAATGCATATTTTTGTCACTTAGTTGGGTATAGTTTAATAAAATTGTAGTTTAATATAGATTTTTAGTTAATATTTTTTAAGTTTTATAAATATTATGAGGTAAGCACTGTTGGCTCTAGCTAGAGTTGTTATTTGACTTACTTACAATTTATTCCATTATTCTCATTATGCAAACTAATAACAACCCTACTAATAAAATAGTAAAGATTAATAACTAGAAGATAGTAAGTTATTTGAATTTTTTATGTTATTGTATTATGTCATTGCTCTTATGTGTTTGTGAAAAAGTTAGAATATCATAGTCAATTTAATTATTCTTTCCAACAACACAAGAGGATAATTAAAAATTGTGTGTCAAAATAATGAAACAGAACAATTTTTTTTATACAATAGTTTTTGTATATGAATTGATATGTCTATTATAATATGGGTCTGTCCTGTAACTCTATTGATCATCTGCTTTAAGAAAGGGTTGAATTTAAGATTCATTAGGTTTTCTTACATCCAATAGCATGCTTTGGATTTTATTTTAATAGTTCACATGTTTGAATTGTGTTTTTGGTTGCTGTTATTTTTGTGTTGATAATGAAAGCATTGTGAGCTGACTATTCTCAGTTCTATTAATCTAACTATCCAAAAAACACTATCAGTTTTGAACTAAAATTACCTACACTTAATAATCCTATAACTCGTGTTTCAAACATCTATATGTAGATAGAATATGATAAAGCATAAACAACTATAGCTCCAAATCTTATAATATTTTGCAACTTTTTCGCCGGGGCTAATTAATGTAATACAGCATGGCATTGAGAGCAAGGGTATTGTGCTAAAAAGGTAGCCAGACTATAGACTTTTTTTTTGTATGTGGACTTTATCACGCGTATATGTTGACGCGGATAATTCGCCAATGTCAAGTGTTTAGAGCATCAAGGCAGGAAAGTATAGCCCCTGTTTACCGACTATAGACGTAAAATGTTAGGCGTAATTTAAATAAGGATACCCATAGCTACAAATAGTATACTTTGCGACGTTTTGGCACAGGCAAAGTAATCTAATACAGAATGGAGAGCAAGTCATAGATTTATTCTAAGGAGCAAGGCTATTATCCTGAAAAATACAGTTGTTTTATGAATTTATTTAAATGTTACGACATTCATAGGCTACCAAACATATTCTAGGACTACGACTGCTTCAGACAGCTGTATTTGTCAACGTCCGCTTAAAATCATACGCACTTATTCTCTAGAATACGGAAATATAATACCTAACTATGGTAATGTTTGAATTCTTTGTCTATCAACGCAAGTTTAAAAAAATAGTTTGAATTGCAAGTGCCTAGTTCGTGCAAATCTATTAGTTGTTTACGTGTATTTCTGAGGCGACAGTTGCGTCACAGTATTCGCTCAGAACTAGCAATTATAATGAAGGTGGAAGACATTTCAATACCTTGAAACGAGCTCATTAACATCATAATAGAGCCGCCGCCGAGGCAATTACGACACTTACTAACTATATCAGAGGTTCTCAAACTTATTTTAGCTAATAATCTTAACTTCTTAACTAATATTATAAAGCTGAAGAGTTTGTTTGTTTGAACGCGCTAATCTCAGGAACTACTGGTCCGAATTGAAAAATTCTTTTTGTGTTGAATAGACCATTTATCGAGGAAGGCTTTAGGCTATATAACATCACGCTGCAGCTATTAGGAGCGAAGAAATAATGGAAAATGTAAAAAAAAACGGGGGAAAATAACTATTCCACGCGGACGAAGTCGCGAGCACAGCTAGTAATTAATATAATTATGCGCGCGGCATTTCACACCAATCACTTAAATACCTAAATGCGCCAGACACTTAATACCGATAACGTTTCCTCTTTTACTACTATAGTCAGATGATGAGCATCTTCCAGAACACCCATTTCTATGACAGAGGGGGCAAACGGACCTGAACATTACCTGATGGTAAGTGATCACTTCAGCCCATAGACATCGCAATACTAGAACACCGGAATAATAAATAGAAGAGTTGTCGACCCTTGAGAAATTTGTAGGCTAGCATTCTGAAGCTCCCTAAGTAGTATTCTAATTCGGAAAAGTCGCAGCTGGAAGCTGATTCAAAAGGCCCTTTGCACGTTGCTCACCTCCCTCTTCCTCCAACTGTTATGAAACAAAAATTTCCCTTGTTCTATTGCCCACCTTGAAAGGAACTTCCTTTTCAAGAATCGTACCCCAAACTCGACTTGAGTTGCTGGTGTCCATGGTCTGTGATTAAATGTAAATAATTTCAAAACCCCCTTCTAAGCCACTGCAACACCCCCAACATTTTCTGGTTTCTTTACCTTGCTAGATGGGGGGCTCTCCTCCAGTACTTAGGAGGGGGCGTTACCGCCCACTTTGAGAAAGTCTGTACCATATTCAGATAATAATACTGTTATCAATCGTATCAACTATATTCCGCTTGGACGGAAATCGTGTTCGTCTTATTTTTATCGAATGCATTATGGAAAATGAAGACTGTTTCTGAGACGTAAAACGAAGGTCAAGCCGTAATGAACTTCGCACGTGAGAAAAGTTAATCGATTCCTTTTGTTTTATTGTTAATTAATACGGACAGGACAATACAAATATAAACCTGTACTTCTATTAATTAGAAGTATTAGTGTCTTTATTGATAAAACTCTGTACTATAGAACAAAGCAAACATGTTACTTCTTCTTAGGTCTTAGAACTTATACAAACGGGTCGTGAAGCGTAGCAGGCCTTTTTTGACGACCTAAATGTATAAAAAAATTAAGGACAACGGAACGGGTGTACGAGACACCAATCAGAATTAATTAATATCTTTGAGAAGGCATTGCTGTGAATCGGAGAAGTTATGGCGTTAATCCCTGATTTGGAGTCGATCTTATCTTGAAAGTTAGTTTGGACTTACGAAGTCAGTAAATTATGTAACGTATTTTCGGAATGAATAATTGATTTGAACTGATCAGCATACAGAGTGTTCATCCGTTCACTGAAGGTTCGATAATTTTAAAGAAACTTTCCTCTTTTGTTACAAATTCTAACACATTTATGTTATTATTTATAATAGGCAGTGATGATTTAGGTACGATGCGAGTTTCAAAAAATAACACTAAACGCTTTGCCTCTACATTCATAGTGCAAACGGCTAATCTATGGAACTCTTTACCGGAGTCCGTGTTTCCCAATAGATATAATTTTCATACTTTCAAGGCGAGCGTGAATCGATTTTTGTAGATTGAGCGCGATCTATGGTTCTAACTTCGGTTAACATCAGGTTAGTTGGGGGTCAACCGATACCCATTTAGTTACTCTTATAACGAAAGGGAAAACATATTTTTCGTTACATATGATATTCTATTCTATGGTTTTTTTTTAAACACTAGTGTGGCAAACAAGCCTACAGCCCGCCTGATATTAAGCGGTTACCACAGCCTACGGACGCCTACAACACCAAAGAGTATCACACGCGCGTTGCCGACCCTATAAAAACCTTTTTGAAAGACCCCATAGTGTAGTCTCCGGGAAAAGGGGAGCTCATTTCATAGCCCGAATGTGTATGGCAAGAAGTTCCTATTGAAGCGGCCTGTACGCGACCAGTTAGGCTCTTGACTAGGCATCAGGGGCGTAGCTACCGCCGTATCTGCCGTATCAATTATACGGGGCCCCCAGATCATGGAGGCCCCCAAAGTGCATAAATAAAACTTCCCAAATTTTATGACAAATCTTTTCCCTTTCTAATAGGTTAGGGCCCCCGAACGATTTTTTATACGGGGCTCCGCCAAGGCACGCTACGCTTTTGCTAGGCATCGCAGTTTTGTATGCAAGACCTACGACCTACTCGTATTATTTCCCTAATCAACTCATATAAAAGACAAATGAAGCAAGTTCTATATAACAGAGCGGAGAGTAAACAAAGTATCTAACCGCGCTTTCTAGGTCGCTAGATAACTTCTGCAATCAATAGTAGCTAGCTATAATAGAGCAATAAGCTACCGGAGCGGTGTAAGCAAATACCTTGTACTAATTGGGCCAGACATTCGGCAATTAGCTTTTCATCTCTATCTTGCAAGGTTGAGCAAACAGTAATTACTTACTTGTACCTCGAGCAAAGGACCGTATGACGATTTTAATGGTCTGTGTCTCGGTTATTTAGAAATAGTATATGGCTCTAGGGAATATGGTGTCGTTTATGTAAAGGTTTTTGGGAGGGAATTGCCATGGTCACGTTAATACGTCTTACCTGTATTTCAGACACAATGGAAAGTCTGTTGTTTCGCGGCTGTGTTTCATCTCTTGGGGGAATTTGGTGTTTTTTTTTAGCAATGTAACAGACGAGTTCATGTCTAACAGCCGCTAAAAATATTTTTGTGTATTCAATCCAATCTGTCGCGCGCTAATTTATTAACAGTTCAACTTTGTATCTACCGAAAATTAATATGGTAAGCAGGTCTTCTGTTCTGGTCTCCGCGACACAGGGAATCCTAGTGTGTAGGCCAGCGAAACTGTTACTAGCTGATAAGTGCTATTATAATAATGCATAACTATATATAACAGTAATTAAATTGTGAGACGTGTATGTTGTGAAACAAATATTTTTTTTATTTCTTACGGTTTACAATATATCGACAATTTATAATCTCGCAAGATAGATTAAAATCTAACGGTAATTACAATCTTCGGTTACTTACATAGGTCCCCATTTATTCTCAAGATAACAATAACTTCGTTATATGTATTATTTGCTTCAAAGAAATCGACACCATCTCCCAATTAAGCTAATTTAGTAGTCGGATAATTCCTAGATTACTGACAGACAACCGACCCAAATATAAAAGTTTGTTTTCTAATCGAGGGTGCACGTCGAAAATGTGGTTTAACCCAGTTTACTATTAAATAACGTTTAGTACAAGTACGCGTACCTACTGTATTGTATTATTCTTTATAATAAATCCGTCGGAATGCACACCAACCTATTAATATTGCAACGTACAATATCAGGAGGGGACTATATTGGTAATGGGACCCTAACCACAGCCCTAACGCACTACGCAATCCAACGCACACGGCTAAGGGTGCTTTTTCATAGGGGCTAACTAACTAAAAAATTAATAATGATATAGTTTCACTGAATTTGAGCGGAGATGAGATCTGTGACTTGAACACGCATTGTAGCCAACAGTACCAACAACATCAGCGTATCGGAGTCCACTGCTGGACATAGGCCTGTCCCGTTGTTCGCCACTTTGGTCAAACATCTGGCTCTAGGCTTAGCTAAGAACCGCCATCGTGGGCAGGAGGGTTGGCGATTGCAGGGCGTAGCTGTTCGCTGCGGTGACACAGCTTGGCCCCAATCATCGGCCCGTTGTATTTATCCTTGACTAGCTGTGCCCGCGGCTTCGCCCGTGTTGCCCCCCATTTTAGGGAAGTGGGGTGTTATAAAGGGGCAAAAAGTACCCTATGTTACTCTCCATTCCTTTAACTATCTCCTCTTAAAAAAATCACGTCAAATCGTCACGTTTTGCCGTGAAAAAAAGACAAACATTCAGACAGACATACAGACACACTTTCCCATTTATAATATTAGTATGGACTAGCTGTGCCAGCGGCGTCGCTCGCGTGGATATCGGGTTTCAAAAATAACGGACTTCCATATAATACCCATCTATACCTTGTGCCTAAGTTTTAAGTTAGACCTCTAGCAATACATTGGTGAAAACCGCATTCAATTCTATGCAGTAGTTTTCGCGTAATGCGCGTTCAAACATACAGGTTTAAATTTCTCGCGTTTTCCCAACACTTCCCGTCACTGCTCCGCTCCTATTGATTGTAGCGTGATGAAAAGTATCCTATAACCTGCCCAGGAGTATGAAGAATAATTGTACCAAGTTTCGTCAAAATCTGTTCAGTAGTTTTTTTTTCTATAACGAACATACAGACAGACAGACAGACAAAAATTTTACTGATTGCATTTTTGGTATCAGTATCGATCACTTATCACCCCCTGATAGTTATTTTGAAAAAATATTTTATGTACAGAATTGACCTCTCTACAGATTTATTATAAGTATAGATGAATGATTATACTGCCACTAGTCGATTGCTAGAGCCTCATTTGTTAATCGGCGGGATGCACCAAGGGCAGGTGGCTTGGAGCTGAACGAAAAGATGATAGGTTACCTAACATCCCTATGTAACAATACCTAGGAACAATGACAAAGCATGGAAGCCGGGCTAAAATAACAACATAACTCAATATATTTGGTTCACTCTGACTTATGGATGCTGCTGAAATATTAGAGAAGGACAGGCATAGAAAAGACGTTTCGAAATTTCGAAGGTTGTCACTAGTTTCGTTTCAGGTCAGTATGTTGAGTTTGTTAGTATTAATGGAGACCAAAGGTGACCATTACCACTAAGCATAGAACAATACCACTAAGCATTTATTTAGTCATTTTGACGTGCTAATATAAAAAAGAAAGGCTGTACAGATCCAAAAAATGGTGCTTTTTAAGGGCACAATAACGATTAAGCTGGCTTCAGCCTCATCATTACTTTATGTAAAGGGAAATTAGGGCCATTACAACGGTCTACAGTTCACTCAGCGCACGAAAATGCTTTAGGCGAGAACATAAAATATGCACGATTAGGTGTCGACAGCGATTCTGTGGGTTGGAAAGTACTTAAGTCAAGACATTTGCGTCTAGCAATATCTTAGATTTTGTTTATCTGATCCTGATAAGTCGTGTCATTGGTAATGGATAGGAATGCATCGAATTTTTAGTTGTGTTTTAGAACGATTTATGTGAGATGTGGCAAAGGATAGATTAATTTCCTTATCAGTCATTGGGCAGTCTTTGTCACGCTATCTCTACGAAGGGAGTTATCTATTATTTCTCGGAAAAGGAAAATCTTCTCTGTGTAGAAAAGTTCTTGCACGGAATCAATAAACGCTATCCACATTCGCAGCTTGGATAAATTTGACATTAGTTTTCTTTGTGACATTTCGCTTCGGAAACTTTACGAACGTTATGTGGATATCGAAGATTTACCACGAGGATTTACCATCTGAGGCTCTCTGATTCGGAAACTCTATTTGAAGGGACGAAACTGTCTTGTTTCCTAGAGAAATCTCTCCGGAAGCATTGTGTCTAGCCTCGCAGCACTGTGGGAGCTTGTAAATCTTGATAGATTAAATATATATAGACCAATAAAGGCGTCGCTTTGATAAGCGACGCCTTTATTGGCTTAGAAATCACTCAAGTGTCTTTTGTCAACTTCAAATTCAAAGACGATGGATGTTTAAGATTGTCAGATTAAAAACACATTGTTTTCATTGTTCCTCGCGTGTCGCTAAACTAATATTGAAATTACATTTACGCTACCTACAGCTATCACGCACATTCTATCATTATCTTGTATGCTAGCATTTAGCATATAAATATCTATACATACAAGACTCATTCATCTATTTATGTACGACTTGTTTTCTTCGCAAAAGCAATAGTTCCACTGAAACGCTGTAGCCATACTGACTTGTAATATTTCGTATTGATAGTCTAATATTTGCACGCAGTGTGACAATTTTATCTTATCTAATTAGTTATATTGCTTAACCCCACAGATAACATTTGATTATAATACGTTTATTGCACTAAATCCTTTCACTTATCGGTTATAGGTACGCTGCGTGGTTCACTATTTATTAATACCTTCATAGGAACAGCGGACTAATACTAAACTACAGTATACCTATTCTTGCTGATATTATAAGCTTTACATAATACGATAAAGGAATACTCAAACCAGAACGAATTCCCAGACAACGACTGTTTTTTTATTTGTTTCTTTGAACACTTTTCTTCTTGCCTTTATGCATTATAGTCCATTGAACAAAAGAATTGCGTAAATATGTAAGTACTTACCGCAAGATAATAAATAACAATAATGCTATTTGTTTCACAACAAACAGCGATCATACATAAGGTATAAGTACGAGATAAATTAATTAAGTAGGTAGGAAAAAATTCAACCTATAAAGGTTGAATTTTTTTATTCATTACCTATAGTTTTACGCTTGGCCACAATTCATCTGATGTTAAGTTATATTGAAGCTTACGATGGACGGCGCTTACCCAGAATATATAGATTCGCTCTCATCTTGAACACCTGAAGATTTTATGTCTCGGGGAACAATGAGTCCGGCATGGAATTCCATAGTTTGGCCGTTCGTACCTACTAAGAAATTTCTCTTTTGAGGTATAGCGATTTGGGACAAACAAGCGATCATATATACTTACTAGCTGTGCTCGCGACTTCGTCCGGGTGGAATAGTTATTTTTCCCCCGTTTTTTTTTACATTTTCCATTATTTCTTCGCTCCTAATAGTTGCAGCGTGATGTTATAGCCTTGCTATTGTTAAACCCTTCCTCGATAAATGGTCTATTCAACACAAAAATAATTTTTCAATTCGGACCAGTAGTTCCTGAGATTAGCGCGTTTAAACAAACAAACTCTTCAGCTTTATAATATTAGTTAAGATTAAGATTTAAACACAAATAAAGAACATATTGTGACGTGTTCTCTTTCGCTTACCATCAGGCGAGGGGAAGCCCCTTCCCAAGCAATTCTCACTGAGGATTTAATTTCCTATATTTGCGTTCAATTTTAACCATAAAAATTATTTCGTACACGATGGGTACCGTGACCTGCCAATTACCAGCATAAGAAAATAAATGCCGGGCGAATCCGGGTCGAGCCATTATTTATCACTTAACTCCGTCATAGATGCTGCAAAAGATGTTTGTTTGCATAGATCGGTGCTCTATTTTCGTGCTGACAGAAAAGAAAATACGTGTAGTATTTTTTTAGCGTCTCTACTTTGTTCAGACTTGTCAAGTTTAACGGATGACAATCCCCGCGCGGTGTTTGCGATAATAAATAACACGAGAGATGCCACGCTGGGCCACACAGCGCCATCTAGTCCCCAGCTAAGCCGTAGTTTGTACTATGGATATTAGACAACTGAAAAGCTTACCTCCTAAGATACTTTTTTTTGTAACTTGTAAATAAATACATAATTATACATAGCAGACTTCCAGGCCAATGTTTGAACTGTGCTAGGATCGAACCGGCGACCGAGAGCCCCCTCGGTCAGATATCAGAGGCAACGTAAAAGCCATCACTGATACCGGCCCCATTGGGAGAGGCCTATGTCCAAACCAGTGGACTTATAGGGGCTGATGATGATGATGAAGATGTCGGCTACTGAACCATACTGGTCGTCAATGTTGAAAGTCGTGAATAGTCATGATTATTTAGGCGAAATACTTTATTTTTTGTGTGAGAAGTGGTTCCGAGGGCATTGCGTATAAATTCGGTCCATTACATTGAGCGATTTTTCCTTTATCAAGATGAAGAAGCCTCTCTAGATTGACTGATAAATCTAAAGGTAGTTAATACAGCATAATCGTGGCTTATAATAAGCTGAAGAGTTTTTAATTTGAAAACGGGAACTTGACCTCTTTTTATGTCTACGAGTATTACACTAATAAATTAAACTTAACTTTAATTCAGTTAAAACAAATGGCGGCTAGTGAAATCGCGTATAACAGTGAGTGGCCAATATTGGTCCATAGTATTTGTATTATGTGTACGATCTAACTGTGTGGATTAGAGAGATATGCGTTATCTTACACCAAAGATAGATTTACCTTTTGGATTTGCGCTATATTCATGTCAACACAGATAGTGGTACGAAACGTGCAATGATCCCACTATTGCGAAATATTTTATGAAAACGATGAATGTGAAATGAAGACAGCATAATATGTATATGGCGCCGATACATACGGGCAACGCAATGGAACGTGAAAGGGCGCCCTAGCTTCATCTTTCCTCATTTGTTGTGAAGACCTATTCTCTTTAATCCTAATAACTTGCTTTTGGGCGATAGGGTGAGGTTATAAGAATGATAGTAAGTTTGCCCAGGGCGCTAGTTACAAAACCGGCACTGGGCTTACGTTGCCTATTTTAGCTTAGCCGCGAAGCTTTGTGAACATTAAGAGCACGTAAGTACACCATTCTGATAATGGTAACTTATGGCGGCAGGTGGACCGGCCTTTAGCTGGTCGCTTTTAGAATCGAGGTCAGCTTTACTCTAATTCTCGAAATAGTGAACTTTGTTTAGTAGCAGAATGTCCAATTTTTATCGTAACATGATCTCAGTCAGTGTCTGATTGTGTGAAAAGTACCAGGAGCGCATACCCACGTAGGAAGTGAATGGATTACGTTTAATTACCTACCTAATGTTGGTTATAAAGATACTTAATTTTTCTACAAAAATGTGGTCTTCGACTTCTCACGTATCTATGTGCTCCTGGTACTTTTCGCTCACTATGATGAAAATTGGACATTTTGCAACGACACTATATCATTGAGAGGGCTCTATGTTGCATGTAATATCTTTACGTGGTGTTCATTACTTTATACTATTTCTCACAGAGAAACATAAAATGAATACCTAAAATTGTAATAGACTACTGATTCAACTGCTTACTCGCTATCTGTTACCAGGGACTACGTTTGATAAAGATCTGTCGTTCCGCAATCTCTATGGCAGAATAACAGTGGCTTTACAAATTCTTGACTTTATGGCGTGATCTATAAAGTCTTTCGAAAGCCATCAGTGCTAATGAGTGTTTTGGGAGACGCCCCCAGTAGAAGTAATCATCTGTACTTATTGAACACGGCATAATACCTACCAACGTTTCCGAAAATTCGGACTTTAAAACATTAGATATTTAGGTGAAATCTATTATAGGGAAGTTAAGATGGTGGTAGATTGATATGTAAACGTCTGTATCAGTAAAAACGTTAGTTTGATAGTAGGTCTGGCGCATATACTTTATTTATTTATTCTATTATCAGATACTTGGTCTAAGTAGATATCTATGGATCTGATACTTAGGGATCATAGGTATTAGCTGAGACAACAAACTATCATATATGCAGCCATTGATACAATAATAGACAGGCTCGGTGGCTCATTTGGTAGTGACCTCTGCCCTCTGAGCCAAGGGTCGTGGGTTCGATTCCCGCACAGTACAAACATTTGTGTTCATGAACATGTCTGTTTGTATTGGTCTGGGTGTTTTCTATGTATAATATGTATTTATTTACAAAAAAAAAAGTATCTAAGTAAGTTTATCAGTTGCCTAGTACCCATAGTACAAGCTTCGGCTTAGTTTGGGGCTAGGTGGCGCTGTGTGGCCCAGCGTGGCATGTCTTGGGTTATTTATTTATTTATTTATTTAATTCTAGCCATATCAGTTTTCCAAATCCTAATGTCTTAAAAAATTAAGAAATTTCATTCAAACTTGTCTCTAGCCTTTCTCCTTTAGGGGGGTCGATTCCCGAAAATCTTAGCAGGCAACTACGGTCTAAAACGAATCGTCATGCAAAATTTTAAATTCTTGGCGCTTGTAGTTTCCGAGATTTCGTGTTGAATGAGTGACCGGTCGCTTTTAAGTTAAGCACATAAATAAGGCATCATGTCTGTTCTATCTTAGATATATTTCTTTGTTTCACAGCACTAGTTTTCACCTCTAGAGGTGCGGTCACATATCGGACAAAACTTAAAGCATTAAGGTCTTATCAGCGACGACCCCGACATAAAAGGCTTTCTAGAAACCACTTATTGCCTCCATAAAGAGTTATAAAGACGTCTTGGGGCTAAAACTTCATAGCCATAGAAATGTATCAAGGAAATGACGGCCTTGTGACGCGTAATCTTGCAGTATGGTGTATAAACTCGTACAATTTTTAGCCATAATAGCCTATTGAGAGTTTACATGCAATACGCGATATACGGTCTTTCTATTAAGCTACTAACTAACCTACCTTAAAAAGTGCACGAGTGAAATCTTTCGCACCTTATTCTTATTCTTGGGTTTCTATAATCTTTTAATATCAGGTTAAGTAGACAATTCGCTGTCATGACTTGTCTTACTGGTCTGGTCCGGGCTAACAACAAGATAACGCCTACCTAAAAAGGTATTATTAGGATTAGGCAATGTTACCTAAGCTTGTAATACAATTTGATATTTGAACTGAATAACTAGAAGGAACTACCTAGTAGATAGGTCTAATAGCTGTAGTTTAAGCGTACTTTAACTTCTTATAACTAACACCTATATAAAAACGTCAAAGAACATAGGATGCATGTAAGGGGATATTGTAATGAAAGCGTGTACCTACTTGCTATTTTAATTTTAGTAAATACAGATAAAAAGCACACGATAATAGACGATAATTAAAGAAAGAAAGTAATAGTGTTTATTTGTACCAGAAAACACACAGTAGTACCTAGGTAGGTAGGAAGCATCTAACTGACTGGAAACTGAGGTTTCCCGCCCGTTATCAGAGCGATTTGGGTTTCCTTTTAGCTTTTCATCAGGAAAAAGGAAGCCACTATGCTGAACCAATATAAAAAAAACAGTAAAAATTTTCAATTTTATGCTTGCAATTAATTGAAAGTTTGCAATTAAAAGAAATTTTTTCCTTGCTGCGCCCGCGGCTTAGCCCGCTTTTATGTAGGTGTATCACAGCTCACAGAAGTGTTTCTTCATCCCTTTTTTCGTTATAAAAGGTAGATGTCCTTTCAGGTCAGTCAGTCTCAGGGTCTAAAGATTGTCTGTGCCAAATTTCATTAACATCGGTTGAGAGGTTCAAGCGGGAATTAAGCGTAACAGACAGTTACGTATTTATTTATAATATTAGGAGGGATTAGTATAGTATAGTAATAGCCCGACTGGGAATGGGTATAGCTTACCCTAAGTGTTGCGGAGGTCTGATGGCAGTCGCTCTGTGTAAAAGCTTAGCCCTCGCCAAATCTCTCAGTTTGGGAAGCCGACCCTGAGACAATCGGGAAAAAGGCTAGGATGATGATGATTAGGAGGGATTAGTAGGGAATAGGGAATTATAGGGATTTTTATTTTGCATGAGAAATACATAATGATAATGTTAATAAAATGACTCAAAAACATTTCAGCGCTGAGAATGATGGCCATAATGCAGGACAGGAATAGCGAGGAAGTACCCAAGGAGTTCCTGGAGACGGGCCGGACGGGGCGCCGCAACGCGATGCCGGACATCCTGCACCCGCAGGGCGCCGAGGCGACCACCTCAGACCTGCCCACGAGGCTACAGCAGATCGTCATCACTGGTCAGTAGCATGATTTAATAAATCCCACTTCCCACTATAATATTATAAACGCGAAAGTTTGTTTGGATAGATGGATGGATAGATGGATGGATAGATGGATGGATAGATGGATGGATAGATGGATGGATAGATGGATGGATAGATGGATGGATAGATGGATGGATAGATGGATGGATAGATGGATGGATAGATGGATGGATAGATGGATGGATAGATGGATGGATGATGGATGGATAGATGGATGGATAGATGGATGGATAGATGGATGGAAGGATGGATGGATGGATAGATGGATGGATATATGGATGGATAGATGGATGGATAGATGGATGGATAGATGGATGGATGGATGGATAGATGGATGGATAGATGGATGGATGGATGGATGTTTGTTCCACTTTCACGCAAAAACTACTGAACGGATTTTAATGAAACTTCACAGAAATATAGTTTGTACATCAGATTAACACATAGGCTATAAATTACAATCTCTTCATGACCATCCGATGTTCACGCAGACAAAGCCGCGGGCAGCAGCTAGTAAAATAAATAAATATCCCAAGACATGCCACGCTGGGCCACACAGCGCCACCTAGCCCCAAACTAAGCCGAAGCTTGTACTATGTGTACTAGATAACTGATACACTTACTTAGATACATTTTTTTTGTAAATAAATACATAATATTATACATAGAAAACACCCAGACCAATACAAACAGTTATGTCCATGAACACAAATGTTAGTACTGTGCGGGAATCGAACCCACGACCCTTGGCTCAGAGGGCAGAGGTCACTACCAAATGAGCCATCGAGCCAGTCAAAATTAATTTAATTTAGGACTCCTGAAGCCGGCCCATGACGCTTGAGGGAGGTGCCGAGGTTTTTAGTATTCCCTGCCTCCCCATCATCTTGAGATGCCACACAGCGCCATCTAGTCCCAAACTGAGCCGATGCTTGTATTATTGGAACTAGAGTTCGTGGAGTGAGTGCTGCACCGGCAGCCGGGGTTAGGGTGGGCAACGCGCGTGTGATACCCCTTTTTTTTTGTTGCACCGGTGGAAAATGCATTTACGCATACCTGCTGCTCGGGGACGCAGCAGGTTATGTGGGACTCACTCCGCCTCTAGATGGTAGCGAGACTGAGAATACACACTAAAAAACTCCGGTCTTCACCGCCAATGCGCCTTGGGCGATGGTGACGTGGGATCTTGGTATAAACCATTACACCACGCCACCACCAGCGCTGTCTGCTAGGCAGATCCGGCCGGCCCCCCCACTTGGGGCAGCCTAGAGCTCAGGCAGAAGCCGTCGCCCTTCTCCAAGGACGGGATCTGTGCTGCGTGTGATACCCCTGGTGTTGCAGGCGTCCATAGGCTGCGGTAACCTCTTAACATCAGGCAAGCCATAGGCTTAGTGGTATAAAAAAAACCTACATACTTTTTTTTTTTGTAAATATGTAGATACAAATGACCCATGTAAGAAGTGCAACCCCTTAGTTTACGTGGCGAAAAAGAAATATAGTAGAAACGTCTAAATGACAGTAAGCGATGGACAGCCATTACGTTGATTGCGCGACCTTGCGGCTGATCGGAAGGTAGATATGCGCAGAATTCCCTATTTTCGGACCTTCGTGGCCGTGAATGTAAAAGAATGGCTACGATTATGCATATCAATCATTATGGTCAAAGTACCGAGTGATAAAAACGTTAAAAATATAGAGAAACTTTTTTATATTTGTCAGTTCAGATCAGAACGTCTTGTTTTTTTTTCTTTTTATATTTATCTAACGACCCGCTCTCGCTGCGCTTCGGGTATTTTAAAAAACACATTAGGTACCTCTAAAATGTATCAATGTTCTACAAATATTCAGTATCTACATGTATTAATATACCTAATTACTATATCTATTTAAAAACACCGCCCAGCGTTGCTTTACGTAGTTTTAAAGATACTTACGGACAGACAGAGAGACAAAAGCGACTTTGTTTTATGGTATTTAGATTTTCTTTACCACCATTTTGGTAATGGCATTTTTCCGAACTGCGTTCAACCTCATAAAAGTTCTGACTTGTAAATCGTATTACGATCCTCGCAGGCCAGGTGACAGCGGCCCATGAATGAGGCATTAGACCCCTGTCACCTCCATTTAGTTTCTTCTGCGTTTACCTTTCTATACAATAGGCTAAATGGCTCAAAATTGTAATTAGCCCGTCTTTTAACTTATTCAAAAATAAAAGACACGTATTTTTCCTTTTTTCATTCAAATGAACAATAGGAAAGATACAAGGCATCAAAAGTTAGGAGTGGGAGTCTTTGACGTCACTCTCTCCCGTAAAAATGCCTCACCGAGTGATGTCACGCGTCGGGCTCGTCAGTTTCAACGGGCTATAACTTTGTAATTTTTAGTCTAATTTACAAATAAAAAAATACGTGTCTTTTATTTTTGAATAAGCTAAAAGACGGACTAATTACAATTTTTAGCCAATTATTTTTTTTTCATACATATACCATTCTTTAAATATTTACCTGATGTAGAGCTTAAGAGTAGAAAGTGTTGTTGTGATGTCCAAATAATAAATATTTCTTATAAAAGACAGTTATCGCTAAAAAAAAGGACAATAATATCCGTAGATTTCACGTCGAAGAGTAACAATCATCCAAACAAACTTTCACATTTAATAATACATATTAGCAAAATTTCTAAAAACTGAAGCGATTTTAGACTAAACCCGGCATTTCACGTTTTGTTGATAAACATCTTCTTTGCCACGTGTTAAATGTTCAACGTAACTATTTTTATTACTAAATCTAGCGATTAATTAGCAATTATCAAATTTTATTACCCATGATGTGCGTAATAACTTGGCAATCAAGGCGAAATTGGCAAAGTCATTTCATATGTTTGTTATCCATTGTAATCCTATCTAAATATTTATGTATCAATAATCTTGTGCGTGCGTAATTCAACATTCATCATTTGAAATGGAGTAGGATATTACAAGTGGCTTATACTTAAATTACTTGCCTATTAAGTTTTCTTTTGTACGTTTTGGAAGCGGCGGTATTTCAGTTGGTGAGACTTAAGAACCAAGGTTATTCAAGGTGCCTTTTAGAACCCTGGAGATTTTTAGTGTTAACCTACGAGATTTCTCAAAGACCTACAAAAGACTTATGTCTATAAACAGATATACCTTTAGCTCTGTTTTGATCGATCGTAATGAAACCTTTTTGGCACACTACCTTATTATTACTTTCTGCTTAGCCCAATGGTTGACTGGTAGAGAATGCCTATGTGGCATTAAGTCCGCCTTTTGTACACTTATTAACTGTGCAATAAAGATTAAATAAATAAATAAACCTAAATACACATCGTAAGGGTACCTGTCGACCGAAGCCGGTGGTGCAGGGCCGAATCCACCAATAGAATCGCGAAGCGCGAATAGGAGCGGAGATTTTATACAATTCTATTGGTTGATTTGATTTTACCTCATTCACAGCTTCGCTTCTGCGGACAGGACAGGCAGATTAAAACTAATGAACTATCTATGATCCAATCATGTGATCTTACAATCAAAACCAAGGAGATCGTTAATTTTTCGGTCTTATTACAAGGAACTGGCCATAGATAAAATGTAATGAATAATTAGAATTGGTAATTGTTCTACAATAGTTATCATCATCAGCATCGTCCACCGCTGACCACTGAAAACACACGGAGCAATAGTTATATAGCAAAGCTGTAGGATTGCTATGAGCTAAGTTATCCAAGTTATACAAACAAACTCTCATTCATAAAGGCAAACTCCACTCTTGTTTAGTTAATTACGAATTCCGAATGTGAGTTTATTTTTCTAAAACAAGAATATCAACTTAGATTCGTCTCCGGTACTCCCTCGCCCTCGCGTCTCTAAAACCCTACATAGCATATAGCCAGATGTAGAAAGCGCCGAGTGAGATGTCAAGTGGCGTTTGTGCTTCGCTGGGTTTCCGTCTTATTAGTACAGAGATTTGGTTAAAAATATATGGATTACATTATGACGGGCTCGTTGGAAATGACTTTTGAATATTTAGTACTTACTGCCTTCTGAATACATACTGAGGGAAAATATGATAGGATTTGTCCTGTCTGGTTGGATTTTGTTGTTCATTAAAATATCAAAAATGTTGACTGTCGTTTTCATTTAAATTGCTCAATTGACAGGCTCGGTGGCTCATTTGGTAGTGACCTCTGCTCTCTGAGCCAAGGGTCGTGGGTTCGATTCCCGCACAGTCCAAACATTTGTGTTCATGAACATGTCTGTTTGTATTGGTCTGGGTGTTTTCTATGGATAACATGTATTTATTTACAAAAAAATATATATATCTAAGTAAGTTTATCAGTTGTCTAGTACCCATAGTACAAGCTTCGGCTTAGTTTGGGGCTAGGTGGCGCTGTGTGGCCCAGCGTGGCATGTCTTGGGTTATTTATTTATTTATTTAATTATTGTTTATATCTCATAGGGGAAGTAGGGGCAACTTCATATAGTGGGGTACATTCATACAGTGCCAATAATTTGATTTGAATGAATTGCCATTTTCTACAAAATCCTTTAGCCTTTTTCCTTATTGATATTATTATCTCTCTCATATTGTTGATACTCGTGGGCTCAGATTCAATGATTACGCCAAACCACGCTTGTGGGCTTAACAAAAGCTTTTTCAGCCCACACAAACATGGAAGCTAAATAAGATCTTTAAAAATAACGACTGTATACGGTAAACATTTGATACTATAATAATGTTTGATGAACATTTAAGATCATATAACTTTCCCGAGGGCGACATGAGTCAAGCAGTCTCACATATTCCGTCACTCTCCCTAAAACATTTTCCCCGGCTAAAATAAAAGTTTCATTATATCCGCCATCTGTTCCCGTTTTACTTCCAGACAATTAATGCTAGAAAGATGAAACTTGCATGGATATTTATACATATCCAATTTTTATACAAATTAAACGATCAACCCGGCAAAGGGCTTGTTATGCCAACAGGAAAATGCTAAACGCATAAAACGATGGCACATGTTTGGATCACAGAACCTAAATTGAACCGACATGGTGACATTTATTGGAATGTCTCCTACAAGCAAAAAGTTTGGGAACACAGCTGATTATGGCTCGTGAGCTGGTCTGATTGCAGATCAAAGAAGGAAGAGAAAAAAAAATGTGTTACGGCCGTATTTTTGTTGCCACTGACATGCCGGCCCAACCCTAACCTCCCACGAGCTCCGGAAACCCTACTCACCGGCAGAAACACGACCCGGAGGTCATTTGGCTGCGGTATTCTATAGGGTGGAGGTCCTTCCCCAGACAGGCAGCTCAATTTGAGCGAAGATTTGCTATGCCCTACCTCTCTTAAATGACCTTATTCAGCCGATACGGATTCGACGTCTTAATGTATGTCAAAACCATTTCTTTTCTCCAATACCTACTGGAGTCTTAAATCTACTCCATGTACATGCAATAAAGATTTACATTACTCAGTTTTATGGCAAACAATAAAATATGCATTTGGCAAGCGCGTTAATACCCCACGAAACATTATAGTTACGACCTAATTTCAGTTTCTTATGTCTATAGGTACTAGATGATACCACTTAACTGCTGGACGCCAAATATCGCGACGTAATCTTAAATGATGTTTTACCTAATATGGTTATTGAGATGTTGAATGTCAAGTCACTTGTAATACTTTTCTTTATAAATAACTCTCAAACATGTTTGTAGTGCTGGATGCGAGAGGCCCGGGACCGATCGAAGTGGCGAGCATTGGGAGAGGCCTATGTCCAGCCACTCTCACACAGTCCACTGACTGATGTGGGCTGATGATGATGTTGATGATGTTTGTATCATTGATTTGGTTTGGCTTTTGCAATATGACGTCACGGATTTCGCTGATCGATTGACTGAATTTTATTGTTTAATGTTCTTTTTAATCAATGACTAAGGCAAATCCTTCCAAATGATAATTGTCATTGGGGAGGCCTATGTTCAGCAGTGACTGACGTGACGATGAATTTATACCAAACCAACCATCTGGTCATAAACCAAATGTCCCTTGTACCATGATTCTGAATATTTAGGGAGTTAGGTTTGGGATTAAGACACAAGCTTCCGTGAGATGTCTATAATAATTGTATTGACACAGAACACTTATAAAAATATATATAAAAAGAAAAACCTTATGGCCAGGATGTCCATTAAACCATGTAGTTTTAACAATGATTACAAAAAAATCCTTCATTTTTGTATCACAAAATGCTACCAAAATTTTTGTTAGAAGATTGAGTTTGAAATTCTCGTCTGAACCTCGTAAGTTAACTCCGGGCATGGAAACCGACTGCAGTAAGCTAATGCAGTGGATATAACTTTCACGTTTAACGGATTTGCTATTGGTTTCTCCCCACAATCCATTGCACTAGTCACGTACTCAACGTTCTATCAGGCCAAATTAATATTGACGTAACGTTACGTCACAGTGTCGTGACGTCAGTTATTGTTTTCGTCTGGAATATCAAAGCGATCAAACAGATTAGGATTAGGCTTGCGTGGATTAACATTGTGAGCAGTGGAATGTGTTGCCAGGCTCGTTTCCTTCATCCTATTATATGGGATCCTTTAATAAGAAAGCGTGTTGTACCATCATCACACACACGGGCCATAATTGTCCATTCATATTAGTCTGGAAACTGACCCGAAATCGGAAAGGAAAATCGACTCCGATTCAACAACTTCCCGCCTGGAAAATAATAAACATATTATTTTCCAGGTATATTTCTGCAAGTTTATGCGTGTGGATTTTACCCATCATATTATGATAAAAAGATCGTCAATGCATCAAATTCAAGTACCTACTCTCCAAAGAAATTCGCTCCGACAAATCTGGCATTCGTTTTCGGTAACTGTGACAGATTGCATCGGAAAGCTTCCGAAAGATCTAATACCGGCGGAAACTTAGACATTTGGATCGAATGCTTGACTCGAATGCGTATGAATTTTGGCCATCATAATTAAGTTTAAGTTTAAAAGTTTAAATTATGATAAAAAGATCGTCAACGCGACCCATTGAAGGACTCTCCAAAGAATCCTTATTCAAATTCGCTCCGACAAATCTGGCATTCGTTTTCGGTAACTGTGACGATTGCAAAGCTTCCGAGAGTTTCGATACATGCAAAAATTTCCAAAATTCAGGACAAGCGAAACGTTATCATATCCAAGAGAAGCATTATCAATGCCTGACTGTGCTCCCTTTTTCAAAGAAGTCGATAGGTACGCTGTATGTACTGAAGTAAAAAAATCCGCTTCCATTGGTTACAACGTTGTTGCTACACAAACTTTAATATCTCGCTCTCATATCTCTAATGCGTGTTTTACGTACGCGTCGACATGCTACCAGCCAGTCACGTTATCGATTAACGACTGTAAATCGTGCGATGACGTCCGGATAACGGCGGCTGGCGTGACGTCAGCCGGTGTTTGTGCCGAGCACGTGGCCGTGTTGACTGACGCTCATCTCGCGTTTTGGTGCTAATTGTATTGTTTAATTAGGCGGTCGACGAACCGGGGGCGCAGGTGCTAAGTGTCATGAGACGGCATTCCGATCGTGGATGTTCTAGATATAGATAACTATCGAGCGATAATGTTTCTTATCTTAACTGGTTCCTAAATTCGATTGTGTCTGGACCGTGGACAGAGAAAGGATGTTTACATAGATGTAAAATGTGTTCGGTACTTTCTTTGCTCATGTTGGTATCAGGCCAATTCATTTGATGTATGTGGAGACATACAATACATTTGTATATTGATTGGTACAACTGTACCGTGCCGATCTACCTATCCAGCTAATCTAAAGAATTGAAATGAAACATAGCTCGTACTCAGAAAGATTAGTAACAGTCAAGTGCAAACCACGATTGACCATTTTATTTACCCTTACGTATGCTACGAGCGCCAAAAATTTTGACTCAGGTCAAAAGAACCCACATTTTTGGATAGGATAAGATGGCCTATGTAAAATCTGTTTATAACAATTCAAAGTTGACGAGAGTGAAATAATTAGGCATGTTCCTTTTTAACTCCATAATTTCTCATAGCAAATGTTTCACGTCGAAGGCTGTTTTTACCATCAGCACGTGCATTTATTAATATTCATGTTTGTCCCATTGTCCTAAAACATTTCGTCATTCACAGGAAATATTTTCTATGAAATGTAAATCTTCTGATATTATTTTAAACGTTTGTTTGAGCGCGTCTTTTGTTTGTTTGTGTATTTTGCGCGGAGCTCGTAACGAAACAAAAGGATATCGTTGACACGTTTACAAGTAGGTAGGTACTTTTCTTTGTAAACCACTTTTGGTGGATCTGTTCTTGAATGTGACTTGACTGCTGTTGTATTTATCTAAAGAAGGCTCATTCCTTCTTTTGAGTTTATTGCTAGCATTTTTTGGGATGTTTGCATAAGCAAACGGTGTGATTATTTCCAAGTCTTCATGCCCAACTAATTTTTTTATTTGTTCACTGAATAAAGAGTATCAAAGTTAGTTCACCAGTTTTCTAGTACCCATAGTACAAGTTTGGCTTAGTTTAGAACTAAATGGCTCTCTGTGGCCCAGCTTCACATTTCTTACTTGAGTTAGGTATACCCAGAAACAACGTAAATGAAAACAGCCAGGAGTTCATATGTCTGAAATATTTCAGCTTAAACACCAACCCCTAACTGTTTTTCCTTTGAAATACAATGGCAGTCACTATTAATTATGTAAATTGGTGTTAGATGTTTGAATACGTCAAATGGACTGAATTGTCCAATTATCTTCTAGTAGCTAATGTATGTTATTTAATTGTTAATGTAGCGCCAAGCTCTGCCCCTGGGGAAGCGACCTGAAATTATATTTTTTGTCGTGTGAATTTTAAAGGTTATATGTATAAAAATAATTGGCTGGCCCGTAGCCCGTAGTGGAGACCTCTGCTTCCTAAACCAAGAATCCTGTGTTCAGGCATCACCCAGGACAAACATTTGAGATACATGAACATTTGTGTTTGTTTCGTGTCTGGCTGTTCGTATTTAAGTATTTATCTGTGATAGGGATAGGGAAGTAAAAAAAATGAAAAATATTTATTCAGTATTTTTATGTTAACAATATTGACTAATGGCTGGGACCTCCATTTAAGTATAATACTTGTGTTTGGAGACCCCGCTCTTTCTTACAATAGGTAATCCAAAACATTACAAAATGTATTAATTGTCACATAATAAAATTGGTTATTAAAATAAATTTTGAGAGAGTAAGAGAGCGGTTTATCATCTTTTCGCTCCAAGCCAACCTCACCTGCCCGTGGTGCATCCTGCAAATAACCAATGAGGCGCTGTAAGCACAAAACAGAGTTTTGGTTAATTATATTACCTGGTTCGTCTTGTATAATTAAAGTCTACCTATATCTTTTTCAGATCTCAACAATCCTCAACCGGGTCCATCCAAAACTGATCTCGACGTTAAGAAAGGTGACGAACTGCCCGCGAAGAAGGACGGCTGCAGTTGAGCTGCTTCTGACAGTCACAGTCCCCCCGGACTACCCTGGACTTGCCCAAAGCTAAAGTAATCTCAATCAGGTAACTAGTATTACTAAGCACTGAGTACTGTAGCCCCACCTAAACTTAGGTACGGTGTACAAAATAGCTTTTTATGTCAATGGTGAGAAGGTAGATTTTGCAGTGAAATTAGTATGTTAGGTATTTTATTATAGGGGCTCGAAGTCGAATTTAAAATTATTCAAATATATGTAATAGCGTTTTGTATGGAATGTATAGTAGGAGGATGAGAGTGTTTGAATGTTTTTATTTAAGATTGGATGTCTGGTAGAAATGTAATACCATAGTGGATGTACAAATAACTGTTTTTGTTAATTATCACACATCTAGTTTAAATAAGACTATAAAACACGAGAAAACAAATTATTTAAAGTTTGTTGTACACGTACGTATTATAGTTTTACTATTTTCATGAGACTCGCTACTTAAATGTAATTGGTTTTAAAAGTAGACAATATTTAAAAATATAAGAAGCTGGATGTTTGAAGAGATCTTTATTGTTAAAAACGTATAAAAGTGTATAAAGCTGACGATGGATTAAAATTAGAAAGTTTATTAACATTGCAAAATGTGTGCTGAAAATTTGGCCTGAAAATCAAAATCTCGAATGTAGAAACTCATGTATATTATCCCGCAACAATTTAGGTATATTTCGTGAGCGATGTTAGCTTTCATTACATTTCTTCAAATATGTAAAATTACAACAATTAATTAAAATCTTATTAGTTCTTATAGATGCATTTACTTTAGAAGAAACTTTAAAACATTTGCAATACTGTAAGCTCACTCCGAAGTGTATTACCCAAGTTTCGGGGTGTCAAGTACATACCTATTTAGTTAACCATACAGCGAATGCTACTCTGATTTAATAACCATTAGTCTGGTACAGGATCATAATAATGTACTGACATCCATACAAAAGACTAAGGACAAACGAACAGTAGCATTAGTCATGTTTTATGTGTTGAAATGACACCGAATCTTCGGTAATAAACTTCGAAGTATAGTTCATTCGCGTTAAGAAAATAGTGACTCATCACCGACTGCCGGCCAAGCCACACCCCCTAGCCAATTAAAACGCTAGAAATTATAATTTCTAGCGTTAGCCACACCCCCTAGCCAATTAAAACTAGAAATTATAATTTCTAGCGTTTTAATTGGCTAGGGGGTGTGGCTTGGCTGGCAGTCGGTGATGAGTCACTATTTTCTTAACGCGAATGAACTATAGGTCCTTTGTTTTGATTTTCGGGCTTAGAAGACCCACAAAACGTACTTTAATTCTTTGGTAGATTTTAAATGATACATCTGACTCCGGTAACAAACTGTTATAGAAGGGACCTAGCTTGTCTGTAATTTTATAGAAGACCAGTTAATATAAATGTGGCATTAGATCGGGCAACTTCGAGGCATATAATTTACTAAATACATACCCAATGTGATATCATTCTTTTCATTAGTTTCTCAATCCTTAATTTGTCTAAAAAAAACTACTTGCATTATTTAGTTTGACGCTGCTATTTTAATGCTCAAAGCAAGCTAAGCTTTAGCCCTGAAACTAAATAATTCGTAATCTTTTATTGTTACTTTTGTGTCATTTATTTCTCAGGTAATATTTAATAAGGGACTATCCACGAATTAAGTCACTCGTAAAGGGGAGGGGAGACGCTCAACAAATGTTCACCCGTATTCAAAAACATTACTATGAGGTTACAGTACGCGCGGAGCCGCGGACTCACGGGTACCCAAAACCAACCTGTTCGTAGACAATACTTGAGTGGCGGTCAGCACTGTATATGCCTTACTTCGTATAGTATTATTACTTTTCATAGTCAAGTATTGTTTGTGAATATGAGTGTGTGACGCGCCGGGAAGAATAGGAGTCTCACAATAAGTTACCCTCGTTAACAAGGAGGGTTCAAAAAGTCATAAAATGTTTGTGAAGTAATTTGTGGATAACCTCTTATTATAAAAGTAACACAGTTTTGTATATTATAGTAACATTTATGGACTTATTACATATAATGCGACTTTTACGTAGTTTGTAAATTGTTTTACTGTTTAAACACAAATGTACGCTTAGTCAAGTTATATTTTAGCATTATTTATTCGTCTTAATACGTAAGTTACTAATATTATTAATAGTTTGTTTTTAGCAAAGAGTACAATTTTGTTTTTAATGTTTGAGGTGAGTAAGTAAAATGTAAATTTAGGTGCTCATCCATTTAAGTTCGTATATTGTTATGTGTATTATGAATATACAAAAAATAACTTGCGAGATGTATGTTTAAGTGTGATATAATTTATCAAATGTCAAACGTAGATTCAACTATTATTGGCATTTTGTTAATATTTTTGAAGCGATCAATGGTAGATGGTAGACTATTTATTTATTTTGATTATTCAAGGTGACTAATATTTAAAGACGTATTTAATTAAAATGTTTTATAAAAGTATAAAGCTTTCATCTTCCATATCAATTTATGCTATTAACCATGTATGACATCTGATAATGATCAATATTTTTAAAACATACATTTTTATTGATTAATTCTTTACATATTTATTTACAATATCATATCTCTTCTAAGTCACTGTATTTAAAGAGCAGCTAATTAAAAACGATAGTGAGAATGATTAATAAATGAGGGTGATTCAAAATTAAATGCCCGATAGATGGCGTTATGTAGCGGTTCAGCTATCATGTGATTGGTTAATTGCCATGTAAACGTCAATGTCATGTCAAAATGAACCAATCACGTAACAATTGAGCTTGCAGCATATGTGGTGCCATCTGGTGCATTTATTGTCTTAGAAAATCCTCATTGAGCAATTTCATAGTTTTCAAGCAGATAATTTTGTATCTAGTAATTGTATAAGTAGCGTACTTTAATTCAGCACAAACATATCCCATTCTCTTACTTCACAATACAACTTAAAGTTAACAGGTTACATAAGTAGTATTTGTTAGACAGTTTTCTGTTTGGTGTTTCATATTGTGTTGTTGAGGCAGTGGTCCAACAGTGACAAACAAATAATAGGGTATTTGTTGTTAAAATATGTTTCAATTAACTTATGAAATTGTCAATATGATAAGTTTTGTATTGGTTAACGAGAGTGTGCAGTCATAAGTTTGCATTTTGCACTTTTAATAAAATAACGACCTAAGTAGTTCTGAAGCACGTATCAGATTTAATAAGGAAATATAACAGCAAGATAAATAAATACACTATAATAATGTTCCTTTTGTATTGACTATGATGATTAATTTATTAATGATTTTGACCCGATGTACGTAATTGAGCAGTTATATAGTCCGACTAAGACGTTTTGGCACGTGACCGATATTTGAATTAACGCCGTTAACATCACCTTTAATATCGATTTTTACGTGTCAAAACGATCGTTTTGGTCTATAGACCGACAGCTTTCTTCAATCATTTGATGCATGTATAGCATCGATATGGAACTCAAAATAAACACAATTATCTGAGCCCATGCTCGGCCAGGCCGAGTGCTATGAAAATAAGAATGTCAAAAATCAACGAAAAAATTGACATTTTCTATGTGAGTTGCGTCAGTTCCGATTTCTGGCACGCGTCTAATTATTCATGTCTGTCTACTTTGATCAAAATGACTTAAACTTTTCCGTTCATTCAAGTCGGATAAAGAGAACCAACCTGTAATCAACAACCGGCATTCGTTCAATAAGCATTGTAATGAGCATTTTGAATAGCCCTTCTGGTCGCCTAGACAGCTTCGAATGATTAGGTTTATCGTCTATAACTGTTAATGCACAAGTAGCAACAACGCATTCGCGTATTGCCTTACTATCTATCTAATCTTCGACATCGAATTCGATTCAACGTTGGGGCCTATTCGATGTTTCTATGTTGGTGTCGTGTTGTACCTACCACACTAGAAGAATTAGGAATGACTTTGGACATAATATGTTCATTTAATAGACTATAGGACCTTACCAGTGTTATATGAGGTCATACCAATGAAGTTTAAATCTTAAATTGACATTTTAAATCTTAAAGTAGCATTCTCGGTAAGACGATCTCAAAATGTCGTCGATCGACGGTTAATCTCAAAATGTGAAGGCCAATAAAATAGCTTATAAATCAAGCACTACTATGCGTTGCTATGCTAATGATTGTGAACTATGCCGTCTACCTACGCTAGCTTAAAACACGGGACATACTTATATAAAACCTCGTTCTACAAATCAACCTCGTTCTACCCTTGTAGAACGAGGTCAAACATCCTTATGTTTCAGCACGTGGTGAAAATCGGAACTCATATAAAACGTCATCTTTGACGTCGTATTTGACATTTTGGTTTCGCTTGTAACGCCTTCATGTCAGTATCAGTCACGTGTCAAAACATCCTTGTCTGAACATGGATCTTTTTCGCGCCGGTGACATTGACAGTGGGGCGTAAATGACGTTTAGTATGAGAGCGAGCGTTAGTTCCCATTTTGGCCACGCGTAAAGAAACTCTTGTGGGTTTGTGTAATCAACCTAATACAAGGATGACCACTAATGTAATGTATTAATATGGAACTGTACATATAATTTACATGTCACTGAATCTATAAAATGTCTTAATCATAGTATGTACTCTAAGTACCTACCTGTAGGGTATGCTAAAGGCAAACTTGAAGGGGGCCATTGTTCATTTATTACGTAAGACGATTTAAGGGGGAACGGGTTGAATCATTTTTTCTCCAAAAATGATCGATTGTAAATCGTTTTTTCGTACAAAGAGGAAGGGGCCAAAACTAGCAAAATAGCCTTACGTAATAAATTAATGCTCCATAACAGGCAGCATCTTATATTGACTTCATATCATGAAATGAATGCCGACGCTTCAACTATGCAGGGATTGTATTTATTATGGATTGATATATTATATGGATATTTGTCAAAAGACATTATCATGTACAAACCTACAGGGACCTTTTGGCATTTGGGTGACAGTTGACCTGTAAAACAAAAATGTCAAAATAAACGTCAAAAATAACGTTTGTAGACCAATGAGTTAAACCATCGAATGAAGTTTGCCTATACAAAAGTCCAATAAATTAAAAAAAATAAGTTTGACCAATGAAATTTGAACGTGGCGTTGGTTTCTAATTCGGCCACGCGCCAAAAGATCTTTGTAGATCTGTATTATTTTAAATCTCTCTAGCTTGTAGAGTACCTAACTTCCTACATATACATATTGTCTTGAAACCTGTAATATGTTAACCCACGTTATGAGGCTTTCAATAACCGACAAAATATTTTGAGAAAAAGTACCTACTTTTTCTTGAAAAAGTGCCCGTACGCTTCGCTTGCTCGTCTTGGCGGGGCACTACCGGTCTCCTGGATACTTAATAATAGCTTACCTGGAGAATTAGCTACAGCCGAGTTGTACAGTCAGCTGCAAAAGTAGATGATGCTTAATTTTCTTAAGACAATGTAATAAGGTTTTTTATGAAAGTTATCACCACCTTTTGCTGCGGACCTTATATCAATCAAGTCTCTTGAAAATTTTCAATTTCATAAGTATTTTGATTGAATCGAATTTAACTTACTGGTAGCAACTTAGATGCTACTTAAACATTGAATACGCCACCGATCATGTATTGAATGTCCTAAACAGGTTAAAATGTATGTGTTTCGTTGTAACGTTGTGCGATTATTAAACTACAGATGATGTACGATGCTTCGACTTGGCAGTGGCACTACCCTGCCTCTGGATATAAATATGTAATGTCATTGGTGTACATTTTTATACATTTATAACGAGTGTTAAAATTCATTACGCTTAGACATTTTATGTAAGTACATATCTGCTATTATTACTAAGAGCCGTGTACTGAAACGAAACTCCTAAGGGTTTTATTCGAAAATAGATAGATCTATATATATTGCAGGTTATTTAGTCGATAAATTCCAATCTATCTCAGATCCAGGGGCGTAGCTACCGCCGTATCTGCCGTATCAATTATACGGGGCTGCAGGCCATGGAGGCCCCCAAAGTGCGTAAGCAAAAAACTAATAAAAACTTCCCAAATTTTGTGACAAATATTTTCCCTTCCTAAAGGCCCCTAAAAATTTTTTTATATGGGGCCCCGCCAAGGTACGCTACGCCTCTGCTCAGATCACTACAAAAACATATTCATTCGATGTTTGTGTTATTTCACAGTCAAAAGATTAGAAAATATAACTTTGATCACATGCACAATGTGTCTAGGCTTCAAAAAACCTTATTACAATAATGAATGTATGTGATTAATGTAAATGTCTACTTAGATTCTACTCATGTGGTCTCGTTTCAGAATATGGACCTTATTCCCAAGCAGTAGGATGCATACTTTGACTTCGGACACCTAAATCTCGTCAATTACATACCTATCCCTTATAGGAGTTCCAATAGGGAGCTACGAATGTAGAACAATCTTACGACTTTGCTAGTTGTAGTCTCCGTGTGGATATGATCTTTACTTCAGCCTTCTGCCCCCCATTCGGAATAGAGATCGAATTTGGTAACTAAGGCATTGTTACCGAATTGGATCAAAATAGGGGGGCTGGTGTAAATAAAAGACTGTACATCGTTTGAGATTGAGGCGTGGCTTTGACATACGTAGTAACAATGTTAAAGTGTAACTTTATTAGTTTGAAGCTTATTCGTTTGGCAGTAAGGTATAAAATCAAAAAGTCATGCACCGTCTAGATGATTTTAACATGGTACCAACCAACAAGCAAATACAAAGAGGAGATGGCCTAAGCAACTGTGGATTATATTTCCGAACTAAGTCCTGACGTCATCACTTCAACATCGTTAGTGGGCGTGGCCAATAGACTAAAGTCTACTCTTGTAGCTGCCGGTATTCGGATGTGAACACAGCTCTTCTTCTTCGCCCTAGCGTTTTCCCCTGTCTACTAGTACCAGGCTCCGCTTTCCTACACAATCTCCTCCACTTTACCCGATCTTCGGCATCCTCGGACGTGAAATTGTTCTCTGCCATGTCCGCTCTAACGACATCCAGTCAGCGTTTCTTGGGCATTCCGCTGCCTGTATGTGAACACAGCTGTTTTCAATTATTTTGTAAGCAATGCTCCATCTGTTGTCAAGGTGAAGAATCCTAAAGTGTCAGAGGGCAAGGGCGTAATTAGGTAGTAGGTAGTAGTAGGCTAGGTAGTAGGATAGTATAGATACAACTATTACGTTGTTCGGATCCACAGTTCGGATCAAAGAAGGCTTTACACTACTGATTCTGAGTAGATACACACCTCTTACATGATATTTACTGACATCTAATGCAAGGTTGTCAAAGTACATAAAATAACGAAGGCAATAGGTGTGATTTTAGCCGGCAGATGAACAAAGAGACAGGTGTGTCCAAATAAGTCGTAATAGCGATGTCCGCATGGTGCGGCAAGTCTTCGACGGATGATTCTGGTACTATTTAACATAGCGGAGGTTGTCTTTATTTGCGAATTAAACTTACTCAGTTTATTTTTGTTCCCTTACGAGGATTTGATATGGGAGTTTCGTATAGGTCATTTTTCAGCCCGGATTGATAATATAGAAGACAGCAAGGAAATTGAACAACATGTTTCCTGAATCTCTGCGGTCGTTACACTATAAGATCTTGGGGATTATTCCACTTTTCCCCACCAAAGCCCCCACTACAACAAAGATTCCACAGCGTCCTTGTCTATTATTCAGCAGGATGCACCAAAGCCCTTGGGACAAATTAAAAATGGGGCCCCATTACTATCTAAACTAGACAGTTTCTCTCAACTGCGTTGTCATCAAAAGCAAACGTAAAAGCGCATTTTCAGCAGATGATAGTACCTAATTACTGATACGTTTTTACTTAGCGGATATTGTCTTTATTAGCAAAATTGAACCTGCTCAGCATACTTTTTTTGCTCCCTTACGTAGATTTGCCTTCGAAGTTTCGTATAGGTCGTTTTTCAGCCCGTATTGACAATAATATAGAAGATAGCATGAAAATTAAACAACCATTTTCCTCTTGGGGATTATTCCACTATGCCCCACCAAAGCCCCCATTCCAACAAGTCGAACAAAGATTCCACTGAGAATTTTGAAGTATCTCACTTTGCCTCACCTGTGGAGCCCTTTGTGGGGCAAAGTGGAATCATCCGACAAGGAGCTTTCCAACCAAGTAGGTACGTAATTCAATATTTGACGAATGTCATGATGAGAAATCTGATAGTTACCTCTTTACCGGCCATAGTATCACTATGTCATCATCAGCCCATCGCAGTCCACTGCTGGACCTCTCCAACTATTCACCACTTAGGGCAAACACCCGGAGGATTTAACTATAATCGCTACGCTGGGTAGACTGGTTCGCGATCAAACGGCGCCTTTAGTTATGCCTCCAATCGTGATGATTATACCGCTACCCGTCGGTCGCCGGAGCCTCCTCTGTTATTCAGCAGGATTCACAAAGGCCCTTTGGACACATTAAAGCAAGGGGCTCCATTAACTATATACTAATCAGTTACTCTCAACTGAATTGTCATGCAAAGCAAACATAGAAGCGTTTACCGATACGTTTTAGCGAAATATGTCTTTTGCGAATTAAACCTGCTCACCATACTTTTTTCTCCCTGAAAAAGACTTGCCTTCGGAGTTTCATATAGGTCATTTTTCAGTCCGGATTGATAATAATTATAGAATATAGCAAGGAAATGGTACAACCGGTTTCCGGAATCTTTGCGGTCGTTACACTTTATATATTGCCCCACTAAATTGACGAATGTCACGATGAGAAATCTGATAGTTACCTCTTTACCGGTCATAGTTTCACTATGTCATCATCAGACTATCAAAGACCACTGTTTCCGCAATCTTTGCGGTCCTTACACCTTAGGATCCTGGGAATTATTCCACTTTGTTCCACCAGGGCGCTTACCTACATCAACAAAGATTACACTCGGATTTCTAAAGTCGTTTGCCCCACAAAGGCGCTCCACTGGTTTTGACTGACTCCACTGGCTCCAAATTCATGCGGTGGTTACACTTTCAAGATCTTGGGAATTAGGTATTCCACCAAGGCGCCCACTGCAACAAGTCCAATAAAGATTACACTGGGATTTTTTTGGGACTGACACGCCCCACTTTGCCCCACCAGTGGAGCGCCTTTGTGGGGCAAAGTGGAATAATCCTGTCTTGGAACTTTCCAACCAATCAAATAAATTAATATTTGATCAATCTCACGATGAGAAATCTCAAATCTGATAGTTACCTCTTTACCGGTCATAGTTTCACTATGTCATCATGAGTCCATCGCAGAGCACTGCTAGAAATAGGCCTCTCCAGGAAGTAACATCAGGTGCCTTTACCTCTGATCGACACACTGGGCAGGCGGGTTAGCGATCCCAGAGCGTAGCTTCTCGATTCGGTGACGCTGCTGCTCGTCACCGGTCTATGATATAGCTGCCTTCAATCGTAACGAATATACCACTCGGTTGCAAGAGCCTGGTCTGTTATATCAGTATATTTATTTATTCTCTGAATTCCATAATAATTTCTATTTATTTAATAGTCATGCAATGGATAGTGATAATAATCTTTACAACTACAATGAAACGTTTTAGAGTCAACATCTAGTGCAAAGTCGATGCGCATCAAAGGATCTATCCATAACAAATTCAATCTTAACTTCACTAGCTAGCGCTAGTAAGTATAAGGTAATTGATCCTAATTAAACACGATTATTTTCTTATTAGACTGCCGGCATTTTATACATAAAATTAGAGTTTACTTCAATTCCATAGTTGTATGCTCCTCTTTGTATTTGCCCCGATGGTACCTACAGTACCAGATAGGTACCTATAGTATGATATTTTGTTGTACCTATAGAAAAACAACGCATCAACTTGTGTGATAAATCTACGGTAATGTAAAAATACCTCTAACCAACATTGAATTAAATGGAAGTTAGAGGAATTGTTACATCACCTAAATTTAAATTTCGTAACCATCTATCGACTTAAACTCGTGTTAATCATGATGATAATATGATGCAATTTGACATTTTATTAGTAAATGCGTTGTCGACTGTACCTACACAGCCACAATTTCGTCTAAATCAATTGTTTATCTTATCTTTTTGGTAATAAGATTTGATGAAACAACGGAAGAATATTCTATTTATTTGAAAACTACAAGATACCTACACAGTTTAAAAAATCTATGTTTTAAAGAAAGTTCAAAATCGCATGATATTGTTAATTACTTTATTTATTACACAATAGATTTAATTTACGTACCATATCAAGTAATGAGCAAAACAGAAAAATTTAATTTGGTGCAAATAGAAAATCATGATGGATCGACATTGTAAGTTAGCCTGAAGATAGATTTAACGAATTTGTATCGTTTTGTATCTAGTTTGTTGTCGAGCAAACGGAGATAAAATTTGGAAAATTATTTAATGTGTTTTATTTTTTAAGTAATACCCACACAAAATAACATGTCGGACGATAGATTCGAATGCAATTTCGTGTTATTTGTCACATAACAGCTATCATTTGAGACTGATAGTATTAATGCGCCAGACAACATACATCATCAACCAAGGGTCTCTATTTTACACTTTAGATACCAAGATAACTGGTTACGTTAGCCATTAGTCTTCCAAAAAACCAGATCCGAGATCATTTGGAAAAGTTTATTTCCTAAATTATCCCGCCTGGGCATCGACGAACCCAAAGGCTAGAAAACTAATCACTGGGCCTCCGACGACGTTAAAATCTTCGGTTGAAACGTCTCGAAACCGGTCCTATTGGTCATAGACATGGAAAATACAAATATAGATTAAAAGACTTACAAAGCCTTTAAATACTCAGTCCAACCAACCTAGTACGAAATGTATCTAATCTAGATTTTTATCCATTCTCTTCACTATTCAAGTCTAGTATGTATTGGGGCGCCCTCTATGTAGTACTAGATGGCAAAAACGCCATATTCCAAGTCAACACTTTGCACAAAAAAACATTAGTTGCCAACTTCAGTTTGATGATTGATGTTTCACATACGGATGTGGAGAAAGTATTTTTCGAATTTTCCGAGTGTTTTACTCAAAAGAAATAAAATGAACATTTACAATTTGTGAGAAATGGTATATTTGTCGTCTAGAGAATGTGTTCAGTGCCAAAAATTAAGCCTTTTAGTGTTAAAATGCAGGACAACCGCGGTGACTGACACCTCGGTTCTCGTATGTTTAAAGTGATTTTGTGTGTATTTTATTCTTTTATCGGAAAGGATGCCGAGAGGAGAGAACAGGCCCAGTGTGTTGTTATCGCGGGATGAGAACGATCAGGTGTTCAGCCTAATTGGACCGAAATGCCAGGTGTGTATTGTCAGTGCACAAGTCCCATGATTCACATAACTTACAGATTACGTCGACGTATATCAGTGGATTATCACTCGATATCACGGCGATAAGACTAGTTTTTGAACTCCGGACAGGAATTGGTAGTAAACATGGCCAATGTAGAGTGATCACATTGTATCAGATGGTCACTCTCATTTTCATTAACTGGTTTTCAGACTATGGCTGTAAAGATGTCTTTGGCGTGTTAAACGTAGGAAAGTGCATCGTTTAGTTTTATCAATAAAGAACATCTATGTTGGTTTGATTTGATAATTTCTCTCACATAGCCATATACAGGGTGAAAGTGACATTAAATCTTGATCCTGAGTTAAACCTGTGTGCACACTGCATGCTGCAGTAGTGGCTCTTATAATAATGCTAGAATTATTAATTTCAAATAACTAACCTTGGATCAGATACCTGTTTAGATAATGTCAAGAAATTTAATGTATTGCGCAGTTATCTTTTGGGAAAGGCTAAAATTATATTTGCTTTTTTTAAAACTTATTCCAGACGCAATTGAAAATTAATTTTTTATGCAGCCGATTAGGCAATACTGCTGTTATCAAGTTAATACATCTAAAACCTTTACACACCACATACATCACAGTGGTCAGCTATGAGAATGTCCAGTGAACATAGCTTTACGTCAAATGCAAGCCCGTATGTGTCAAGAGAGAGTTACTACTGCACTTGTTTTGAAAGTTAATGCTCAAGAGATCCCATAAAAACAATTTACTATAATGTTGCGTGCACAATGTGTGCTGAAAGTGGTCTTTTTGTTTATTTACCTACTGGTTGTGCTTTTTAGAATAGAATAGAATAAAATTGTTGTTTTTCAATCTCATTGTATGAATGTGTCAGCTTTACAATGACTTACTTCAGGATGATAATAACCGCAAGCTTTACATCATGATTCCGACGCACCATCAAGCAGATCCTCAACTGCGCTTTCCCGTTTAGGGTACACTAAAATGTATTGCTACTGTTTTCTTCTTTTTATTGTACGGTAACGGCTTCATAATTATCTAATATCGGTTAAATACTTGTTTTGCGTAATTTTTTGTTTTTGATGTGTGTATTTTTGAGTAAGAATCTCTAAGCATCTATTCTTTTTTGTTGTCAAATATTCGATTTTTACTTGTTGTGTATGCCAAAGTAAATAAATAAAAAAATAAAATAGAATTTATTGGCAACACACAGTTAGGTACAAGTACAAAAACATTACAGATAGGTACAATAAAGTCAGTTCACGTTTTTCACGGAACAGTGTCTGGATACCATTTCTAATTATTTATTTACAAATAAGATAAAACTTTGAATGATTATTCAATATTGAATCAACAGCCCAAGTAATAAGTTTCTAGCTTCTTTCTTCTTCTAGTACTGTACAACTTTTCATTCCCTCCTTACAACTATTTTCCTCCTTTTAAAAGTAGTGTATATCCCTTCTCAGTTTTAACTGTTTGTACTATATTCTTTAAAATTGGTTGAATAGTTTTAGCTTCAAATCGCTACTACAGGACAGAAACAGTTACTTTTGTGTTAATTATAACATTAAGTAAGGACAATTACTTACTATACAGGGCAGAATATGGAGATTCTGTCTATGTAGGTAAAAATCAGTCTTAAATATCTGTTTTTAGGATACTAAATTCCCATTTGTGTACCCTAAAAAGTCTGTGCAATATTTACTAGGTTTGGTTCTCTGTCAACATTGATGTTTCTATTTGTAACTGTGTATTATGTAACACTGATTAGGAACATAATTAATCATGATGGCAATTAATGAATGAGTTTTGACTGGGTATTCCAGTCTGGCGACTGCTAAGAATTTTTATGATATGTATTAATGGATACAAAGATAATTTTAGTCAATCACTTGGTTTCTTCAAAACAACACACGGACCTTAAAAAAACTGAGCCTACAAATTTCTCAATGCACCTGTGACACCTTTTGGTGTTAGATGTCTATGGGGTGAAGTGTTCACTTAGCAGGTGACCTATAGGCCTATTTGCCGTCTCTGTCTTAAAAAGAAGCTTGTAGTGTAAGGATTTGTTTAAACTATGTAAGTAGAGTCCAACTACGGCAGACTGTGGCGGCCATGATAGGTCACGGGCCTTATAACAAACACCATCAGAATATAGGTATCACAGAGAGCACCCTGTGCAGAGCTTGCCTAGAAGCAGAGGTAATGCATCCTGCTGGAATGCCCCACAGTGGCAGCATACCGGCTAATACACCTTGGCCAGCCCGGCACTCTCCAGGACATTTTCGGCAGGCTAAACAGCCTGCTGAGGTTTTCGGAGGAGCTGGGGTGGCGGGAATGAGCACCATACAGAGATGTTTAACAAATTCGACCCACCCCACGCAAAGTAAACGCTCAGACGTCAAGTTGCGGAAATGGGTCCGCTTCAAACAAAGGGGTTCGTTTCAGAAGAGGCCCCCGCGTATCCGACGCGATTTGTAGACAAAAACGTTGATGTTGAACGCCTCGATACTTTACCGTATATTTGCGGTAGGGGTCTTGGTCATATCCATCACTTTATATAGAAAAACGCCGGACTAATACGAGTAGCCTGACGCGCCGCGTGATGCGATGCGTCTTCTCAAACAAGGTCTACACAACGCAAAATTTTATGAAGAAATTAGTATAGTATATATATGTATCTGTGTACTCTGCCTATCTTTTTTAAATGTTATGCCATTGTGTGAACCATACATGTCCACATGGGTGCACATTAGTTCTATTTTGAATACAAAATTGGTCGAAAATTAGCATTAAGATGTCGCAACTCTATCACTAATATAAATTCAATAACCAAGACATTTATACAATATACATTATTAATTTTAATACATCAACATTAGTGAATCATTAAATTCACGACATATGACTCATTCAACAATATATATCCTGGTGACGTCCTTAATATACACATAATATTAGTACCATGACATTTATATACACAGTTCAGATTACTCGTATAATAAATTTGTTCTAAACAGGTAAATAAAGCGATTAGTAGTGATAATAGGTACTCCAACATCAAAAAGGAATAAAAACTCTATTGAATTTCTACACCGCCCACAAGCTAGCCGCCCACATAAGTACTGTTGGAATGGCCTGGTGTGGCGACTTACCGGACCATCCACTATTCCAGCGTTACTCTACTAAGTATACTTTCACCACGTTTCTGGATGAGCTGCGGTGGCTTAACGCAAAGCAGGCGAGGATATCGAGTAACGAATGATGGCCATTAAAACTAAGTAGAATCTCTGCAAATGTAGTTTAACTCTGGGATACATCCCAGAGTCCCATACAAGGGAGCAAACTACCACCCTTTCGCTCTTAGCCAACATCACCTGCTTGCGGTGCATCCTACCATGTATTGTGAGCGAAGCTCTGGCGCCCGACTTCTGGCGGTACAACCTCCAACATTCAAAGCGCAAGTAAAGAGCTTGCTCTTACTCTACGCCCTGCGATCGCCAACTGCTCAGTCAGCGGTGATTATAGGTAAATCCTCCATAATGTTAAGTTTCCAGTTTCTAGCCATAAAAGTGAAAGAAAATCCCTATTTCCCGGCGGCCCCGCTATCCCTGGTCATCGTATCGAACATAGTAACGGCTAGGTGGGCTGTGCAAAGAACCTAGTATGGGCTACTGGACGTCGCGTCTTGGCCGCGAAAATGGCCCGCAACCTAGGTATATCCTCTCCTCAAAACAGCGTTGCCCCCACAGTCCGGTCATGATGCTAAAGCTGCATTGGCTATCATCTTAATCAGTTAGTAAACAATCTAAATAACACGTTTCTATTTAACTAAAATCAATCCATATTGTTCCAGAGTCTAGCAACAGCGGTAGTGCAGCTATTCACAACAGAGGGCCCAGCACACTCAGAATGGAAGAAGAAAGACACGGGAGTATTGTGCCTTATAAAGGACAACGCGAAGAGGTCATACTTCTTTCGCATCTACTGTTTGTACCGGAAGACCATGATATGGGAACATGAAGTGTACATGCAGATAGAGTATAAGAATCCGAGGCCGTATCTGCATACGTTCGAAGCTGAGGTATGATATTATGTTATTATGACATACAGAAATATAGTTTAGCGGTTCCTAACCGCTGATCTAAACTATATTTCTGTGGTCCGCGGGCCCCTCGAGCATATGTTTGGATACCCGCGGTCCCATACGCATCTATTTTATTTTATGTGGTGGGTTATTTTACTTGTAGCATTAACAGAACGGCTTGAAGCTGTCGTGACTGCTCGGGCCGGTCGTGTTTACGGCACCCAATGAGTGACTGTAGTTCACCGCGCTATCGCGGCTTGAAGCAGTCGGCTTCAACTGCTTGAAGCAGTCCGTGTATGGCCGCTTTTAAGAACAAATACAATAAAAGAACAAAGACAATTCGCATTCTTAATCACGCACAATGACGGCTCAGAAACGATCTGTATTCTGTACTAAAAGCGAATAAAACAATCTTGTCACATGTTGTCTACTAGGCGGTAAGAAAATACATTAGTATTGGCTACTCAGCGTCAAATTAGCATTATGCAATACGATTTAACATTTATATAACTTAAAACACTTTCGCCTGGAATCGTTTTTTCACGTATAAAATTGATCACACTTTGTATGTGCGCCCACGCACAAGACCCTTGCCGCATCGCAATTTGGTCGCTGCCAAAACGATGTCTACTTACAAACCGCTGTTTACACTAAAACTATCTTTATTGTCTTATTTATTGAGTTCAATTTTGTTCGAAACGACAATCTTTTGTGTGTTTGCATTATTGCAAGGGACATTTGTTTGCAGGAATACATGACCGCATTCAATTTCGCAAATGAAGATGAAGCCAAAGTCCTTAGAAATATACTTATTGAGAAGATCGAGCTGCGGAAACAGAAGAGAGAAGGTATTTATTCGTTTTCTATATCTACACTAATATTATAAAGGGGAAACATTTGTATTCTTGTCTGTATGTTTGTTTGTAATGAATAAGCTCGAAAACGACTGCCGATTTTAAAAATTCTTACTCCATTGGAAAGTTCCATTCTCTTCTGTTTGAGTAACATAATATATTTATTGCTAGAAAAGATTAAGGATAGGGACAAAAATACAAATCTTCCTCTTTATAATACAACGGCCGCATTAACAAACGTTACTATGCGTTGCACGAACGCACAGGTACCCAAAAACGTATAGGATTTTGGGCACTGTGCGTCCGCGCGTCGCGTAGTAACGTTTGTGAATACGGCCGTTAGTGTAGATGTTGTATAGTAGATAATAATAGTACCTAAACTGCAGTTGTAGAACGTTCTAAGGAATACTTATATACATAATACCTACGTCCGTCTAGTCCATATTTATTTACGGTCGTATTCACAATCGTTACTATGCGTCGCGCGAACGCACAGCGACCCTAAAACCTATAGGATATTGGGCAATATGCGCCCGCGCATCGCACAGTAACGTTTGTGAATACAGCCGTCCTAAGACGATGGCTCTGATGCATTTTTCCTCTAAAAAGCGGCTAAGTCACCAATTGCTACTAAAAATACCATGTTTGCTGAGGTTTCGCAAATTAAAACCCAATTAAACGAAATGGAACGTGGATGACCCGTAATATTACACCCTATAATTAATATCTACTACACAGTAAAACAAGGTAAAATACCAAAAGCAGGATATAATAATGATTATTCCCTTATGTGTCGATAACAAATTATTAAATGTTTAGTTTTGTTCAATTAAGTGTGTCCGTTATCTGTGTCAGAGCATAGAGATATAGCTATGTATTACAATAATAGATCGGTTAATGCATTGTATTGATCGATCATCTTATCAAATCCTTTGACACCTATGTGTATTTATTTGCTGTTAGTACTTACAACAATAACAACTTGTTCAAAATTATATTTTTTAAGTGATAAGTTGCAATCCCGATTATCCTACTTACCCAAATGAGTTCGCTTTGAAAGTGGTATCCTCTTCAATTATCTGAATAACAGGCCATGGTTTTAAAATACAGGCTACTAGCTTTTGCCCGCGGCTTCGCTTGCGTTAAATTCGGGGTGAATGCTCCATACAAACTTCCACCCCCCATTTTAGGGAAGTGGGGGGGGGGGGGGATAGAAAGGGGCAAAAAGTAGCTTATGTTACTCTCCATCCCTTCAACTATCTCCACTTAAAAAATCATTTCAATTCGTCGTTCCGTTTCGCCGTGAAAAAAAGACAAACATACAGACAGACAGGTACACTTTCCCATTTATAATATTAGGTAGTAAATAGTATAGATAATTGATTTTCGAAACTGGCCTACATAATGCAGAAGCACTACACCCCCTAAGAGATATGAAAATTATCCCGCAACTGGTATCCGCTTGGTGAGAATTGTTTGCTCGTCATCATCAGCCAATCGCAGTCCACTGCTGGACTTAAGTCTCTCCAGTTCGCCTCTCCAGGTCTTTGGCCCGTGCTGGTGGGTTGGCAATCGCGGGGCGTAGCTACTCGCTGCGGTAACGCTGCTTCCCGTCACCGGCCTGTGGTATTTAGGTACGCCTTCAGTCGGGATGGTTATACCGCCACCAGTCGGTTGCCAGCGCCTCGTTTGCTATTCGGCAGGATTTACCACGGGAGGTGAAGGTGGCTTGGAACGTAAAGATGATAAGTCGCTCCCTTGCATCCCTTTTTTGTCATAAAAATTCGAAGATCTGGAACAACTGATGTGGATGTCTAAGGGATCAGCTGCACTATAACATGTATAGGAAAGACGTCTCACTAAAAGTAGTCATGTTTTATGAGCACTTATTTGCTGAGTCATCAAAAATCAAAGTCATTTGATATAAATGTCGTGTTTGAGTAACATTTATCATTATCATAAACTCCACGCGAACGAAGTCGTTGGCAACTTCTAATCAATAAAGTTTTATATCTGGTCTGAACCTAATTAATAATTATGAATGGAAATACCAATAATTCAAGTTACCATAAAAGATGGCGACTGGGGTGAATGACCTTGTTAATTGTATACCTACTTCTAATACATTCTGCGTTTTTATGGAATAGCCGTAATAAAAGTGACAAGGAAACTGAAAACGATATCCCATCAAAAACATTCTGAAAAAAACTAGCCAAGTCTCGATGGAGCTGCTTGTTTATCTCTAAAAAGTAATGAAATCTAGACAAAGTCGTGCCAAGTCTAGGGTTCCTTACTGCGATTTCTTTATAAGTATAGTTAATGGTGTGTGACTTGGCCGTTTAACATTCTTTATAGTTACTAAACTACACAACACAAGGGTATAGGGTACAAGTCAATATTGTTTACACATTTAATAATAAATAATACATTTAATAAATTCTTAAGTTAATGCAGTAAGGTATGTTTTTAAACGCACCTAATGCTCCACTTTCTGTTCATTATATTATGTGAACACGAAGTACACAAATAGATGGCCAATATTAGTTTAACGCATACATAAGTTTGATGTACAAACTAAATGAATTGGCTATGCTTTTAAAATAATGAATGGATTAGTGATTGATCACTCACATTACGTCCTTCCTGGGGCTTTTTAATTCTGCTAAGTGCAATATAATGTGCTACACTGAGCACAGCAACTAACTGGACTCAAACTTTTTTTTACTAGAGAGATGACTATGACCGAGTATCAAATTTTGAACCTCCCAATCGTCTGTGCTTGAGACGGGAGCACCCGATACCATGCGCCACACCGAGATAGTGGACAAAATGAATCGGCACTGCCCGATAACTTCGCACTAATGATCAATACTCTAACTAAATAATACCAATATAACTATTCATCAAGATGTTTAATCTTGATCGTAAAATGTAATGTTTTTGTTCAAGTTTTTAATCTGATATTATAATGCAAATACAAATACTCAGACACATCACAAACACAAATATGAGGCAACCTAATAAAATAATACACGTCCTTATAATACCCAACAGAAATCTTAATCTTAACTAATATTATAAAGCTGAAGAGTTTGTTTGTTTGAACGCGCTAATCTCAGGAACTACTGGTCCGAATTGAAAAATTCTTTTTGTGTTGAATAGACCATTTATCGAGGAAGGCTTTAGGCTATATAACATCACGTTGCAACTATTAGGAGCGAAGAAATAATGGAAAATGTAAAAAAAAAACGGGGAAAAATGCCTATTCCACGCGGACGAAGTCGCGAGCACAGCTAGTCAATAGTAAGTTACTTGGCTATTCAAAATGTCACATTTAAAGTTCTGACATTATTGTATTATCAATATCACCGCGACACGTGTCACTCGACCCTCAGACGTCCTCCCAAGGACTCCCCACCCCACGTTACAAGTAAAGGGTGTCTCACGGAAAATTTCGAATTTAAAAAGGCTATAAAAAAAGAACGACTCGATAGATTTCAATGATCAAACATTTATTTGAAAGCATAATTCATGACATTATTTGTGAAAAATTATCTCGGTCAAATGTCCACCACAGCTTACTTGGCAGTACCCTATTCGATCAGTCCAATTTTTCAGTACATTTTCAATTGTTTCCGGCCTTATGGCAGCAATGGCAACTTCAATTTCATGTTTCAAGTCATCAATCGTGCTTGGCTTGTTGGCGTAACAAACGTCGGTTGACCTTGCTGGAAATGGACGTTTACGTGTTGTTTTATCCAACAGTGATCCAGTTTCGCGCACACGATTCACAAATTGCCGCACATATGCCTCCGATGGCAAATCTTTTTTGGCAAATATTTTTTTCAAATTTCGCACAGTTTGCGTTGGCGATTCACCACTTTGGAAATAATTTTTTAATATTTCCCAGCTTTCCTCAAGCGAATAGCGACCCATTTCGTAAATGTCAGACTTATTACTAAATATGTGACACTTCTCCGATGACAGTTGACGTCTCCAATGTCAAATTATCGTTAGTTCAAATTCGAAACGCTAGATGGGACACCCGTTATAAATATGAATAAACCATTCAAGCGTATACACACACATAGCTAATTAAATCCTCAAGTTTCTAGATCACCACGCTTACTGAATCTATTACCGTCTGACGGTTGGATACCGGACCCTTCCTCCCGGTTGCCCCACATACGCCGTTGAGCGACCAGTTCACTTCACGCCAATAATATCTTCGGCCTCGGTTCAGTTATGAAAGTGACAGGGGCGATAAAAGGCAAATTAAATGGTTAGAGGTTTTTTAAAAGTATTAGCACGACTGACAGTGGTATTCTCTCGCCTGATGGTCATTAACAGCACGTTATACTCGTCTCCACCCGTGGCTTACCCTTAGGCCAGCCATACACACAGTTCGTTAGTGATACACGGACATATCGACGGATATTATCTGCACGCGGGAGCAATCAAGGCAATTTGGATGGATAGAATCTGCGCGCGGGAGCGGATTCTGCCAAAATATGATATACGCCTAGATTAGGGGTATAGCGCTAAGACAAACCCCGCTGCCCAAATGCTGATTAGTCGACTTCACACAACTTTTTTCTACATCGTAGATGTGTTCAAATCTTAAACGACATTATACTTGTCGGTGTTCAAACAGCATCAGCATGATGGCGGTGGCAATGAGGGTGTATTAAAATAAAATGCCCTATATGGTGTTATGTAGCCTTCTGTTCAGCTATCACGTGATAGGTCAGTAGGTCCTGCTGCGTATGTGGTGCCATCTGGCGCATTTAGTTTTTTAGAAAAACTCTCATTAAAAGAAAACTTTGCCTGTCATTTGCCACAGCGACTTGGCTCCTTTTCTCGTTTTCATCAGGTGAACAAGCAACAGCCACCGCGCTGTACTATAACAATAGGCTATTATGGCTAAAAATTGTAATTAGTCCCTCTTTTAGCTTATTTAAAATTAAAAGACACTTTTTTTTTTATTTGTAAATTAGACTAAAGATTGCAAAGTTGTAGTCCGTTGAAATTACGCATGACGTCACTCGGTGAGGCATTTTTACGGCAGCGCGTGACATCAAAGACTCCCATTCCTAACTTTTTATGCCTTGTATCTTTGCTATTATTTATTTAAATGAAAAAAGGAAAAATACGTATCTATTATTTTTGAATAAGCTAAAAGAGGGACTAATTACAATTTTTAGCCATAATAGCCTAATAAAGAATCGGGTAAACGCGTGGTCCCTTTTGAGTCGATAGCACAGTTAATAATAAATATAGGCAGCGTTACCAGCTCCAGCTTTCGTATTTTTCCCGTTACAATCTGGATTATTATCCCCGTTTAGATTTCTTTTCCTGTTTGCTTCTAATTTCCGTCAAAGCGTCATGCCACTTATGATGACATAACTACTTGCGAGTAGGGGATCGTACGCCTTATAGAGTAGAGTTATAGTTGACGTTAAATCGTAACGTAACGTGTTGTAAACATAAACAATTGAGCAGAGAAGGCGAAATTAGCTTTAACGTCGTCGTACAGACTAACGCCTCATGATTTTAGTCTTAAAGTACCTCTCTATTATCGATAATTTGCCATCTTATGACGCCAACACGCGTTGGTAACTCAAAAACGGCAATTGTTCTTTGATAAAGACCTACATTTACATCAACTTTTGCGTTGTCAACACATTTGGGTGACAAATGTTGTCTTTCTTTGATGAAGATCCACGTGTAGGCTGGGTTCACAGTAGGCAAAATCTTAGCCGCCCACTGAATTAGCGGCGTATCGGCTTAGTATGCCCTTCCATAATACTTGATGTGAAGTGTTAACTGTTTGCTAGTTTAGCGCTCAATTTGACTATCTCGCATTTCGGAACAGCCTAGCTTGTTTGCTACGCCGGAAAATCGAACTACGTGTGCCGCTGACTCGAATTTTAGTTGCCTCCTGGGTACGCAGCCTTAGACGTGAGCAAGTTCCTACAATAATAAAATGGAGAGTTTTGAACGAAACCTCAACATCTCTCGGTTATTCGCGTGTGTTTACAAACAAGCCGTGTCCTCAGCGAACGCTAAACATCGCTGCGTGTGCGCACGGTGACGTCACCGTTACTCCGGCGATTATGTGGCGTCAAGTCAACTAATGGTAATAGCTGCACGCTGATTTGTTGACTTGAAGCCGTTAGCCCAAATTGGACTTGCTATCTGTTGCAATAATTACCGATTCTAACAACTCTCGCTACGTTAGTACGTCTACGTAATAATAATACTCCTTATCGATTTCGGCTACACCAGCCAATGTCCAAGGAGACTAGCCAAACACGCTGAATTTTTTTTATACCACTAGTGTAGCAAACAAGCCTACGGCCCGCCTGATGTTAAGCGGTTACCGCAGCCTATGGACACTTTCAACACCAGGGGTATCACACGCGCGTTGCCTGCCCTTTAGAACCCTCTTCACAACCTTTTTGAAGGACCCCATACGGGGGAGAGCCTCGGCGGGGAGCTCATTCCAAAGCCCGAGTGTACGCGGCAAGAAGTTTCTGTTACGCGACCACACAGGCTCTAGGGTATGAGGCTGAATCCCCTGTCAACGGCGAGTGGTGCGGTGATATCATGTCGCCATAGGCATTATAGACGATTATGCGCTTAAATTAGAATGAAACGCCGTCTATATTATTTTATGCGACCGTATTTTTCCGACATTGCAAGAAAACAATACAAAAGCAATAATAATAAAAAAGTATAAAAACATAGATTTATATCAAAAAGGAGTTCCCATTCGAGAACAGGCATCATCATCAAATATTAAAAAGCATGGTGAGCAAACCCTATGATAGATGATGAATATATGTAGATAGATAGATGATAGATGTACTCTGTTACTTCACTCTCATAATCCCATAGGTGTGTGTGCTTTCCAGATGTAGAGTAGGACCACGGCATCTCATCCCGTGAATGTCGTAGAAGATGACTAAGGGAATATCATGAAACGGGTAGCAGAGTTCACCTGTGTACAAATGACAAGTTTATTCAGATGGCAAGCAAGCATTGAACGCTCGTTTTGTGTCGCGACGGGCGCGGTCTGAAGGGCCAGCTCACTCCCCGACAAAGATGAGGCCCTATGCGAGGCGAATGGAGGTACCCAGCAACCATCCGCCAGGCCCCACGGTTTTTGGCCCCACCTCGTTTTTTAGTTTGAAACCTTGGACCACCCGGTTCTTGGGCGCCACTTACGACGACTACACCCACAAGGTAGTCATTAGCTACAACAACGATATTAATAGATACTATCAATACACGTCGAAGGCCGTCTTTATACTGACTGATAATATTGATTAGACGCAGAGGTATGAAGTGGCATCGCCTATGTCTCAATCTACTCTTTGTATGTGTGGAAATGTATGTACAATAAATTATGACTCTTGATTCCCAAAATGAGCAAAGGTGAAAATTCACCTAAAATATCCAAAGCTAAGGAGGTTTAGGTAACACTTTGACCTACAAGAATAATACCTTCGTAAAAAAATCACTACCATCCACCATGTTCCATCGTAGGCTACGATATCGCTTACCATAAGGCGAATGGCAGTCAAGCGCAAACTCATTCTGAATAAAAAAATTAAAAAAATCACTAAATACTGCTTTATGCTTCTTATCTTACAAGGCTGTGTAATAAGGTGGTTATTGGGTGGTATTTAAGGATGGATTGCTAGCCTACCTTCCTCGCAGCAGTCCAGGCCACACATCGTCCGTGAGGCCTGTACGGTATGCATTGCGGTTTGACAATTCAACTCCATGTTTACTCGTAGTGTTAGAATGGCAATGTATGTAATAATAATAGTAGTAATATATATCCGCTGAGGCGCCTAATCGTACCGTGTGGCCTCACCCTTAGGGAAAAACATTGGTGGTATAGGTAACATCTTCGTAGGTATATACCACCCGGGCACCCTCATGTCATCCTTGGAATATAAACGTTTATGTGTTCAATGGAAAGGGCATGGCAATTACTATATCTACTGTGTCACGGTCACGGGGTCGTGCTAGACGTTAATTACTACTAATTAATAACCCATTATTGTTTCAATCTGCATAAGTTATGGACTGACATTACATACATTTACTTCTCATCTTTGTTCTAGCCATTCCCCATTCCCATTACATATTCGGAGTCGGCTCTCCTCGTTCTGCGGTACCAGGATAGTCTGTCCTGGCTTGTCCAAACGTTTGTTTGGGCATGCTCTAAGTCCTTGGCCTCTGTGGACCACCAGGTGGCTAATAGACGTCCTCTACCTTTCCTCATATCTGGCAGGGTTAGGGCCTGTCACGATAATGGTCTTCGGGGCGTATCATGCCATGACATTCGGTACATTTACATATTATACTCGTAATAAAAAGATGTCAATTCACCAAAAAAGGAAGCCCTTCGAACATCGCCCACAAAATGATCGTAGGACATTGTAAAACCCCGGAAATTAAAGTGGACAAATCAGTTTACATCGAACAGACGGCTAGCAGACACAACGATCCGATTAACCTTATTTAATCTGCCTCACCGTATCTTTGCGGAACATAGCTCAATATCGACCGTGACTAAAAGGTACAATAACATTTTTGGGTCGCCCGAGATCACGCCAACACAATCCAATCGAAATTAAATGTAAAAGGCGCAATGCGATGTCTTTGTCCGAAATTATGAAATGGGAAACGAGTAGGTACGTTTCTGGTGAACGTCTATTGTTTTACGATCGCACACGCTGATATAATGTTAAAAAAGAGTGCGTGTTTGCCTACGAGTAGTAGGATAAAATAGACAATTGTGTACAGTTATTTAAGAGCCGGTATAAAGTTAGCGTCCATAGGTATATTGTCACGTTCTCTAGTTAGTTAGGGCCTTGTAATTTGACGTCTAGTACTTATTTTGCGTGTGGGTTATTCTTTTAGTATACTCTCCTGGAAACACAATTAATTTAGAAATCACATTCAACAAGGTTTAAGACCTCGTCTTTACACGGAGGAAGGTTTTGGAAATACGCTTGATCACTTGGTCTTTGCCACGTAAACAATATCGTAATAGTAAGCAACTCTCTTGAAATGTGTTTGGTTTTGTAGTGGAGGACGTGTCCCGCTTGCGACCACTGTGGGTATCCAAGAGACCCCAGGAGATTTTATGTGATTTTTAAGGCAGTACTTGGTGATTGTGGACTATGATTGAAAGCAGGATAGAAATATTATAATTACTTAGCATTGGTTAGGTACTTTTTCTTGCTTCTATCCGTCATACATAACTTAAGTTAATCTCAACATATAAACCAAATTTGTTGTGTTCAAGTTGAGTAGTTCTTGAGTTATGAAGGATTAAACAGTCATTCCAAATGGTTCGTGTAAAATACACATGGGCTCGGCCGTTAGTTCTCTTCGCTGGAACTTGGCTTACACGCTCCCGAGTATCTTAATACATTTCCTCTCATATGTGCGTTAATTTTTCAGAACGACGGCAGCGGTCTATGCTGGCATCGCGTGCGAACAGCTCGTCGTACAACAGCGGCAGCGCGCACGCAGGCAGGCACAATGGCGTCGCGCACACGCCTGCGCCCGCGCCGTCTCCGACGCCGTCGCCCGCGCCGCCGCCGCTGCCTAAGGCTAATCTAGGAGGTAGGTCCTAATATAAATGTCCTATACATCATGTTGGCATCACGTGCTAACAGCTTGTCGTACAATAACGGCAACGCGCACATAGGTACAATTAAAGCTAACTTGGGAGGTATGTCATTGTCATCATCATCATCATTATCAGCCTATTGCAGTCTACTATTGGACATAGGCCTCTCCAGTTGTTCGCCACTTTGGTCAAACATCTTAGAGACTTTACCCATAATCGCCATGCAGGGCAGGCGGGTTAGTGATCGCAGGGCGCAGCGCTTCGCTCCGGTGACGCTGCTGGCCGTCATCGGCCTGCGGTATTTAGCTACGCCTTCAATCGTGATGGTTATACCGCCACAAGTCGGTTATCAGGCACAGTTACATTTTTTTATTGTAACTTTGTACCTGTTTTATAAGCGCGATCGCTAATTATTTTCTTTATTAATTTTATTTTCAGGAGGCGGTTACACGTTAAAGAGTTCAAACAAAAAGAAACCTACAAGAAAACTAACGAAGGCCGACATTGGCGCGCCGCAGGATTTCAAGCACATATCGCATGTAGGATGGGACGCGAACAAAGGTTTGTTTTCTTTTAACTACATACTTTTTACGTCATTTTCATTTTCACAATGGAATCGAGAGTTAAAGATACTTAGGCCATCCCTTCATCTCGAGTTCTAGAGAAATGGCTAAGATAGTTATTAATTATTATTTTATCGGAAAATTGTCCTAAGATTTTGGTCGTTTCGAGTCCTTCGAACCGGATGGATGAACGTTGACATTGTTTTATGCTTCATTGTATTAATGAATTTTATTTATACAGTAAATTACCCTCTAGGTAACACCCCGGATCTTTTTGCTCGTTTTGACAATGTTCCTTCGAACTGGATAATCTTTCTGTTAATAATTCTATGGGTTCTTCCACGCAGAGGATGTAGAGAACATATTGGCGAACGAAATGCGGTCGTTTTTCACATTGGTCCTTCGAGCCGGATAGGTCTTCTGCTAACGATTCTATGTTTATCCCGCAGGTTTCTATGTGGAGAACATGTCGAAAGACGAGATGCTTTCGTTTTTCACATGGTCCTTCGAGCCGGATAGACTTCTGCTAACGATTTCATGTTCCTCGCGCAGGTTTCGACGTGGAAAATATACCGGAGGACGAGATGCGGTCTTTCTTCTCGAAGGCGGGCGTGTCGGAGACGCAGCTGAACGACCAGGCCACGCGGGAGTTCATCTACGACTTCATCAACACGCACGGCGGCATCGACGCGGTTAAGGAGGAGCTGCATGAGAGCCATAAGCCGAGTAAAGGTTCGTTTGATATTTTATTGTTATACTTCCCATTTACGTCATTATTTATATAAGAGGTTGACAAATGATTTTAAAACTAAGCTCGTTTGTTATTTGGAAGTTGTTTGTGAATGTTTAGGTTGGGGTCATAATTTGGGACATCTTACTCATGTAAAAACTGGTCTGTGGGCCAATGTCAAATTAATTGTATTAGATATGTATCTGTTAGTTTATTTTCGTTTTAGAGGTTTCTTTTAGCTTGTACTTTGTACGCGCGCTCTAAGTTGAATAATGCTGAGGATTACGGGTTGTGTGTACGTACAAATTTTGTAGCCATCATTTTTTTTGTATTAAATTATTCATTAAGTACAAACTTTTGTCTTAGCTGATAAAATATTGTATAGGGTGGAGGGTTGATAACCTGAGAAACAGGATTTATATCCTAGTTCAGGTATCAGCCTCCCATATTGACTTACGAATCCATGTTAAATTGGTCTAAAAGTTTGTAATAAATTGGTAAGAATAAATGAATTTATTTATTTGGCTCGCAGACAGTGCCGTCACTAGCTTTACATCGCCCGGTGCGAGCTTTCAAAACTGCGCCCTTGAAAAATGTGGTCTGGTCATTTCTGCGCCCTGTGCCCGGGCATCGCTGGCACCGCCCTAGTTACGGCGCTGCTCTGCGACCATTTTTTTGCGTGGGCCAGATGTCCTATAAGTATAAATGTGTCTATAGTTCATTCGCGTTAGAAATTTTATTTCTAGCGTTTTAATTGGCTAGTGACCTGTCAGTCACTATTTTCTTAACGCGAATGAACTATAGTCTATACTATTATCGTTGACCGTTGGCGTGTGTGTCGGCTCAGCGTCGCCGCTGGACCGCTCGCTGGCGCCGCCCGCGCCGGCCGCGCCCGCGCCGCCCGTGCCCGCGCGCAGCCCCGCGCCGCACCACCCGCCCGCGCCGCGTGAGTATTATTTATTTATTTAAAACTTTATTGCACAAAATGGTACAAAAGGCGAACTTAATGCTAGGAGCATTCTCTACCAGTTAACCTTTGGATCATGCAGAGAGCAAATGTGTGTGCGTTGAGTGTAAATAGAAACACTGTGAAAGATAATACCTTTAAGAGAGGTAGGGCATAGCGAATTTTCGCTCGAATTGAGCCGCCCGTCCGGGGAAGGACCTCCACCCTATAGAATACCGCAGTCAAATGACCTCTGGGTCGTGTTTCTACCGGTGAGTAGGGTTTCCGGAGCTCGTGGGGGGTTAGGGTTGGGCCGACATGGCGATGGCAACTGACAGGTAACTGACCAGTTACTTGCCCGTTGTCACAGCGACTTGGGTTTCTATTTCGCTTTCCATCAGGGGTAGGGAAGCCATTATGTCGAGCCACTATAAAAAAAAAACTGATTTATAATCAATAAACTAATATGTTGTATATTTAGCATACTTATTAAAATGTGCTATAAATATGTATACATACATGGATATATACATATATAAGCAATTAATATTATAATACATATAAAATAAGTACATGCAATAAATAAAATAATAAATAAATAAAATAAAAATTTGTTTATTTCTCCCACAAACAAGACAGTACATGATAAGTCTACATAAGTATGCATTATACAAACAGAATTATGTTTAAGTACGCTTTTTGAATGTGGGAGACTGATGTCCAAACTAGGCATTTGCCTGTATTATGGATCACCAGGCTTCCACCATTACACAAGTGATCTCATAGCAAAAAAGAAAAAGCAAAACAAATACATTTTATATATTTCACTGCGTTAGCGATTATAATAAGTTACATCTAGCCCTTACAATATTCGTCACCTTAGCGACTGCATTAAAGTTTTTTTTTTTTTGTTAATATCATTAGAGTTTAATTTTAATTTGTTTTATTAAAGAATTGTAATTTTATTCACTTAATAACTGTTAATAAACTTTCAGTTTGTTGGTAATCTAAGGAATGTAACCATTCAGATACACAATCTTTGCAGTTTTTATTATTACGTGGATATACATTTAAAATTTTGTCAATTTTCCTATATAAGAGGCACCCCAAGTACAGGAATGATCTTGTCGATTGGTGGGAACGCACACAAGACCCCAAAACACAAACCTTTCGCCTTCTACCATCTACAGCTGTTGGGTCATATGGCGTTAGTGCATGCTGCCTAGCCATAGCATGCAGAATGAAAAGCTGTCTTACTGTGAGCACACCAGCTTGTTTGTAAAGCTCTGAGGTTGAGAATAGGAATGGAAGAGATAATGAAACTTTCAGCACTCCTCTTTGAGCTCTTTCCAATTTTAGCAATAAAGACTTGAAAGTACCTCCCCACACTGTTATACAGTATCTCAGTAGTGACTGACATAATGCTAAGTATACAACTTTAACAGTGTGAGGGTCAGCGACTTTAGACAAATGTCTAAAGACATGCATCAACTTGCGTAATCTTGAAGTGAGCATTTCAACGTGGGTGTCAAACTTAAGTGCTGAGTCCAGCTGAACACCTAGATATTTAATCACGCGGACAGCTTGCAACATCGGACATTCACAACTAACTCCTTCCTGAGTACTACAAGAATGTGCAAAAATTTTGAACGGTAAGACTGGTGGCAAACCTCTTTTGGTGAAAGTGATATATTTTGTTTTATCTGCATTTAATGTTAGAACGTTTCTGCGCAGCCAATCAGTTACAACATTCAAGCCATTTTGTGCGTGTAAGAATGTTTCTTCCCAAGTATCAGCACTAAAGATCAGAGTGGTGTCATCCGCGAAGGTAGTAATCCGCCCATTAGCTAAATCGAGTCTACACAACTCATTTATGTAGACTAGAAATAACGTCGGCCCTAATATACTACCCTGCGGAACACCGTGGGTGACAGGTAGCTCATCGCTAATGATATTACCTACTTTAACTTGCTGGGTTCTATCAGTAAGATAATCACTAAAGAGTTCAAGCTGTTTGCCTCTAACACCAATCATCTCAAGTTTCTTGATTAAGAGCGGGACCAGGACAGTGTCAAACGCCTTGGCTAAATCCAGGAAGATTCCAATACATTTTTGTTTTTTGTCGAGGCATTTAAAGATATCATCTACAACCCTATGTACAGCTTCCTCTGTGGATTTTCCGGAGCGAAAACCAAATTGAGCTTGAGATATTATATTTTGCTTCTCTAAGAAGTGTGTAAGTCGCACATTCATAATTTTTTCTAGAATTTTGGACATAGACGGAAGAATAGATATTGGCCTGTAATTATTGACAATGTTCCTGGCCCCACTCTTATGTACTGGCAATATTATGGACCTTTTAAAAGCAGAAGGAAAAACACCACTTTTTAGCGCAAGATTGCATATAAAAGTAAGAGGAGGCACAATCAAATCCTTTATTGATTTTAGTAATTTAGCACTTATATTATCCCATCCCACAGCATCACTTTTTAACATTAAAATAAGCCTTTCGACCTCTGCTTCGTCTGTTTGCATAATGGCTAGGGAATTACATTTCCGTACTGTCCCCACTGAAATACTACAATCCAAAAGAGACCCATTATTTGTTTGCTGTTCAGCTAAATTTCTTCCTACTCCTACAAAAAATTCATTGATATGGTTAGCTGCTACCCGGGGTTCAACTTCACTTGGGACAAGATCATCGGCGGTTGTTATTGTACTTTTCCTACCTGTAATGTCATTTATGGTCTTCCAAAGCAGCTTTGGATTACCTTTAGACTTTGCTAGTTCTGATTTTTCATAATCAGCCCTTATTTTTCTTAATAAACTGTTACAATAGTTGCGGTAACGTTTATATATAATATTGACATTTTCATTAGTGGGATCATCTTTAGCTTTTTTATGGAGGTTATCCCTATTGCGCATACACCGCAGCAACCCTGGAGTAATCCAAGGCTTGATGATCCTGCTACGTTTGGAAAGTTTAGATACCGTAGTATTCGAATTTATGGCTTGCATGATTGAGGAAATAAGATAGTCAGTAGCATAATTTACATCTACAGAAGAAAATACTGGACTAAAGTCCACTTTGTTTAGGGTTGAAATGAGCCCATCATGATCGATACGCGATAGTGTCGTGGTAGTAAAGCTTGGACTGGGTTTATATTTTAGAAAAAGTAGTACGGTTTCATGGTCTGTTAAACTAGTTTGTGCTACGTATGTGTGGGATAACCTGGATGTTTTTAACAAGATGTGATCAAGACAGTTGTTCAGTCTTGTTGGTAGTAAATGGGCAGGGAGAAGCCCATAATAGGCTGTTAGGTTCAGATATTCATGTGCATCAGAACTCAAAGATTCTCCAATTATATTTAAATTTAAATCACCCATTAAAATCACAGTGTTATTGTCAGAACAACTAGATAAGGTAATGTTTAAGAAATTTAAAAATGTAGAAATATTTGTATATGAGGGAGGGCGGTAGATAGCTATAATTGTAATGTCATTATTTAATTTTACTACCAAGCAATTGGCTTCGGGGAAGTGGGGTTCCTCCACACTTACCTTAAAGCATTTTTTAACATATATAACTACACCCTCATTTTGTGTCAAGTTATTCCTTGTTGTATACACATTATAACCAGGCAATGCAGGCACATTACATTCGGCTCTCAACCAACATTCGGTTAAAACCAATACATCCCAACCAACATTTGACCTAGCTAATATAGTTTCCAAACCTGACATATTACATAATATACTCCGAATGTTCTGGTTCAGACATTTCAGATATTGGTTTGGTGTCCCTATAAGTCTTGTACAATCTTCTATATCACAAGTAGCCGAGTCTGACAAAGTAAAATTATCTATCTTGTTTTGTAAATATAAACTATTGAATTTTATAGAAAAAAATATCTTCAATAATATAACCACATATAGAACCTAGATCAGATATGCACTGTGACAACTTCATAATAAGATTCATACTATTTTTTAAAGTTTGTGTAGATATAAACTTCAGAACCAACATGTTTCTAAATATGTGCACTGAATTTACGTTGAACCATTGACAGTTCAGTATATATATTAACTTTAAATCAATATAAATATAGTATGGATAGTTTGTTAACTCATTATCCAATATTGTATACCCGGGCAATCTGAACTTATCGTTTTTATAAATTAAAACATAACCATATGTATACATAATCAAACACAACAATAATAAAGTGCAAAGCAGAGTTGATAACCAATTAAATGTCTCAATCAAATGAGTACTTGCATACACGTCACACACAAGTGTGTTGCACTCACACATATATATAAAATATAAGGTACTTACAGATTTCCTGTCAATGAGAGAATAATTATAACTACGTTTACAACGAATCAAAGGCAATAACTTATCAGAGCACAGAACAAACACCGTTAAGCACTTATTTCGGCGGGTTTTGTAGTTGTTGAAGGCACGATGACGTGGAAACCACAATCGATCTCGACCCCTCTTTTTCGCGAAGAAAAATTTTATTATTATGTGTCCAGCAGAAGCGATATCCATTTGCCTTGGCGAAGCTACGCGCTTCGTAGAATAGTTTTTTGATGTATACAGGGAGATGTTCCGAAATATAAATCGGTTTCTTTTCACCACTGACCCCAATATGGCTTGTATTTAATTTTTCGGAGACCGGAAGCATTTTATTAAAAGAACGTGAGGCTTCAATTACTTTCAGTTTTTGTTGCACGTTAACGAATTCAGCAACAATAGGCCTAGATGAGTCCGTCTTTCCTGGGAGCCGGTAAACGTCACGTAGGTCGGAGGCATTCGTATTTATTTGGATGGTGTTACAGGCTTTTAGGACAAAAGAAGTCAGGTCCTCAGGTGTTTCTTTAGTATTACACGGTACATTTCTCATTTCAATGGCAGCCGAGCGGTGGTAATACTGCAAGTCCTGTACTTTGTTTTCGAGTTCCGACACATATTCACGCAGGTCTGTACGCTCCTTCTGTAAGGTCTGTATGAAGTGTTTCATGGACTCATATTCCTTATTAATATATTCAATTGATTTTTCAATTTCTCGGTTAGATTTCTGAATATCCTCATTCTGTCTTTTCACTTCCGATAGGTCTGTCCTAATTTGCTTCAATACCTTATCTTGGTCATTCTTCCAATCAGCCAGCATATCCATAATTTTGTCCTCAAAAGACTGTATCTTAGCTTCCGGGGAAAGTTCCGGGCAGGGGCGCTTATGTCTTGAAGTGATGTTAGATATCTCCGTTTCACTATCTTTTTGCCCGCCTGGTTTTTTCGGTGTATTCAATCCGCTGTGTTTCTCAGCTTTTTGAGCGGATGATGGCGAGTGCTGTACTTTAGGCATAGTAAAAACAAACGTGGAATCCGTAGCGGTTTATTTTTAGATTGGGTTGCTTATCAGTGATCACTTGTACACACATAGATCAACTGCATATAGATTACGTATCACTGTCAGCCGACGTAGTCACGTAGCACAACAAAAATTTACACTTAAACAGTGAGCAGCAAAGTTCATAGTCGCACACTGCAGGGTGCGCGCGCGCTGCGTAAGAAAGAGCAAATAAGATTCGCCACTGTCTTCCTCCCGCGGGGCTGAGGTATGGATGCGGGGCCGCCCGGTAATGCACCACACAGTTATTTATTTTTTTCGATGTTCTGATTAACGAAAATGTACACAGGTACAGCTAATTTTAAGACTTATAATTGCTTGATATTTGAGTAAAAATTTATTATGGAGATGCGCGACACGTCTGCTTACTATGAGGCACTCAGGCGGAGAGGAATAATAACATACATACGAGTATACATACGAACTTACATTTTTTGATTACTAGCTATGCCAGCGACGTAGCACGAGTGGATATCGGGTTTCAAAAATAACGGACTTTCATAAAATGGTGCCTAAATTTTAAGTTAGACCTCTAGTAATACATTAGTGAAAACCCCATTAAATTCCATGCAATAGTGATGCGCTTTCAAACATACAGATAAAAATTTCTTCCGTTTTCTCAACACTTCCCTTTACTGTTCTGCTCCTATTGATTGTAGCGAGACGAAAAGTATACTATTATAACCTGCCCAGGAGTACGAAGAATAATTGTACCAAGTTTCGTTAAAATCCGTTAGTAGTTTTTGTTTCTTTAACGAATAGACAGACCGAAAAATCTTACTGATTGCTAAAGACTGAAAATTTTACTGAAATAATATAATCAAATAAATAATATAGTAATAAAAAGTATTTTTAGTAAGTAAGTATTATGTAATAAAGAAAGAAAGAAATAAAATTTATTGACCTATAAATGGTACGAAGTAAAATTACACAATACAAAATAATAACAACAAAAAATGAGAAAACAATAAAGATACAGCTATAAAAATAATATTAGGAATACGTACACACTTAATTATGAATTCGATCGAGAAATAATGCTCAGGTATTATAATAGACTCCGCCTCAGCATAATGCTGCCACGGATGTGTTGGTGACGTCGTATGTACTTACTTTATACAAGCGGAGTAATTAATAAATTAATTGTTTCAAGAATGATTTTTTTTTAGATAATGTAATTACGGCTCCGGACGTGGTCCATACCAGCCGATTCTGTGTTCCTTCTCTTCTATTTTTTATCAATAACTAGCTGTGCTCGCGACTTCGTCCGCGTGGAATAGTTATTTTTTCCCCGTTTTTTTTTTACATTTTCCATTATTTCTTCGCTCCTAATAGCTGCAGAGTGATGTTATATAGCCTAAAGCCTTCCTCGATAAATGGTCTATTCAACACAAAAAGAATTTTCAATTCGGACCAGTAGTTCCTGAGATTAGCGCGTTCAAACAAACAAACTCTTCAGCTTTATAATTAAGAAGATCAGTTAAGATTATTCAAAATTTTGGTTTCTATCAAATCAAATCGTTTATTGCCTTTCATGAATGTTTACAAGGTGTGAATTACAATTATTCCAGTACATCATGTTGCCCAATTGGGCATAGCCCATGAACGTGAAATTGATATTACATTTTATTGTAGGTATGTTATATACTTAGTCAGTTTCTTAATAAATGTTCCTTATTTTACTGTTTTCCAATTTAATTTCTCAATAATTTCAACAATGTTTCTATGATTGGTTGATGCACCAATATCAAGCCAAAACCAAAATTAGTCATCCTGCCTTATCCCTTAGCGTCTCGGGCGCCGCCGCCGCCGCCCGCACGGGTGGTCCCGCCTCCGCCGCCCGCCGCCGCGCCGCCGCCGCCGCGCAACCCGCCGCCGCCCCGCCCCATGCAGCGTGAGTACACTACCCCACCTACCCGTGCCCAACCGCACTTACACCTAAGCTACTACACTACCTATGTCAAAAAACAATTGGCCAAGCGCGAGTCGGACTCCGGCGCGAAGAATACCTATATCGGGCGAAAATTGTTTTTTTTTTTTGCATGGGAGCCCCCCTTGAATAATTATTTTGTAGCGACACCTATCTACACATCGCTACAATATGCAAGCACTAGTTTCGCCAGCTAATAAGAGATGGCGATGTAACATACGCGGCACTCAAGCTTTATACAGAACGTTATCGCTCCATACAAGTTCTAAGAAAGACCTACAACTCGCATACGAAGTTTTCGTCACGACTGAGTTGAGTATATATGTTACCGAAAATGCATGAAATATTGGAATTCTATACAATTCCGAAGCTATTTAGGAAATGTATAAAATATTTTTTTATATGTCAACTTTTTAACAGTGCACGCCATGTGATCTTGTCTCGGTAACATTTTGTATGAAACTATTTTTGGGGGAATATTCCATACTCTAACATAAATACACACACAAAAATAACCCTTCGGATGGATATAAGGACTAAGATCCACATCATATCATGCTTATTAATAATCTTCATTTCACGACTGTATTGGCCATTTCATATTCATCATTCTAAAATAACCTCTAACAACCACTATGCATAACTGTTCCATATGAGGCACAGCGTCATCTAGACTGATTTAAAGATTTAGGACTCGATATATTTTTGTTGTAGTCCTAAATGTTTAAGTTTCTAGGATGTGATTAGTACACAACAAATAATTTTGATTTTATTTTGCACAAACAATTAAGGGATTCAGTCTCGCAGCGGTCGAAGCCCCGATATGGGACATACCAATAGGCCTGATTTGTGTTTATTTATTTTATATATTCTTTATTGCACACCATACAATTAGACTTAAATTTGTGTTGTTATATTTTTTGAACATTTGAGCCTGTTTAGTACAGAGAGATTTGATGAAAATTATGTCTAGCTTCACATGAAAATACATCAAAATGTGTGCCTCTTTGAAGTTAGGCAGTATTGAACATTTAATTTAGAAACAGAGGAATATTAATTTATAATTTTCGTAATTTTTAAATGCTGTAGCACACTTTAATTAAGTAAACATATACGTCCGCCTGCGCTTGTCGCGTCTTATCTATGTCGCGCGGTAGTGTAGACATGTGGCATTAATGTCTCGACCGCCGAGAAATGAATCGTAATACAATCTATCGTTTTCGACGTATATAGACTGCGACATTATTTATTTATGAAGCTTAGGTACGGGTCTCATAATAAATATTATTGTTATTACGACGACAGTACATAGATAAATCTATGTCTCGTTGTCAGGTGTAGGTACAAACACCTACTCATCGGACGCATGCGCCTCAATCGTGCTAAAACTAAACTAACCAATTAAACGTACTAATCCATCAACGCGTCACAATAACCTCAAACCACCGCAGCCCCATCGACAGCGCCCCCCGGCGTGCCCCCGCCGCCCCCGCCCGCGCCGCCCGCCGCGCCGCCGCCGCCGCCCCCGCCGCCCGCGCCCCACGCGCCGCCGCCGCCCCCCGCGCCGCCCGCGCCCCCGCCCGGCCTCGGCGGGCTCGACCCTCGCGCCGCACTCATGGAGAGCATACGCAGCGGAAACAAAACACTCAAGGTAAGCTGTGCCACATATGTCACAACTGTCACATATGTGGGACAGGCGTACAGTAGTTATGCCACGTCTTTTTTTTTATGCAAGAGGCGGCAGACGAGCAAATGTGATGCCTGATGGTAAACAGTCGACACCGCCCATGGCATGGACATCCGCATCTCAAATCGAGTTCTAGGGTCGCTGCCGGTCTTTTAAATAGGAGTACGCTCGTTTCTTGAAGGCTCCCAAGTCGTAGCTGTCTTTTGTAACAAACTTGATATCGAATTTATTTTTCGTACACTGTTTATAATAAGTCCCACGTATGACACTAAATGTCCCATATGTGGGACAGGCATACAAGTTTTCATACAAACCACAAAAAAAAACATTTTCTTGTCGACGGATTCCATACTCCATAAAAAAAACAACATTTTTATATAACTTACTATATTATATAATTTTAATAAAAAGGTCAAAAATTTTGCCACTTAACTAAATATAAATCATCATGAAATTTTATCAAGAATATAAATAAGATAGATTTAATAATTTAATTTCTAGTCTGGTAATTTAAACTAACATAGGTATACCAGCGAGTGTTAAAAGTAACATGTATGCATAATTCCTATAAGTCAATACTAATTGCTCGACTTGGCAGATACAACTTCATAAATATTGTCAAACGTGTTTCAGCATGTGGAGGTTGGTGCGAAGAGTGTACCCGAAGACAACAGGAGCAATCTGCTCAGCGAGATCCGGCAGGGAGTCGAGCTGCGCGCGGTGAGTCTGCTTAATACCTCGAGGATCTTTTAGGGAGACGCTGGATGCCTCGTAAAGATGCGCCAATTACGGGCGTTTCACAGTTTATACTGAGTACAGACAGACGTCGACGAATAAGGGAGCAGGGAATATGAGGAAGTGACCTATAAATCTTTTCGCTCCAAGTCATCCTAAGCTGCCCGTGGTGTTGCTGAATAACAAACGAGGTTCTGGCGGCCGACTAGTGGCGGTATAACCATCACGCTTGAAGGTGTGGCTAAATACCACAAGCCGACGACGGGCAACATCGTCACCGGAGCAAGGGGCTACGCCAAAAAGCGTCGAAAAAGCTCGGTGTGCTCAACAGAGCGAAGCGGTACTTCACTCCTGTGCAAAGACTGCAGCTCTATAAAGCGCAAGTCAGACCGCACATGGAGTACTGCTCTCATCTGTGGGCTGGAGCACCTCGATACCAGCTGCAGCCTTTCGATGCTGTGCAGAGACGCGCCATGAGGATGGTCGACGATCCCGAGCTCGCAAACGGTATTGAGCCGCTAAGTCTGAGGAGAGATTTTTCCTCATTATGCGTGTTCTACCGTTTGTACAATGGGGAGTGTTCCAAGGAGTTGTTTGAGATTATGTCTACGGCGACATTTTACCACCGCACCGCTCGCCTTCGACAGGGGATTCATCCTCATACCCTAGAGCCTGGGTGGTCGCGTACAGTACGTTTCAACAGAAACTTCTTGCCGCGCACACTCAGGCTTTGGAATGAGCTCCCCGCCGAGGCTCTCCCCCGAGACTACAGTATGGGGTCCTTCAAAAAGGTTGTGAAGAGGTTTTTAAAGGGTCGGCAACGCGCGTGTGATACCCCTGGTGTCGCAGGTGTCCATAGGCTGCGGTAACCGCTTAACATCAGGCGGGCCGTAGGCTTGTTTGCCACCCAGTGGTATAAAAAAAAAAAAAAAAAACGCCCTTGCTAAGCCGCCTGCCCAGCGTGGCAATTAGGGGTATATCCTCCAGATGTTTGCCCTAAATGGCGAACAACTGGAGAGGTCTAGCTGCAACGGACTGCAATATGATATGACTCTATATGATGATGACAATCAGACACACGTTTTTTTTAATTTTTTTTTTATATTGGCTCGACATAATGGTTTCCCTACGCCTGATGGAAAGCGAGAGGGAAGCCCAAGTCGCTGTGACAACGGGCAAGTAACTGATCAGTTACCTGTCAGTTGCCACCGCCATGCCGGCCCAACCCTAACCCCCCACGAGCTCCGGAAACCCTACTCACCGGCAGAAACACGACCCAGAGGTCATTTGACTGCGGTATTCTATAGGGTGGAGGTCCTTCCCCGGACGGGCGGCTCAATTCGAGCGAAGAGTCGCTATGCCCTACCTCTCTTAAAACGTTGTTTTTGGTGTTTTATATTTTATATTATTTTTATTCTTTTCCAGGTATCCCGGTCCACGAGCAACTCGGAGAACGCCCCCCGGGCTTTGGGAGCGGACGGGCTCGCCGGCGCACTCGCGCGCGCGCTGCACGAGCGCAACCGCGCCATACACTCCTCCGACGAGTCCGACAGCGACGACTCCAGCAACGACGAGTGGGACGACTGACCCGCCCACTAACGTATGACCTCTACCTAATACAGCAAGACACGCCCCTTCCAACGAGTCCAGCGACGACGAGTGGGACGACTGACCCGCCGCCTAACGAGACACGCCCCTAACGTATGTCTAACCTCCACCTTATGCAACAAAACACGCCCCTTCTTACGAGTCCGGCCTCAGCGGCGGGTCTACAAACGACGAGTGACAAGCCACGCCCCTAACGTGTGACCTCTGATACCTAATACAAGACATGCCTCCTCCTACGAGTCCGGCGACAACGACGAGTGGGCCGACTGACCCGCCCACTAGCGTAAGCCACGCCCCTAACCTCCGACCAATGTCTTTTACTAGCTGCCTAAGTAAGACACGCCCCTTAACTTTGATTGCGTTATCCATTAGCAGCGGCGAGTAGGATGACTGACCCAACAAATAACAAGCCACGCCCATAACCTTAATGCAAGACTTGCTTCATTGTATCCATTAACAACATGAGTGGGACGACTGACCCGCCCTCCAACAAGCCACGCTCCTAATGTATGACCTCTACCTAATGCAGTAAGACACCTTCTAACTGTGATTGCGCTATCAACTTTCGCGAATGTTGGATGCACCAGCAACGACGAGTGGGATGACTGACCCGCCCACAAACATACCACGCCCCTATGCTATGATCAATGTGTCTTTACTTGCTAGAGCTATGCAGTGTATTAAAATACGGCAATACACGCCCCTTAACTCTGATCGCGGCAACCACTTACGCGAGTGCATCACTTAATGACGAGCGAGACGATTGACCCGTCATGTAGTTATGGGCGTGGTTTGTTACGCGTATAACCTCTATTATGTATTCTTTGGCAAGCTCCGCCCACATGGAGAAAGACACGCCCCTTAACTCTGACATCAACTGATGGCATCACTTACTTTCACGAGTCCGAGCGAAGTCCCCCACCCATTTAGTATCAAGCCACGCCCCCTGACGCCACATATTCTTTTAAATTTGACATTTTTATACTTACCACACATAATGTGATACTACGAATCATCACAAATGTTCACTGCTGAAAATAGGAGACACCTATAGATGGCCGGTTGTAAGCAAGCGTTGTACTATGTTGTTTATCCACCTCACTACGACATAATTATGGTGAAGGTCCGAAGGGATTCTCATAATTTTTTTTTTAAATGTCGCCTGTCCGCCTTGATCCGTTGGTGGAAGGTCCTTTATTCATCAATGATAAATATAATTCGTTATTTAATAAAGAACACAAAACATGCCACGCTGGGCCACACAGCGCCATCTAGCCCCAAGCCGAAGCTTGTTTATTAGTAAACTTTGTGGGTATCTAATAAAACCTTGAGTTTGACATCAAATTGGTTGTGTATCGGATCGAAACTTCATGTTGACCTTAGAAATGGACCTGCATTGTCTCAAATGACATGACTTGTGTACTTTATGAATTTCTATTGGACTTTTATTGAAAATCGCTTTGCTCAACGTCCGCTCACATATTAAAGAAAGAAACGGAAAATTAAGGGAAAATAGATTCAAATTCGAAACTGTTTTAAACATGAAATTTCGTCTTAAAGTTATACTCTTGTTTGGTTTTTGTATGCAAATTGTACTTTGACTTACTTTGCCTACACTAGAATATATTGGAGTTGTATCTTTAATCCTTTGACCGCCGAGAATGACACACAATATAAAATCTATTGTTATCGACACATGTAAGCTTCACTGGCATTCAAAGGGTTAATGCCTTGTTAGATCTCGTTTGTACATATGCCCCATACAATTTTCACCTTAGGGTCAATTTTCACATAAAGTCGAAGCACATCGAAGCGTCAAATTCTTTATAACTAATAGAACGGGTGAAAGTTTAAAATCCCGTAAGCACCTTATTCAATATGGCTGCCTGGATGTACTACGCCATTAACTATTCTACACTGTGTCTGGTAAAGCGAAGGAATCCATTTGAGAGCTGATAATGTTACTGCTGACCTACCTGTTTATATCTATACTTATAATACATTACATTTTGTACATTAAATATATTTTCAAAATAACTATCAGGGGATGATTAGTGATAGATACTGATGCGACAAATGCAATCAGGTAATATTTTGTCTGTCTGTCTGTCTGTATGTTCGTTATAGAAACAAAAACTACTGGACGGTTTTTAACGAGACTTGGTACAACTATTCTTCATACTCCTGGGCAGGTTATAGGATACTTTTCATCACTCTACAATCAATGGGGGCAGAGTAGTGAAGGGAAGTGTTTGGAAAACGGGAGAAATTTATAACTGTATGTTTGAACGCGCATCACGCATAAACTATTGCATGGAATTGAATGCGGTTTTTACTAGCTAGAGGTCTAACTTATAATGTAGGCACAATTTTATGTAAGGCCGTTATTTTTGAAACCCGATATCCACGCGTGCGACGCCGCTGGCACAGCTAGTATAAAATGAAATTTGTTATGAAGTGCTAAGTGTAGCTTTGCCGAAACAATAGGTGGTTTTCATCTGTTTAAGTCGACTCTATCGATATTTCAGAATCAAATGCTTACTATCACATAAAAGCAATACTCTCGGTGGTATGTGCGGAGAATAAGCTATGAGTAGTATAGATTGCTTTTTTTATGATATAGGGGGCAGACGAGCAAGCGGTTAACCAGGCCCCTCTTCGCCACTGGGCACTATGGGCACGTGCCCAGGGCCCCGCGATCGAATGGGGCCCCCTAGTTCCTGCCAGATTACCAAACGATAATCGATATTTAGGTCCTAGGGGCCCCATGATTCTAATGTGCCCAGGGCCTCAAATAGTTCAAAGACGGCCCTGGGTTAACCTGATGGTAAGTGATAACCGCCGCCCACGTCTGCAACATCAGGAGATACAGCTGCGCTGCCGGCACTTAAAAAAGAGGTATGCTCTTTGCTTGAAGATTTGGGGGTCGTATCGGTCCGGATATACCGTTGGCGACATAGCATTCCATAAGTTTAGTTGTAGTAGTTTTAGACTATCGATATTTTTTTTATTTGTGAGATGCCGATTAGTTTATTCTCCATGATCAACAATACTATCGATACCTTGATTGATATGACGTCATCTCTCGATCGGCAACACTAGCAAAGTGTAACAGCTACTAATTCAGTCCTTTGAAGGTTTCCCTCGGTTTACCAGTCAGTGTTTACTGTGTGCTAAGTTCAACGGGAGGCTCGATAACTATTGAGTATTTGATTCTCAATCCAAATATGGGATAAGACGTGTCAAATTTATTTTTAACCACAGATACTAGAACTACCTTTTTGGCTTGGCACTTATGTATTAAACGAAATATTACCGTTCGTAATTTTGACTGTTATTTTATTAAAACAGTTTATTGTCTCTTTCGTTCGACGTAGCCTAAGTATAAAGTCTCAACGACAGTATTTCATCTGATGCATAATATTTTTCTCTTAGCATATCATAGTTTTATATTTATAAGTGCGCATTTTGTGTTATATTAGCTCAACTGTAATTCTATTCTAAGCTTAGATTCAATTTTATAATCTTTACGGTAGACAACGCAATAACATTTATTTTATTCAAAATGTTGTGGTAGACTGGAAAAGCCTGAAAGGTTATGAAGCGATTAAATCGCGATTAGACTCGGTAGGCTCGACAATTTAAGATACATAGATTGGCCGAAAGTGGTTAATATAGCGACCCATTATAAAGACGCATTTTAGTCTTTTCGAAAGTCAAAAATCGGTTGTAAGTGTAAATTTATAATTTCTTCTACAAGACTTTTTGGTTGCATGAAGTTGGTGTATTTATGACTCTACATTACCAAACATTATTATTTTAACTATTTGTTTTCAATATCTATATCTACAATCTTAAGGTGCAGCGCAGACGGCACACTTTTTGTGCGATCGAGTCTGCGTCTGAGACATTTAAAAAGAGCGTCTAGGCCTGCCGACAGAATATTCGAAGATGTGCGTCGTGTGCGTTGAGTCTGTGAAATATCCGCGACATATTTTTGCGCGTCGTGTGCGTTACTGCATATAATTGCAAAAAAGTGCGTCACGGATAGTCCGTCGTTTGCGCTGCCCCTTAGTGGAAACATTGATTTCATTTATACCGATGGTGGTATGGTATATTTTTGAATACAAAGTTGTATTCATCATATCATCGATTTTTTGCAAAGAGCGTGCATTTGTATATGAATGCGTGACACTGTGTATAGTATAAACTAGTTTTGTAAAGCGAGTGATTGGTGTGCCAATGTGTTAGTGCTAGTGTTCAGTGCCTCCGTGTGAATGGTGTGGACTAGTCAGGCGCCGTGGCGCGCTGGCGTCACTAGTTGTGACGTGTGGAACAGCCCTTATAATCATATAACAACTCTAATGGTACGTTTACACGCTTGGCAAGACTTGGCAAACGTCCACAAGCTCTAAGCCTTGCAGTGTCATTTACACGCTTGTAAGTACGTAACGCTTGCCGCAAGTATCCTTTGATCTGAGTTCAAGAACCCTACCACCAAAATCGAAAACGATCGTTCGTTGAACGGATCGCGTACTTTTGCAAAATAAATCCCCCCATTTGTCCCTCCCCTCCCGTGTTCAAATATATGAATTAGATTAATTAAAATCGACTTTCACGAATTTGACTTCGTATATTCGAGCACGGGAGGGATTGATGAGAGGGATTTACCTATGGTGCAAAATTATTAGGTATTTTGGTGATAGGGCCCCTGGTCCGGATCGGCAACAAGTTCTTGCAAGCTCAAACAGGCCATGCCAAACGCCCCGTTCACATGGTTGTGCTTGTAGAGGCTTGCCAAGTCTCCACAAGCGTGTAAAGGTAGGTACCATAATATCATTATTAGGGCTGTTCCACATCCTGGACGTAATTACGTCATGTAAAAATAGGATGCTCACCTCATCGTGTAACGTTTGTGAAGTATCAATGTTGTTGCGATGCTGCAATGACCTTTTTCTAAGTCTTCTGCCTGTTTTTATGGTACATTTACGAGCTTGTGGAGAATTGGCAAGCCTATACAAGCTTCAAGCCATTACAAACGCTTGAGTGTCATTTACACGGGATCATGTCGACCACAAGCTCTGGCAGGCCACGCCAGACATCCCGTTTACTTGCTTGTATTCGTAGAGGCTTGCCAAGTCTCCACAAGCGTGTAGACGTACCAATACAAATGCCAACGAGAAGACATATTATATCAGGTCCTGAGAATATTTGTATTGATTGTGATAACACGGATTTTGTTTAGTAAAAGTCCCGGATTTTTGAGTATTCAGTGAATATACGGAAATGTAAGATGGAATACCCAATATAAGATGATAGGTAGAGACAATGTAACCGCATTACTATCGTGTTGAATGTAACGCACGATCGGGTTTGGTGCGGACCACGGACAGATATTTGGTCCATTAGGGGGAGTCTGGGAAACTTGGTCAGGTGGGAAAAAATAACCAGCTTTAGAAAATCAACTTACATTTTACTCTGACTATATGTCAAGACTGTCATTGGTAGATTGGCCTACCAATGACCTTTAGAGTAAAATTTAAATTGATTTTTTATTAGGTGGTTCATCTCTTCCACCTGAGCAAGTTTCCCGGACTTCTACCTAATTATAAACCATAATTATCGTCTGTACCAATATACTTATACCAAGCACCAATTTATCGTGGCCAAACAAACCCAATCGCTTGTTACACATAATACCTTTATTTTTGTGAATAATATAACCACGCAGAATTAATTTTAGAACACTAAGACGATAACATTATTAATTAATTTATATTTTATGTGACAATGTTAATGGAACGTTCATAATTACATAGCTGTAGGCTCTATTTGTATATCTTATTATTTTTCTGTATATGTGTATATAATATAAATTAGGTGAAATGACTGAGGAAAACCCATGGTGATTCTAAAGCGTTTAAAATTATTCATATCTAGTTAATTACCTAAAGATACATTTCAGGTGTTATTATTAAGATATATTGTGATTTGTACATTTTAATTGTCTGCAAGCGGATTTGTTCTGGTCTACACGAATTAACATTTCGTTTTTCGCCCGGTTTTTTGGTAGAAATACGAAAAGTCGTGCCCGGTTTGTGTCGCATTTCGTTTGATATTGAAGTTAGCATTTGACTACTGGAGCCGTTTATAGACAGAGAATTACCTGTATGAAAATGTTCACACTCTCGAAAGATGGACAGCGTTTAATGTGCTAATAACATCCATAAGGGTTGGCACATTGATTGTTCTATTTATTTCTAAGGAGTGTTAATCTCATACAAGCACATACTGATCACAGACTATATCATAATCTATGGTATAGATTATCCATATGACACACATATTTTCTCAGTATTTAAACCAGATCATATCCGTTTGACAGAAAAAGTTCGTTCGTTCGTTCACTCTTGGAGTACTATCGAGCAGCGCAGTCGCTTCGCAATGAACGGTAACGTTGCAATAATTTTATTTACTACTCTAATTATTTGCTCGTAACGTGTACGAACGCTAGTCGCTGAGTGACATCAAGTTTTCGTGTTATCATTTTTATTCAGCGATTTCTCTTTTCGCTTATACATTTTTTCGTCGTTGTTTAAACTTAAGACTGTCCTGTTCACATTAATTGTGACTTGAAATTGTACTCTATAGACGATTTGACGGCGGAGTTGTATTCTTATATTTATTTTTTGAAGTTATTTATTTATGCACAACATTTCTTTATTATCTCAACATTATAGGTGTACGACCTTATACCTATTTATGGAGAAAAGTTAATTTTAATTTGACGAAATGCAATCGCATATTTTACAGCTCGCAATAAGCGTAGGGGAGACAGGGGCAGATAGTAACAAAAGTATACATACAGTGGCAATCAAAATGATCCACAACCACTTATACGAAATAAATGTATTGCAATAAGTAATGCAGATATTAATGTGACTACATTGGCAATGTTTGCTAATAATTAGCAATTATTGGAATTGCCTATAAGAGTTGCAATCAGCCCCTGTCTCCCCCAGTTATTTCAAACTATTTATAAGTATAATTTCAAACCACTCTTTATATTCATGGTTGGTTCGTCTCAAAATGCGCTTCAAGTTTACGTGGACGCGAATCATGGGGTACATTTTGATCATTCCATTTGATATGATACCTAGTACATAACTTATTATTGTTTATAGCAGAATGGGTTTGTAATCGAAACTCGATGATTACCTACTCGTATTATGCAATGTAAGAAATGTATTATCAATATAATACAATTCTTTTACGATATATTTTCTGCATACATATTGCTAAATAATAGGTAGGTAGGTAGTGTTTTAAATTTTACCCCTGTTCATTAGGTAATTATTTGATATTCGTAAAATTTATAAAAATTACAAATTGTGGTAAATTCTTACAAGTTTTGCCTCCAGAGATAACTTAAGAAACTATACTCGTAGATACAGATAGATATTTGGCCGACTTGGTACACCTATGTAGCGCATTTTGAAACGAATTAATTCCACCTCATCGTCGACTAAGCACGTGTAATTAATTAGCACATAATTGTGTACATTGTAAAAAAGCGCAAAGCTATTTTTATAAATTAAAATTTGTTTTCTATTTTAAATGTTAATGTGAGACGTAAGAGCGCGGTTGACTAACCATACATGTTATTATTACCACCTGTAACACTATGTTGACAAAATAAAAATATTCATTTCTAAAATTATGATTGTGTTTTATTTTTAAGATGAAAAAAAAAACATTCCTAATATTAAGTAATTATATAATTTTCATATTGTACCTACATGTTCAATTCATATCTTATATAAAAGCTGCCAATATGTGTTTGGTTAAATTGGCCTGCTTAAATTATCTGAGCCGCGTCTACGATCAACTGCTGAATAGAGGGAGATTATTTTCATTCTTCAATATGTACCTAATATTGTATATCTACACTTTTGGGCTAACTTACATTGGCGCAAAGTTGAAGCGCATCGGAGCGTCTATCCAAGACCGAACATAACAAATTCAACCTTATCTCTATAGCGTAAGCGTAACGCACACATTGCTTCTGAGATTCTAAAAGATGCGCGCAACCAACGCAAATTAGTCCTTTTTGGATTCGTGAGCGCTGTGGTTTTGCACTTTGCACCAGTGTAAGTTGAGCCTTACTAAATAAATATAATACAACCCATTAGATATGGGAAAACTAATAAAAAAATCGTGGTTATTTCAGAATCATATAATTTAATCACATCTATACATAATAAAACAATTACACCAAGTACTTATATAACCACAGTACCAAACTCACTATTTCTTTTACTCATTGAGGAGCATTTATAAAAATACCGACTCATCTCACACACAAATGTACCCTTATTCCTGTCCTACATACTCGTATCATTCGATTAATACATTGCAATGTTAAGATTTAATAAAGTCGTGCTTTTTTATATGACAGGTAGTGATGTGTAGAGTTACTTGTGAAAAGAAATCGTGCCAAATTACTGTTCAAAAATAACGTTTTTAGCTTTCCCAATATGACATTAATGTGATATTCATTTGTTTGTATATGTCGTCGCTTTAATGTAGAGTTGCGCACATCATTGTCCGTTGACCATATCATAATTCCTTCGCCAGATCTATGATATATGTATACGAATCAATCTGGTTATCATTAAAAACGCAGCTACCTACTACTTCATGAAATGGTCCAAATGATAAAATTATATCATGAAGTGGTCACATTAATTGCCATTTGCTGCGCTACTTTCTTATTGCTACAACAGGTGTTGTAAAGTGAATCATTCGTTAATAAAAGAGGAAGAAAGTGATAATAAAAGAGTTTATGATGAAAAGGTATGCAAGTTACCAAATACCGGATAAATGAACGAATTTAAGTATGATTATGATAACCTTATTTATACCATGTGGCCGATAAAATCATTAAAGTATATGTTCACGGCTTAATGATTATATCTATCTTCTTATGGCTTATGATTTACGATTATGGCTATCATTTCTCGATCTTTCATATAATAGGCAATTCTACGGATAAGGCCGCGACATACACTTACCTCGCATTACATTTGTTCAACAGCACATTAGGTAAATGTTACATAATAACCAATTTAATTGTAATATTTGTGTTCTTAACGATCCAAGTGACAAAGTATGATATAATCAAAAAGTCTCCTTTCTCAATTCACTTTACCCCATGCAAGTAATGCCTCGCAATTAACCAATTTAGTAAGAGTTCCCAACATTAACCGTATTGACAGCCCACTTTAATAGACTTTAGCAAGTTACCTACTCCATTCAAGGAATGTTACATTAATCCAATTGCCTTTTAAGACATTACGTTTCCGTTAGATTTTTAACACTCTTAATAATATGAAAATCTTACATACTCTAAAGGAGGCTCTAGAAAAAGTGTACCCAGACACAGAATATACCCAGAGTTCTACTGAAATTTCTCCATATTGGCAATATCGGTCCCGCAAACATTTTCCCATATGCGAGCTAAGTATGTACAACTGCGCCATTGTAATGCCATCATTTAATAGCATACCTAATTATAATTCTTTATCTGGTCTAATCGTCAAAAGACTGCGCTGAAATAAAAAATAAACTCAAACCATTCAGCCAATATGAAACCCAAAGCCCTTATAATTACAATCCCGCAGAAACGAAATTAATAAAAATGAAACAAATGTACAGATTCCTACTTAAAACTTACAACACAATGCTTCTCATAAATTTCCAAAAATCTATTCTCCATTGCGATATATATATATTTATTTACAAATAATATGGCAGCACAATAGCTGGTGAACGAGATTTATACATAAATCCTATAATTATAACAGTTACGCAGATATTTTATACTATGTATCTACAATTCCCTGAAAACTATGAATCAATCTCTAAGTATGTATATGAAAGTTTGGTTTAAATGTATTTTAAAAATAAAAAACATACAGAGTTAATATAACTCTCACATTGTGGAGTCACAGAGCTCTGAAACTGCAAACTAATTTAAATCATGTAGCACTTATTATTACAAAAACAATAACAAATTATCATTATCAAAAAGGGTCTACGAATTTCTATGATATATAATTACATAATTATAAAGTACCACATAATACTTTCCTCTGCATTGCTATAGATAATAGGTGAGTTTAATAAGCTATACTACACTAAGTAATAAAATCATGATTTTAAATTTTTCTTGTGATTCTACACCATTTAAGTTAGAAATCGTGATTTATAAGTATGCGCAATATCTCTATTCTTTGTATATCATCCATATATTCCAATATTCTATACTTAATCCAAGCCTATTCAGGACACTTCGGAAAGTTATTCGATCACGATCTATGCCTCGTCACTAAGGGCCGTATTCGCAAACGTTACTATGCGACGCGCCGACGCACAGTGCCCAAAATCCTATAGGTTTTTGTAAATACGGCTGTAACTGTATTCTACGGTTCCCCACTGAAGCGGAGCGGAAATGAGCTGTGCCGCGATTCACAAATAATATGGTTGGAAATCCACATCTCTAAGATTAGAACGTAATTAGTATTCCAAGCCATGCGACTGATGAAACGCGGCACACACCTTCTGAAGCCAAAGCATAGATTTTGAACCCGACTATGTTTCCGTATTGTCCTATATAGAGGAACAAACCTTACAACTAAATATGAAAATTTCGATAACTACTAATCAATAGTAATAACTGGTATGTTCATAGCAATGTCCATAGAATCATCATCGGTCAGAATGACCACATCGTTGTCGCTGTTCTTGTCGTCTTCCTTTTGCTGGTACAACGACAACACGTCAGATATTATCGGAGACGAGACCATCAAGTGCAGATTCTTCTCGTCTTCTGAGAAAGTCATCGACTCCCCTCGATCTTCCGGCTGGCTCTGACTGTCCTCATCGTGAACAATGTTAGGTTTCAGATCAATGACATCCGGCTCCGGAGCAGCTACACCGTTCACCACTGGCTCTTCGTCTTCCTCATCGCTGTGCCCGTAAAACTTCTCGTCGTCTTTCAAATCTTTTGGCACATACGAATTTATAAGTGTCAAGAGATTCTCGTCGCACTCAAACACCTTACTGGGATCTGAATCTTCTTTGTCGCACTGGTGTTTGGAAAACACTCTGGACGACGTGAAATATTTGGAGCACTGCTGGCACTGGTTTTGCAAATGGGCTCGATAATGGTTGTGCAAGTTGGGGAATTCGTCTCCACAAACTACACAACGTTCGGGCTTCACCTGCGCCCTATAATGCACTTTCTTCTGTGACTTGTGCACAATCTTCATGTGCCTCATAAACGGTCCGTATTTCACGAACTTTTCGCGGCAAATGCGACACTTTATCGGTCTCTTGTTGTACTTTCTGCTTCTATGCGAGAAAGCATGTATATTGAACGCGTCCATAGTCTTGAACTTGAGGGGGCAGAACCGGCAGGATATAGACCCAGACCCCTTGTGTATACCGTCGTGCTTTGCTCTCGAGCTTATATTCGTCATCTGCTTGAAGCAGAACGGGCATTCCTCGTACACCCGTTTGAGACTGTTCTCATTATTCTGGATGCTCTCGTCATCACTCTCTATAGAGCATAAATGGTTGTCAAAGTCAGCTCTGGAAAAGAAGTACTCGGCACATTTCTTGCATCTATTCTCCTCGTGGTAGTCCAAATGTCTATGCAGATTGAAGAAAGTCTTGTTGCATATGGGGCAGGTCTCCTCTATAGAGTCCTTCGGCATCACGATCCACTCCTTATCGTCGCCGTGTACATCTCTCATGTGGTATATCATCTCGCGGAAAGCGACAAACGTCTCATCGCAATGCTCACACTTCGTCGGATTATCCACGTTCAGCTGAGAGAAGTGGTGATTCTTGTGTTTCCTGTACAGCGTGATCGTGTTAAACTTCCGCTTACAGTATATACAGCCGTAGTAGCCTACGGTGCGGTGGTAGATCTTGTGCGAATTCAAAGCCTCCTCATTCTCGAACACTCTGAAGCAATAATCGCAGACAGTCTCCGTCTTACCAGAAGACGCCTCTTTGTTCACCTTTATGCCGTGCTGCGTCCGCAGGTGGCAATCCAACTTGACTTGCAAGTGGAACGCTTTGTAGCACTCCTGGCATTTGATTTTCTTCGGATATATCTCTGTATCGCCGATGAGGTTTTTCTTTTCGCAGCCGAACGCCAGATGGCCCTCCAAAAACCGGAGAGTGCTAAAGTAGACGAAGCAGTAGTTACACCGTACTGTGTTGTGGTAGTCAATGTGTCTCTCGTAATTGCCTTTGCTGGCGAGCACCTTCAAGCACACGGAACACTGGAACTCCTTGAGCGGTCCGTTGTGCGTGACCTCCGTCCGCTCCGCTATCCACGTCTCGTTGATCTGATGGGCATCCCGCAGGTGGTGATGCAACGCGTAACCCTTGTAGAACTTCTCGTCACAGTGCTCGCACTTCAGAGGATCGTCCAAGTATTTCTGGCACAAATGCGACTTAATATGAACGTTATGCACCTTTAAAGACGTGGTGTTCTTACCGCAGAACTTGCATTTGTAGAACAATGGTTTCCTCATATGGGCTTCTTCGTGCTTCTGCAACCTTGTTGGGTCTAAGAACACCTTGGCGCACAGTTTGCAGTTGTAATAATTGGGAGGTGGCGCGTCCGGGTCGGTTTTTATCATCTTGCTCTCCGGGTGAGTCCTTCTCAAGTGGCGGATCAGATGGATCAGATCTGGGTAGAAGCGAGCACAAATTGGACATTTCACCTTATCCTTTCTCAACCTGGCTATTCTGTCCTTATGCACCTGGTTGTCAAAGTTGTGTCCTTTGACGTGGCGGCGGTAGTAACCCTCGTCTATATACCCCTTGCCGCATATGGTGCACTTGAAGGGTCCATTATCGTCCTCGAAGTGCGTTCTCGTGTGGAGTTCCAACCGTCTCTTGTTGGTGAACACGAGTTGGCATACGTAGCACTCGTGTCGCGCTCCGTAGAGCGAAGTCTTGGACTTGTGCCACCGTTCGTGGTGTTTCAGCGAGTTCTCCGAGTCGCACACCTTACCGCAGAGGGAGCAGGTGTGTGTCCCGTCGAATATGGTCCGGTCAGCTGTTTGGGGGATCTCGCTGCCAACAATAGTGTTTTGTACGCTCTCACCTCGCTTGAAGTGTATCGCCATGTGGGATAGGTAGACTTTTCTGTGTTGGAAGACGCGCTTGCAGATGGAGCATTCGTAGTCTTTGTTCTTGAAGCGGGTTTGCTTGTGGAAGTTCATATGGGCCTGTGCGGCGCGTAGGTGCTTGCTGCGCCGGTGGCAGATGGGGCAGGTCAAGTGTTTGGGGTCCAGATTGGGGTCGTGGTAGTGGGAGCGCATGTGCAGCTTGAAGTGCCCTTGGAAACGGAACGTCTGCAACAAGATAACAGGGTTTTAGAGTGAAGACGTATGTAGCGGCTACCGATGGGTGGCGAGTACTGTTGTAGCGATAGACGATCGATAGTTGGTAATATCGATACTATCGAAGTTCAATGTGAATCCACAATCGATTGTATACAGATTGTGCTTCAAAAGTATTTACATTGGCACTATCAACATGAGAATACACGCTTTCGAGAGTTTGTAGACACTATCAAACACAACGAAATTGTTATAGGTATCGATGAAAATTTAATTTTTTAAAGAAATCTGTAATTGGCCTTAATAATTACCTATACTAATTAATGTAATCAAGTGTATACGCTGTTGATTTCTAATAAATAAATAAATAAAAGTATATGTATGTAGAGATACTATCTAGAGGTCTTTCAAAGTCGCCTATTAATAGTTTTGTGAAGAAAATCGAACTAATCAGATTCAACATAAATAAATTTGTATGAAAAACTTACCTCGTTGCAAACAAAACACTCGATCTTCTTCTCCAAATTGTTGCCAACGTTCTCGTGCCAGTTGACGTGTCTCTTAAGCGATATCAGAGTCGGCATGGTCTTCCCGCAGAGGGGGCACGTGAAGCCGCCCACGTTGACCACCGCCGTCCCCGCGGAACCTCCAGGGGTCGCACCAAAGTCGTTGTGACTCTGGACTTCGTCCAGGGGCTCCGCTTTAGTCACAACGACCTCACAAAAATCCGCCAGCTCCGAGCCGCCCTCCAGCGCCCGCGGAGCCTTGGCCGCGCGAGGCTGCTTCAGGCGATGCACAAACTTAATGTGGCTGGCGAGCGAACTGCAGCTCTTGAACTTGTCTCCGCAGTCCGCACAGGTGTACACATTCCTCGGCTTTATATTGATCGAGATGTGCTTCTGATTGTGCTCGTTTATCGCACTCACTTTCATCTCCAAATCGCATATCAGGCAGCGAACCAAGCAATCTTTCAGATTTATCTTCGCTCGCTTATGGCCCGAGCTCATGTTATGCTTCGTCCGTTTATGTTGTATCAGCAGTCGCTTGTAAGAGAACTGCTTCTCGCATATATCACAGGTATTGTCGTCCCCTTCCTCCTGACTAGATTCGGACTCCGACGGGCCTGGCTCCTGCGTCTCGCTCAGCAAACTCGAGTTTTTATCAGGCGGCTCCACTTTCACGGAGATTTCTGTCGCAGAATGCGACTTTAGCTGGTGAGTTTCGAACGCCTTCTTGTATTTGAAGCTTTTGTCGCATAAGTTGCACTTTAGCGGCCCCGACGAGACGTAGGGGGAGTTGTAATCGGAGCCTATTGAAGCCGTGTCGCCCACCGTACTGGATCTGAAACGATAAAGGCGTATCATTTAGCCACATGATAATGACGACGAATTTCTTGTGTTTACTGTTAAGATGCAAATTCTTTGTAAAAATTTAATAACAATACTATATGAAAACAAAGTACTTATTAAAGACATACATTGTCACACAGTTGCACATTTAAGGAACCTTGTTGGTTATCTCATGGTAATTTCTTTTCCCCAAATTACTCAGAATAGAACAATGGAAGCCATTCAACTAATATTTCTTTCTATAAATAAGCGTATTTAGACAACTTCTGCATGTGGTTACAATTTACAATGTTTAGATGACAAATTATCTACCTATTGTCTTGACAAGCCAAAGCTTGTACTATGGGTCCTAGACAATTGATGAACGAACATACTTAGTTTAGTCGACAAGTTTAAAGTCGCTAACGCGAAAGTAGCTCCTTTTATAGCTCATTGAGCAACTTTGATATCTTGCTGAAAGATAGGGTACACAATGAGCATTTACGTCAGAGGATGAAAGTTATGGACATAGCCCAAATTGTATGCTGAACTGGCCGTGGGTTGGTCATGTCTGCCGAAGAAACGACAGACGCCGCTCTAGCCCACGCCTATGTGGGCTAGGACGACGTCTTATAGTATCTTACAACCTTTGGGCGTGGGCCCACGCATAGCAACTGCCTGGATAGGGGGCGCTCGGAATAGAGAAATGTGGTGTGCATTAAAGGAGGTCTACATTCAGCAGTGGAAGGACCAGGGCTGTTGATTTATTGAGATAGTTTAGTATGGTGAGCCATTTGATGAACCTGTTAAACTATTCTCGAATACCTGGGTGTGCATATTGGTCGTACATTGGGTGTGCAAGAAGAAAAAATAGTAAAGTACCTTGAGTCATCATCAGCCATTTCGTCGGGAACATTCTCTATCTTGGACATGTGCGCGGCGAGGTGCGTGATGAGCTGCGCCTGCGACGGCAGCATCTTGCTGCACATCCGGCACTCGAACGACTCCTTGCGGCTCTCGGACGCCTCCGCCTTCGGCGTCCGCGGCTCGAAGTGCATGTTCTTAACGTGCACGAAGTACGCCGCCCGCTTGCCCATCACCCTCATACACACCGGACACTCAAGACTTTCCAAATCACGCTTCTTACTACAGCTGTTGAAGTGAGCCGTGTATACGTAGTATTCGTCGAAGGACTTCCGACAGTATATGCAAGGGACCGATACACCTTTCTTGACCGGCGACGACTCCTGCTTGAGCGCCGCGGCGTGCACCACCCTCAAATGCTTCTGGAGATTCTCAACAGTCTTAAACTTGGCCGTGCAAATGTCGCACTCGATTTTGTTGACCTTTGGCGGCACCGCGTCTATCGGCTCCAGCGCAATCATCAGCTCCTTCTGCGGAGATATCTCCACTTGCACGCCGCAGAGATCGTAGTGGCGCTTCAGCATTATGTTCAGCTTGAATGTCTTCCCGCATTTGTCGCAGGATAGTTTCTCCTCGGAATCGGTCGCGTCCTCATTGATGGACTTCTTCGGTATGTTGACGACCTCATTCTTGCCTAAGTTCTGGGTTTTCGAGTGGACTTTCATATGTGAGTTGCGGCTCTTCATGGTGGGGAAGGATCTGTCGCACTGTTTGCACTGGAACTTGTTTTTGATGAGGGGTTCGTCTGAGTCGGTACCGCCGGAGTAGGGGGAGAAGCTGGTGTCTTCTTCATAGTCGGAGTCTGCTTCGTATGTGGTGGGGCGCTTTTTTGCGCGTAGTTCGGAGACGCGCTTGGCGCTGGGCGCGTAGTCGTGCGAGCGGTCGCTGGCGGCGTCGCTCTCGCGGCTGCGCTTGCGCGTGCGCGGCGTGGCGTGCGCGGGCGGCGCGTACGACTCCTTGGACGACGACGGCTTGGTCTGGTTCGAGACGTCGGTGTGCGTGGAGAAAGCCGAGTCACTGCTTTGTCTGTTCGGCGGTGGTGGGGTGATGCTGAAACCTGTAGGATAGACAAATAAACAAATGACGCTGGGCAAGCTTTTAGGAGCAATACTGATAAAAAGTTCCAGCATAACAACATGATTTAAAATAAGGTAATATCATTCACACTGGATGTTTTTCATGTTGTAGCAAACTTATGTATTATTAATAGTTGTAATACATTTGTATCAACATTTTAACAGTCACTTTTCATACGCAATCTTTCAAATCATATTGGTTCACAATTCTCAGAGATATGTGGTAACTTCTTTTTTTGAAGTCGATTAAAAATGTTCAAAATTAAGAACTTATACCCAGTGTAGTAGCGATGGGCATAGGTTTCATAGTGCACCATACAGCACTGACGACAGTGCCTTTACACGGCGAATTAACAATACATTTTGACGACAAAATGTGTGTGTACTAGTGGCCTTATGGGCCTAAGTGACTCACCTGGCGGCGGCACATAGTTGCGCCGTAGCTCCTGGTCGCAGCGTTCGCACTGCTGCTTGAATATGTAAGCACTGCTCAGCTTCTGCACGCACTCCGAGCAGATCTTGTCTGGTAAGCCGTCGCCTTCATATATCTGTATTGAACAGGACATCGCTTAGGCTACAGGTCAGTTAATAAAATTGGCACGTCTAATACATTTACAGGAGTGTCGGTGAATAAGCGCGCGGCGTGCCGTTGAACTACATGCGCATCATGAAAAGTCTGCCTGTCTCTCGCGCGCGGTCTAGTTTATGAGCGTGAAGGGGCCGGTTATAGTTTCACTTTTGCTACTGTTTAGTGAAATTGCATATGTGTGAGTACTGTGAATGCCAGCTTTAGTTAATGAACTGTAGTTTGAACCCCTTGTAACGTTTCATACTCGTATATGCCGATAACCAAAAGCGCGTTAATGAAACTGTACAAGACAACGTCTAGCTTGTGAATCGCAAGTCGGTCCGCCCGCCCCGACGCCCTAACGGTCAGTGTGACACCAAAAATTTGGGTGTTTTTAATATTGTATGATTCCCCTAGACCAGACTAGCTAGTGATAGAGAAGAATGGAAAAAGTTGGAGGAGGCCTTTGCCAATAAGTGGCATACAGACAAGATTATCGTTGCATAGGTTAAATGTATAATATAAGAACATAGTTAAAAATTAAACAGTGAAATTAGTGTTAAGTTAAGATAAAATTATGTATGAAATGTCTGAAATAAAGGCTATTATTTATGATTCCCCTAAATGCATGGAATACGCATGCAGTTTGCAGCACGAGATCCTAGGCATAACAAGCGCCAGTCTCACGCTCTGTGAATATTTCGTGTCGAAATTCATAAATAACCTTAAAATTTACAAGCGAAATGAGCAGAATATGTATCAAGATAATTTGTCCCCAACAAAAATAGATCATACTACTCATATATCAAAACAGATTCTATCATAGTGACTTGAGAGGTTTACATGTAAACAATGGATAAATAAATAACCCAAGACATGTCACACTGGACCACACAGCGGCATCTAGTCCCAACTTGTACTAGAAAACTGATAAACTTACTTAGAAACTTTCTTTTTAGGGTTCCGTAGCCAAATGGCAAAAATGGGACCCTTATAGATTCCTCATGTCTGTCTGTCTGTCCGTCCGTATATCACAGCCAGTTTATTCCGAAACTATAAGAGCTATATTATTGAAACTTGGTTTTATTTTAGATGTATTCTGTTAACCACATTATGATTTTAAAATAAAATCAGAAAAAAATCTAAAATTTTTGGGGTTCCCCATACATAGAACTGAAACTCGAAAAAAATATTTTCATCAAACCTATATGTGTGGGATATCTATGGATAGGTCTTTTAAAATGATGTTGAGGTTTCTAACATCATTTTTTCATCAAGATACCTACCTACTACAAAATGAATTTATTTAAACCAATTCAAAGTTCAACAACAGAAAACTTTTTGGTGTACTCATTGGGTACCCATTAATGTTTTAGGTTACTTTATAATATTATCACACAACAATGATGACACACTTATCTTGTGGATACATTTTATCCTATTTATTTCACCTACAGACTGGAATTAAAACAAAACAGCTACTAATTACTACTAGCTAATATTGTAGCAATGCCCAAGATAACATAGACTTAATAAAGTGAGCATATTATATGCAAATACCAAATAAGATTAATGATGATGATGACCAAATAAGAGGGCCAAAATTCAATAACCCTTTTACAAAAATTAACCATAAAGAACCTTAATAACAAGAAAAGTCAGAGTGTAAAAATAATTATTGGAAATAAAAAGCTTTACAATTACAAAGAAATTAAGTCATAGGATCTATAAGCATAGGTAGTCTAGAAAGCTTTTAGGCTTTTGTTCATGAATTTTCACATCATCAAATTGTGAGTCATAAATGTACCTCATTAATAATATTTTCCAAAAACAGTTCCTCATATTGCAGCAAGAATCGATCCAAAAACTAAATAAAATTAAGAGGTCAAACTACGGGATAATAACCGATTCAAGCGAGTGTCGATTTCGTGTAAATCGGGTGAAATCTTCCGAATCTTGACCACTGATTAGAGGCCTCATGTAGGCCGCTACTCACCTTAACCCGCGCGCATTCCATAACCATCTCGGCGAGTTGGACGGCATTGTCCACCGCGAAGATGGAATAAAAGTCGCCGAGCTTCAGGCAGAGCCTGCATTTGCCCAGCTTGAGGGCCATATTGATTTCTAAACTTGCACAAACTTAGCGTCACATCTGCAAAACAAAGACTAAGTATTGTACACCGGTACACTAGTTAACATGTCAGGTGTTTATTTTGCTAATTATACATGTAATTAGAGAGTGTTTTTTGGTTAAAATAGCCAAAAAATTATACCTTGCATACCGGCGTAATCTGCTCGCGATACACGAAAAATGTCTACTGACGTTTTGATCGACCACTAAATTATTTTAATTCAGAAAAGAAAGCGAAATATTTTTTTTTTGTTGATCTAGGTACCGTTAAAATAAGTTAAATATATAAAAAACCATGAACATAAGCATAATTATCAGGTTATCAATCAAAGATTGATTTTGTAAAATATAAATAATACCAAGTCAGAATATAAGTCTTGAGCAGCAATAACAAAACGGATATGTAGAAAATTTTAAAAAGTATATTGTCAAAGTGACGGAAAATTTAGAAAAATCCGAAAAATAGAAAAATCAGAAGAAAATAATTTAGAATTCACACAAACAGACTTATCTATTAAAACTATAAAATAAATAATGTACAATGTTACAGGCGTTAATATATTTGGACAGTGGTTGGAAGAAGATCGTATTATTTCTGGATTCCGTACACTTTCGAAGAAAAAGAACAACCACAATTTCGATATAAACAGTGCGGCATTGACCGAGATTAATTGGGCGTACAATATATTCCAAGTCGGCAGCTCGTTTTACGTCGCCGGCGATTGGGACGGAATGGAAAATCAATTGATACAAGTTGATTTGCCAGAAGATTGTAGTACAGTTGACGCCGAAACGAACCTCGAGATGGTCGGTAACGATTATAATTTGTTGTTGATTGATAAGAAGTGTTGTACTATGTGGGTTATTAGTTTGGAGCGGGAGCATAGTGTTAAGAAGATAAATTTGACTGTGGAGGCGCCTTTGGAGAATAGTTCTAAGAGGGCGCGGCGAGAGGCTCGGATATTGAAGGTTGTGAATACGAATAACTCTCTGTTGTGCTTGACGACGGACGGGAGGCTGTACAGCGGCGCGCTGCCGAGCCTGGTGGACACCGGCCACTGCCTGGGCAAGGTGTGCGACATCAGGAGCGGCTATGAACACTTCATGCTGCTCACAGAAGCTGGACGTGTTTATACATGGGGAAATGGAAGGTATTAAAGCTTAGCTTTTATGATAAAATTTTATTATATATTTTTCTTGCTAGTATTCTTGCTAGTATTCTTGCTAGTATTTCTCTAATGTCCTGCCCGCTGATTCTAATTCAAAATTCTACATTTCCTTTACATCCATTCAATTGAATCTGGTTAAAATACATGATCACAGTGCAAAGCCATAAAATAAACATAAAAATTCTGTTTTTTTTTTCTAGTTTTATCAAACTTTTAAAGTATGTTAGTTGCTGTAGTGTCCATAGGTTGCTGTAATCACAAGGCAGGCCATGGGCTTGTTTGCCACTAGTGGTTTAAAAAAATCAAGAATAAAACTTGTATTACATTTCAGGAGGCTTCAACTAGGCCACGGTGATCTGGACAACTTAGATTCACCTACAGAGGTGGAAGCACTCGCCGGCATCAAAATAATCAAGATAAGAGCCGGGGGATGGCACTGCTTTGCCCTCAGCGAGTTCGGAGACTTGTACACTTGGGGGTGGAATGACACGGGACAGCTGGGCGTCCACCATGCGGGGACCAAAGGGGTTTTAAACAGGGAAGGGCTCAAAAGTTACCCACTACCAACGTTAGTAGACATCGTTGATGAAAATGGGGAGGAAGTGACCATAGATGTTAAGGATATTGGCTGTGGATCGCGACACTCTGCTATATTGCTATCAGACAATACTGTTTGGACCACGGGCTATAACAAGTATGGTCAACTTGGGGTCTCGCCTGAGGAACATCCGACTTTAAGTTATTACACGAAGACATTCCAATGTGAGAAAGGCACTGAGATAGAATGTGGACACTGGTCTACTGTATTAGTAAATAAGAAATATTATGTAAATAAGACTTAAGTAGGTTTTATTACGGCCATATTCACACAAGTTACTATGCGTCGCGCGACTGCACAGGTACCCAAAACCTATAGATATTTGGGCACTGTACGTCTGTGTGACGCAAAATAACCTTTTTTGAATTTATGGCTGTTAGACTGTATCATATTTCAGTTATTATAAGTTTTACCTAATTTTAGATGTGATTTTTTTATACAAGTAAAACATTTATGTTCTTCAACTACCTATGTCAAAATGTATGTTAAGACAATGTTATAAATTTTGTTAACTTGTACAATAGGTCTTAAGTTTTAATGGTATTTGTATTTTTGGTATTACAATATGTTACAGAGCAGTTAACTAAAGCTGGCACGTTCACAGCTCTCACACTTATGCAATTTCAGTATACAGTATGTGTAGTAAAACTAACTGTCCCCTTCACATTCATAAGCTACACTGCGCGCGAGAGAGACAGGCAGACTTGTCATGATGCGTAAATAGTACAACGTCACGCCATGCGCTTATTCACAGACACTAGTGTAAAGCCGCAAACTGGACGGCCGCGGGAGCGAGAAAGGGGGCTCGCGTGATTTGACATTTATGCTTAAGTTTGTACATTTTGCCCCCGCGGGAGCGGGAGCGGCCGTCCAATTTGCGGCCTAACGCGCAGGCCACACCGCCGGGCGACATCGTTTCACCTCTTCATACTTTTTTTTTTTTTTGACCCGGTGTAAAATGCCTTGACGCATCCCCGTCACCCGGGGGAGTGACAAGGTATGTGGGACTCACGACACCCTCAGGAAAGGAAGGGCGGCACCCTGCCTCGGAATGGAAATGAGGCAGGGAATACCCACTAAAAACCCCGGTCCCTCCGTCAGGCGCTTAATGGGTTGTGTCATGGGACCTTAGGCCAAGACTGCCACGACACCACTAGCGCGGCCCGCCTTACCTGGACCCTACAGGCCCCCCCATAGGGGGAGCGGCCCGAAGGGCCACTCCACTCCCATTCGACGACGGGGGACCGTGCAAGGCGAGTGGTGGTGCCCCCGCACCAACCACCCGCTGGGTCCCGTCAGGAGGCTGCTGGCGGTGAAACATCCGCCTATTGCGGCCTCCTCTACGTCGAACCTCTTTTCATACTTGGGTTCACACCACCAACTAATTTCTACGGCAAAAGAATAAAGAATTACTTAATACCAGAGATCTTAAATAAAATTCCTCAGCAATATATAAAATCTTTGCGTAATAAAAACATAAAACACTTAAAATCGTTTATCAAAAAATATTTTTATAAGGAAGATCAAATTAATCGTAATTAAAATATACATAATATTAGGTTTTTATTTTTTTCAATTCTCTGAACATGCTGTATTATATTGTCAAGTGAGACGGGGCGATTGTGGCGATTGGTGTGTCGCCGGTGCGCGAGCGAGAGCAGCGTGGCGCCGCGGCGCATGCGTCCTACCTGCATGTTTTCGTTTATGTTAAATGTATTACACTGCTATACAAAAAAAATAAAAAAATCTGCTGCAGGGATTTTGTTAATGATTTTTGTTAATACTCATATTAGACATACTTGCTGCATACTTAATTATTTTTGATTCACTCTGGTTATTGAGATAAACGGAAGGTAAGAAATAATTGAAAAAAATCAAACTACTTTACCAAAATTGTGGTTCATTGATTTGTTTTCATTTGAGTTTGATATCTTTTCATGAATTTAGTTACAACAGGTTCACTTTATAGCTATCAGACCTTTAAGTTATCAGTTCCTTTAGAATTTTTTGTGTAAAAGTGCATTTTCCCTTGCTAAAACATGAGTTTTTCACGTAAACCTTGTATCAACGATCCTAACAGTTTTTGCTTAATTTGTGGAAGTTTAGTTTACAAATGCAATGAAAAGAGATCACAGAGTTTGTAAAAAAAGCCTACAGATAATATTTCGGGATACCACTAGTGCAAAATATCAAATATTGGGTGCCAAACATCGTGCGTAGAATCTCTGCGTTACTAGAGCCAAGGAGGACGTAAAGGGTTACGATTTGGAGTGCCGATGATGGGGAATAAACCAAGTAATCATTTAAATGACTGTTACTTTTGTTTGTGTAGTAAATTTAAAAGGTATGAACCGGTACAAAAAACGTACACACGTACGCAAATACGTACACTGATAAAAGACACTGAGTTTGTAACCCACATGACACAGATTAAGTCTGAAGCATGGCTAAGCTTTGTTTTGGTAGTAAGAAACTTTTTGGGGAATCACAAAGCGCCGGAATATCAAGAACTGGTTGCAAAAATGTTACAAACAAAATTTTAACAGAGTAGGAGTTAACATGAACATAAAATTGCATTTCTTACACAGCCATTTGGACCGATTCCCGCATAACTTGGGTGATTACAGTGAGGAACAAGATGAAAAGTTCCATCAGGATATCAGGATAATGGAATAAACATATCAAGATCGATGGGACAGCCATATGGTTGACTATTGCTGGACCTTGAAAAGAGATTGTCCTGACAAAGTAAATCTAAGAGAAAATCCCAAAGAAAAAGTTTTCCATGTTTTTCATTTATTATTTTAGTTAAGAGCATCCCAAACTATTATTTTTGTGTATTTTTTGTAAAGATAGACAATCAAAATAATTATTAAATATTAATTGGTCAATTTATTGAGGCATTTTTAGGAAAAATGTTAGAAGCGTTTATCTCAAAAACTGGAGCCAATTTGACAATTCTGGTATTTTTCCCGTAATCAGCATACACGTCTTATACAAAATCGACTTCAAAACTTCCTGCCGCAAAATGACTGTATAGCAGTGTTATTATTGCGATTTGTTTTTGGCAGTGAAGGACTGTTTTAATGAATAGTGTGAATGTATGACGTCTAGTCAAACCATTGCCTGGTTTTAGACGTCTTAATTATAAGTCTGTTGTATTTCTTTTTGTGTAATAAATAAATAAATAAAATAACTAACGAGCTAAGAGAGAGACGTCAGCGATGCGAGCGACGTGAGCGAAGTTAACGAAATATTCGTCCAGTGAAACTCGTCGTTTCGCCTGCTTCGCTAGCTACGTTATGCCTACTCTACACTACTCACGAAGTTCCTCGGCGAAGTACTCGAGATACTTTGGCAACATTCCGAAGTGCGATACTACACATTCGTTCAACTTCGCGAGGAGCTCATTCGGTAATAGAGTGCCGATAGCATGCGCACGTTCGTAATGGGCTCTCGAGTACGATATTTGTCATTGGGGTCCCAAATAACTGTCTCTCTTTGCAGATATTCCAGGAACAACATAATTTGCCTGTAACCTCTGCATATGGCTCATAATAGTGGTCTCGCGTGCATTAAATATGACGTCAGATTGAGTGCTGAAGCAAAGTCGGCTGAGTAGTGTAGAGGTACTTCGTGAGCGCACTTCGTGTAACTTCGGGCCCTTTGACTCGGGCACAAAAACCGACAACAGATGGAAGTCGCCCGAGGCGAGGCCAAGTTGGACGAGGCAAGCCGAGGCGCTTCTCTACACTGTCGTATTCGTCTAACTTCGTTCAAGTTTGCGAGTAGTGTAGTGGAGGCATTAGCTTCGCCCACTCCGCTGGCGGTGTGGTCTGCGCTTTAATGTGTTGAAAGTACCAGCTATAGTTAACTGACCTGTATATCTGTGACATAAACCGACATTATATATAGTGGGCTAGCTAAAACTCCAAAACCTGTAGTCTCAATATAATTTAATCATTGCATTTCTTGATTGATATAGGGTGAGTGCGCCAGTTCGCGTCCATTTAGCGCAGTTGGCAACTTTGAAGGAGAAAATAAAAATGTTCCAGCACCAATTTAAATAAAAATCTTATGTCATTTGTTCAGTAGAATAGTCTATTTTAGGGTAACATTTAGTTCAGTTCGAAATACCTTGTGGTTTTTTTATTAAAAATATAAACATCAGAATTAGGCGATTTGCCCAGTTTGCGTCCAAAAATTCCTATTCGCGTCCACACCTGGACCAATTCGCGTCCACCAGCTTTTATATGGAATTGAAGGATGATATTTTTATGAGAATGTTTATTAATATATTAATAAATCACTGTTAACGAAGCTGGTTAAGCTTTGTAGCTCTATTTCAAGAAGCTCGTTAGGTAGAGAGTTAAAATTTTCAAAAAATATGTATTTTTGCTGCTATAACAACATATACCTACTATAAACAAATTAAATAAGTTTTTAAGGGGGGCTCCCATACAACAAATGCGATCTTTTTGCCAATTTTTGATATGGTCCAGTGTGGATGCAAAATGGAAGTTTTATAAATTTGGTGTTCTAATTCGCGTCCACCCTATTTTAACTGTTAATTATAAAAAACATAATCAAATTCATAATTAATATAATTCCTTGGATCATTATCCACGTCTAGAAACAGCTATGTATCCAAAATACACATAAATCAACAAAATATTGACTATCAAACACACTGCTGCCCACTATTTTTTTTCTAGCGTCTGAGCTCTTTTGGTGAAAAGCCGTCATTAATTATTTTTTACACAGGATTGATTGAGCGCACGGAACTTTTGTCAATGTGCATAAATGTCATATATATTGAGCTATTGACGGTAATTACTTTTCGACTTATTGGTATGTTAGTTTACTTAATTTCGAGAGATTTCCGCGAAATGGACGCGAACTGGGCAGTGGACGCGAACCGGCGCACTCACCCTAAAATAATTAGAAATGCAATGATTAAATTATATTGAGACTACAGAGGTGGAAGCACTCGCCGGCAGCAAAATAATCAAGATAAGAGCTGGGGGATGGCACTGCTTTGCACTCAGTGAGTTCGGAGACTTGTACACTTGGGGATGGGGAATCATTGCATTTCTAATTATTTTATATCAATCAAGAAATTCAAATGTGTCTAAATAAAACTATAATGTTGTTACAGATTAAAAATGTGTTCCAAAGAAAATAATAAAGCCTTACCGTTTAAAAAAAAGTTTTATTTTGAAATAATTTTCTCCACCTTTTACATTAGCTGATTTAATGCTGCAATCACAAACCCCTAAAGACCCCTAAATACTCGTACATAGGCATTAGGCACTACAGAAAACTTATGGTTTGGGATTCACTAAGTACCTACATATTGCGAGAGGCACAAAATCGATCAAGGTGGCGAACATTGTGAGAGGCCATGTCCAGCAGTGGACTGACACGGGCTGATGATTTATTTGAGCTGCATAGCGTAAAAAAAAGTATGTATAATAAATGTGAGCGTCAAAATGGCGGGATTTAGTCCTCAATTTAAAAACATAGCACATGTAAGGGCTTGTACTACATAATGTACTATTTGTATCCCAAACCACACATAAATACCTCTAAATGTAAAGGAAGTAATTAAATTATCAAGGTATGCCCGACAAATCACATTAACCATGGTCTACTCATCTAAGGATTTTCCTTGTACAACAGAATAATACTAATGTTGTACCTGATGATGACTGGGACGCCTCCCAGAACACCTAGTCCCGAAACTACCTAAATAGGCCCAACAAGAATCGAACGCGGAACCTAGGCATAACGTAACGTTAATTGGCTATCTGATAGTGTCAACATTGTCATGTGTGCGCGCCTGTTTATCGAATGCATGAAGTATGTAAATTGAATCTACTTTTATTTTCTACGGAATTTAAAATGAAGGGGAGTTGATTTTTAAAAATTCCCGCGTAATAAGATACGCCGCTTGGCTTGGCCTCGAAAAAATCCATTTCACGTAAACCGTGTGTCCAAAATACAATGTGGGAATAAAAGAAAACAAAATAATTATTCAATGAAGAAAAATACGACTGAATACATTGAATTTACCGGTTGTAATTAAAGATATATTAATATCAATATAATGTACTTATATATACAATTTTAACGTACACATTTATTTATAAATTGGATGGAATACGGATGACGACAAGGTATGAAAATGAAGAAAATAATTAGTCCGTCTCTTAGATAATAAAAAAATATAAGACCCGTATTTTTTGTTTTGTCGAAATAACAAGAAAATACTTAGATATAGCGCATTAAAGTTACGGAGTGGGGGCTAACTACGTCACGTTAGAGTATATTTTGTACTATAACGTGACGTCATGTGACATTTAAAATCAATGTATCTTCGTAAGTTTTTGAACAAGAGGCAAAATAAAAAATACGTATCCAATATTTTTCATTAATCTATCTGATGGACATTAAATTATTTTTTAGTCGTCATCCCAATTTGTATTACGTAAAAAGAAACGTTGATACTTATTGTTTTTTTTGTCCTCGTTTTCTTTCTTACTTGTAGGTAGGTACACAGACAGTGCATGAAAGTATTGATTTTCTCGTATTTCCTATTATTTCAGTACTGAGAACTGCGTAGTGCGTAATAAAGAATAAACCGATCACATCCCATTTGCCGGCAGACCTTGATCAGCGCCAATCGATTAGTTCCGATTTTAAGAAAATAACCTTCGAAAAACCAGTAAGTACAGTTTTGTTTATATCGCTTTCAAAGGCCGCGAAAATAATATACAAAAGGGATTTAACTATACGGAAAAAATGGAGAGAGAGGAAGAAGCAAAGGAGTACGTGAAGATGGCCAGGCAGATGAACTCGAGCGGGAGTTATAGCAAAGCGTTCGATCTTTACATGTTGGCTTTCGACAAAGATCCGCGTCTGAAGGAGCGGTGCGAACCCGAGTTCCGCGCGGCACTAATCCGGTTAAATGAGGTGCTGGGCAGCGCCGGCAAAATGGAAGATATTTTCGCCAATTTCGGCAAAGCGATCGATGCTTTCCCCAACAACAGCAACTTGTTGAACGACATCGGCAAGTATCTATACAAGTTCGGCTTCTACACCGAGGCCTGGGGTCACTTCCAAAAAGCCCTCAAGATTGACCCCAGTTTCGTCAATGCCGAGAAAAATGTGAACTCCATTAAGAATCTCCTTCTGGAGAGGTGGCATTTCAGAATGCTGAATGATAAAATTCGCAATAAGGCCTACTATGATGCTATTAAAGAGAGCACCAAACGTTTTAAGGATAGCATTCTTGATATAGGTACTGGAACCGGAATATTGGCTATGTTTGCTAGCGAGTTTACAGCTACTGCTGTGACTGCTATTGAGGCTTCGGAGATCATGGCTTGGTTGGCAGAATGTGTTACACAGGGCAACAACAGACATGACATTGTGATTGTGAATAAGATGTCCACTACCATGAATTACAGGGATATTGGAGGGAAAAGATCTTTGGTAGTGACTGAAATGTTTGATGCAGGGCTGTTTGGAGAGCATGTGTTGCAAACATTGTCCCATGCGTGGGAGTACTTCACAATACCCACCAGTCGCTTCATCCCAAACAAAGCTGAATTCTTTGTGGTAGCTGCTAGGTCAGACCATCTTAATAAGAAATACCAACTTTGCTCCTCAGCCAAACAACTGTTGAATATAGAAAATATGCATGTCCATATTTTATCAGATGATGACACGTATGATTGTGAAGATGTGCATCTAATAAAGAATATAAAATACTTGTCTGAACCTCAATCTTTGCTGAAGGTTGACTTCAATGATTATCGTGATATACAAGAAAAGTTAAAATCAACAGAGCCATATGGGGTGAAATTCACTGCTAATGAAGATGATGAAATCAATGTTGTGATTGGATATTTCAATTTATATTTGGCCAAAGATATAACATTGACCACTGATCCTAAGGCTGAGGACAGGGCTAATGCCTGGCAGCAGGCAGTGTTCTTTGATAATATACCAAAGAGTGTCAAGAAAAATGAGGTTGTTAATGCAGAGTTCCTGATTAATGGAGGCAAACTGACAATGCTGCCGTTTGCAGAGAAGCCTATTACAAGAATTTCACCAGATGCTCTTAGGTTCTTAAATGATGAAGAGTATATGAAGATTATTACCGGTTGTATTGGCATGACTTGTATTTATTTGGGGCAAATGGCAGATATGTCCCATATCAACATTGTAGACCTCAGCCCATTCCCAATGTTTGGAATGCAAATGCTAAAAAGAGGGGCCCAATCTTTAATATGTTTTGCTAAAACAGATGGAGATAAGGAGTTCTTCAAGACAGTTTTTGAGGTGAATAAAATAAATTGGTCAAAGGTGACAGTATTGCAGGGGGATCCCTTAACTCAGGAGATATTTAGGGGTGAGAAATACCATGCTATATTCAGCCATATGGTAGATTTGAGTGGTGATGTAGACTTGCGATTCAGAGAGTTATCTTTACATTTGGAAAGTGATCATCTTATGCCAGGAGGTCTCTTCATGCCTGCTAACATTAAACTGATGGGTCAAATAGTGAACAGTCCTTGGCTGAACATAAACAACAGGGTATATGACGAGAATGTGATGAAATACAGAGTTGGAGACTATATCAACAAATATGAAGTAACACAGAATTTCTGCATAGATTTTACTCAATTGGACTGCACAGCTGTCACAGAGCCAACGAGCTTGGGCCCATTAGATAGTGAATTGAAAACTGATATTATAAGTATTCCCATTACAAAAAGTGGTGAGGCAAATGCGATTTTGTGTTGGTATGAAGTAGAACTAACTGAAGAGTTAGATATGAAATCAACAAACAAACCGGGCAGTTTTATTGATGGAACACTGTTCTTGATCAGCCCTCCGGTGCAGTTGGTGGAGGGGCGACTCGCTTGCGTCGTGCGCACCAATGACGATGAAGGTGCCTATAGGATCCAATTCCGCAATGAAGTCTCTTAAATTCACTCACAACTGCTGTCCCAATCTCCTGCAAAAGTTTTATGAATCAGATCTTATCGGGTAGTTCTATTCATTTTTATTTACTTCATACACTCGTTACTTTGTGTGTGTTGATTATGATTGAATTGCTAATTTCAGAATCAATTATGTTATTATTCGTTTAGGTAAATGGAGGCAATTTATACTCTTAATCTCTCTTTATTGATTTGTTTTATCTTACCAAACTAGGAGATCATTCAATTACACATAAGATATACTCATTAGTTATTACTTAATTTAATCTAAATCACAGGGTGTTACCTACTAAATTACTCATTGGTGGTATTGTTGAAGTTTAGGAGTCACATACAATTTCCTTTTTAAAATCTCAGTCTTTTGAAGAAATCTCAAAGAATTTTATTAATCCCTAAGATGTTCTCAAAACAACTAATAAGTGCACAAATGTTTTAACCCTCAATCTAGTAAGGTTTGTAATCATACAAACGGCTTGTACGGCTTGTAAATTGAATAAAATTCATATTAACGGCTTCAGTGTAATCCTCATCAGACTAAGGGTTAAAATCATGATGCTAATCATGACAAAACAATGCATTTACAAAATAGTTCTCGTTAGACCAGGCCAAATGTAATCAATGTAATAAATGTCTGTACTTGACGTTAAATGTAATAAGTATTGTATTCAAATATATGTGCCACTAGTAATATAGATACCTAGAAATTGTTAAAGTATTTTATGTTTTGTAATCGTTATAGACCTTTCAGTTATCTGTGTTTTTGATTTTAAACTTAGGTCTTATTAGTCATTGCATGTTGCTATTGCGAAAGATAAATTTCCACTGATTTTAGCTCAATGTGGCTCAAAGAATCTTAACTTTCTTGAATGCTCTGTATTTAATTTCATGTCTTTTGTTAAGAATAATAATTATTAGAATAGTCATAGTTATTAGATACCTAGATGTAAGAATATAATTACTTTATTCCAAACGGATATTTTAGGAGATTTGCACTGGTGCCGATATAATAATAAATAATGTCCCAGTCAGTTTTGTTGCAAAGCATATAGGTGAACACATTTTTCAGAAATATTAATTTTACATCACATACCAACCTTTATTTACTACATAAGTCCTGAGTACACATTCTTATTTAATATAGTTGAGCCCTTTGATTGAACTAGTAGGTAGTATAGTATGTCATTTTTTTTATCTTTCACTGAAGAAAAAATAATTAGCTTCATAAGCTTTTGCAATAAATGATCTGGCTCGAAGGACCATGTCATCGTAATTGTTATGGTCGGCACCTACCGTATTTAATACAATTTTAACATCATTATTAAATATATTTACAAAAGAATTAAAATTAAAACTGGTCTTATTGTGGAGCAGGAACGACAAGCCACGTTTTTATTCAATAGATGGCCATTTCATGAAGAAATCTGATTCAGATTAGCACGCATCTAAATAATCGTGTTGCAAGCAAAACTTCAACATTTTGGAACCAGATATTTCCAGAATCTCTTATTTTGCTGATAAATAATTATTGTACAAGGTGTATGTTGCGTGCTTAGGAATAAGAGAATTTTAAGAAAATGGGGCTGTGAAGAAACTCCAAAGTAGGACCAATGTTTCTATTTTCTATAAAAATAACCTGTTTTCAGTAATAGTTTTACAAATTTACATTACAAAGTTGAAATTTTCAAAGAAGATGCAACTTTGCTATTCAGTAGGGTACTTTGAATTATGTATTGCGTACAAGAGAATACTTATCAACGTAATAAGCTTCATTGAAAGTAAAAATATTGTTTCAGATCTATTCTTTTTTATAATTATGGATGACTTATTATTTACATATCTACCTACATACTTAATTCGAATAGATATTATTAATTTATTTGTACCTGTGACTCTCTCACAAAAAATGTACGTATTTTTTTATATATATACCTACCAAAATGTATTAATAGAATATGTATCTGTATGTAAACATTTATCTTTTTAATGTTAAGTGAACAAGTATATCGTAGTTAAAGTTTATGTGATATTTTAAATGTTGATAATATAATCTTAAATTAATAAATTTTCAATGTGAATATATTCAGCACTTTTATTTATGTAGGTATTTCAAATCCAGAATCTAGGACGCAGGCTTTTGAGAGCGGCTCGTATTTCAGTATATTGGCGGCGGATACTTGCAAGTTTCGTAGCCCACTGCAACTGACCCATCCCGTGATACCTGCTGAACTATATAGCTATCATGTGATTGTCAGTTGTTGCCATGTAAATTAAGACGTTTCGATAAAAATTGACAGGCTTGGTGGCTCATTTGGTAGTGACATCTGCCCTCTGAGCCAAGGGTCGTGGGTTCGATTCCCGCACAGTACAAACATTTGTGTTCATGAACATGTCTGTTTGTATAATATGTATTTATTTACAAAAAAAAATGTATCTATGTAAGTTTAGCAGTTGTCTAGTGCCCATAGTACAAGCTTCGGCTTAGTTTCAGGCTAGGTGGCGCTGTGTGGCCCAGCGTGGCATGTCTTGGGTTATTTATTTATTTACTGGCACATGGCCCATATAACCAGTAGTGTTGGCTGACACTATTAATGGTCATCTATATTAGGTATAAATGATAGGTTAGGTGGTTAGACCCCACCACCACCGCTTTGCAAATTCCCTTTGTTCCCACCGAGTCACATTGTAACCTGTAACCTTTGTAACACTGTGACTCGTTGGGAGAACTTTGTAAAATGATTCCCAACCAGTCACACCTGTTAAAATATTTATCCCTTTTTTACAGGCAAATAAAATAAAACCGACAAACTATTATTAACTTGCCGCTGTCATACAAACATAATCAATATAGGCACCCCAAGGACTTTTTTTATATAAACGGGACAGACTCACCTACAACAAGATACAAAAAAACGGACCGAGCAGGATAGATACGAAGAGGTTTTTGTCCCTTTCTAATACTTGCCCTTGCAATAAAAACTTGAGAGTTAGTAGAAAATTGAAATTTTTGTATCAGACATGAATAATTTTTTTAGCTTTTTTATTTTGTTTTTTAATTTTTTGTGTAACATTTATTCTACTTTAGTTTCAATTATTTATTCGATTTTTTAGTAAAAAAATGGAAGGATTTGGACTTAAAAAAATGGATATCTCTCAATGTCCACGTGGCGAACAGATGGAGCAGCCTCTCCACATTAAGAAAAGGCGTGTTTGGAGCCCGTAAGTATTGATTATTAGTAATTTAGACGTTAATTATAAACAATGTTGTAACTGACTGGCTCGGTGGCTCATTTGGTAGTAAAAGGCAGGGGGCCTTTTGAACCAAGAGTCGTGGGTTCGATTCCCACCCGGGACAAACATTCGTGTGATGAACACTTGTGTTTGTTCCGTGTCTGGGTGTTTATATTTGTATTTAAGTATTTATTTGTGGTACCTTCGTTGTTCTGATACCCATAACACAAGTGCTTCAGCTGCTTACTTTGGGATTAGGGCAATGTATGTGATGTTGTCTGATATTTATTTATATTTATAACTGTGATGTATTTTCAGGTCGTCGAACCAGGCAGCAAGGGCTAGAGAGGCACAGGGGGCAGATAGTGGACCGGGGGTAGGTGGGGCACCGGGGACAGAAGCGGGGTCAGGGGTAGTAACTGCAACGGGGGCAGTGGGGGTACCGGGGGATATCGGGGGACCTGGTTTGGGAGGGGCAGAGGGGGGACCGGAGGCACGGGAGAGGGATGACTCGCCTGCATTACCGCCATCGCCCGCTACGTAAGTTCATTATTTGCTACATATGTTTGTCTGACACAGTATCTTATTAAACACCGTTATGTACCTTACTATATTCAGTGCCTTATTATAATTCAGTCATCATCATCATCAGCCTATTACAGTCCACTGCTGGACATAGGCCTCTACAGTTGTTCGCCACTTAGAGCAAACATCTGGAGGATATACCCATAATCGCCACGCTGGGCAGGCGGGTTGGCGATCGCAGGGCGTAGCTTCTTGCTCCGGTGACGCTGCTGCCCGTCACCGGTCTTTAGTATTTAGCTACGCCTTCAATTGTGATGGTTATACCGCCACCAGTCGGTTGCCAGCGCCTCGTTTGTTATTCGGCAGGATGCACCACGGGCAGGTGAGGTTGGCTTGGAGCGAAAAGATGATAGGCCGCTCCCTTACATCCCTATATTTATAATTCAGTAATATGTATTGATTCAGGTATTTGGAATGTGGCGCCGATTCGCCTCGGCGCCCACGTCCCAGCCCCATTCCACGTGGATCGTTGGCCGACGCTGACAATGCGCATTATATAAATTATGGTATGTTCTTTGTATTTTGTTATTTTGAATGTTTTATTTCCTAAAACTGTGTTGACAATAGTGCAACAGATATAGGAATATTTTGTTTTAGGAAGCGAATCTGACAGCGACGGCAACGATGGAGATGATGAGGTGCTAGGGGTCCCGCCCTCGTCACGAGTGCAAGAGGCTGCCAATGACACTCCCCAAGACGTCATTGAGGAATTTGTGCTGTCTCCTGTTGAAGCAAATATGGAATCTACGCATATGCCCCATAAATTCTTTGATTTTAAATGGACACCATATCCCGATGACATCTCACCGGCTAGTCGCCGAGAGCCTTTTCGCAGTGTTGGTGTCGGTCCAACGGCACCAACTGAAGACCCGTACGGGATATTTGTGTCCATCTGGGATCAAAGGATAATGGGCGTCATTGCAGATGAAACCAATAGGTATGCCCAACAGAAGGCAGCACAAATGTTAGCTGCCAATGAAATGGCACCAAACAGCCGGATTTGCAACTTTAAAGACACAACACCGGATGAGCTTTTCGTTTATTTTTCAATTTTGTTAGCTATGGGAGTGGTGGTGAAAACAAAATTGGATGAATATTGGCAGACGTCTACAGACATATTTACAACACCCTATTTCTCTGCACACATGTCTTTGCGGCGCTTTCAGTTGCTAAGCTCGTGCTTGCACTTTGCCAACAACGAAGATATGTGTGCAGAGGAATTAACGCCTTCAGAGGCAAGATTATTCAAAATTTCTCCCATTATTGACCACCTTAACAGCAAATTCCAGGAAATGTACAACCTTGACCGAAACATTTCACTTGACGAGTCGTTGCTTCAGTGGAAAGGTTTCTTACCCATAAACCAATTTATAAAGAACAAAACTGCAACAGTGGGAGTCAAGACTTACGAAGTCTGTGAGTCCCAAACTGGGTATTTGTGGCGTTTCGAGGTTCACGCCCACAAAAATACCACCAATGCGCCTCAAACGCCGCTTGAAAGTTCTACACCGGCAACTGTGTTGAGACTTCTCAATGGTCTCGAACACAGGGGCCACACAGTATGGATGGACAATTTTTATAACTCTCCAGCCCTTGCCCGGTATCTGAAGTCTAAAGGATTCGATATAGTGGGAACACTGAGGACGAACCGTCAGTTTGTGCCTCAGGAGCTAATGGATTTGACCAAAAGCAACATGCAGCCGGGGCAAGTAGCTGGTTTAACTTCAGGGGACGTGGACATCCTGGTTTGGCGAGATCACAATAGGGTTGCAACAATTTCCACGTACCATGGAAATGCCACCGCGATGTCTGGCGGCGGCAGCACTAAGCCGATCGTAGTATTGGACTACAATATTATGATGGGCGGTGTCGACAAGAAGGACCAGCTGCTGTCGATGTACCCCATAGAGCGCAAGCGTACACGCGTGTGGTACAAGAAACTGTTCCGTAGATTATTAAATGTATCTGTGCTCAACGCATACATCATTGCTAAAAAGTCTGGTTGTTCATTATCTCATCGCTCTTTCCGCCGTAACTTAGTTTCATCATTACTCAGCCGGCACAGTAAACAACACGTCACCAGCATTAAAACACAACAATTGCGAACGTATGAGGCGAAGTCCCATTTTATTGCCGAGTACCCAATCGGCAAAAATGGGAGTCGTTTGCGCCGCAAATGTTGTGTTTGCAATAAGCTGACTCGTTTTTACTGTGTCGGCTGTAGTAAATCAGTATGTTTATGTAATTGTTTTGTATCTATCCATTCTTAATTAGTATTCATCTTTACTGTGTATTTACGTAGTTATATTTTGTATGTATGTATCTTTGTCATCTTATGTGTATTTGAATATGTTTCTTGTACCACACACTTTTTTTGTTTTTTTTTTTAATTAGGTAGTTAGGTACCCATCCATAACTGTTTGTGTGTAGTACAGTAGTGCAGCTTTTTCCACAGCAAGGTTGTCTGGAAGAGATCGCTTACTAGCGATAAGACCGTCTAAATCTGCGATCATAAATACACTAGATTCAGTGATGCATACAAAAAAGAAACAAAAATATGGCTCGAGTTTACTATAGCTTCCTATCTATGAGATACATACATACTAATACAAAAATAAGGTAATGTACAAAGCGATTTCATCAATAACCATCCTTATTCCAATGAAAAAAGGTTTAGTTTTTTCTAATACGACTAATTATTTTAAGACATTTCGTTTAGCGATATCACCCAGAGCTCGTAAAATTTTATTACCCTACGTAGTCAGCGCTTAGAAATCCAACTTTATTGCAATACGTTAAAGCTTAAAACTCACTAACGTCACCTGTGAAGATGTGATTGTTTTGACTTACCACTAAAAAAATTATACGATAGAATACGGAACTCATGGAGTCGCTTTATTGATAAAAAAATTTAATTACATTACATTTGCCTTACATTTAAATTACATTAAAACTATACATTTATAATATACATTTCAAACTAACGATTTAGTGTTGCCATAATAATCATATAGCAGATCATTGGGTAAACGGGTTTTCAGAGTTCCGGTACCCGCTGTAAAAACCGCATTTGCAAACCGTTTTGGCAGTTTTCTGTATCCATATTTATATAATAAGTTTATTAAAAAGACAAAATTATCTTCTCTCAGCCCAATTTGCGCAGTAAAAAAACAAGTATTTGATGAGCTTATATCATGGGATTATGCAGAAACAGAACAGTTCCTTAGCATTCTTGTCTGATGATTGATTTATTTTAACTTTTAGTCTGAACTAACCTAAATTTATGTTATGTGCCGTAATTTTTAATTTCATTACAGTAAATTTTTCCATTTATTATATATCTATAAAAAAATTAAAATTTTCTTTGTACTGTGCTCGAACTGGACTTGTAAATCGTAATTTATGGACCTCGCAGGACAGGCTATACCTAGTGCGAGGTTCTCTGTTCCCCTCTGCTAAGTTTCTTTGTGTTTAATTAAGTTTTGTCCTAAGTACTTACATGTGTTGGTTTTCATTGTTTTTGTGTCTTTCATCAAGTGTTTTTTTTTTCTTTTCTACACTTACTGTTAAGGACTTAATCTGTGATGAACTTAATGTCAATAAAAGTTTTTATTATTATTTATTATTATTATTATATTGTCAGTATCTATTTTATAATGATTAATTTGTAACGGACTTCAAAAAAGGAGCAGGTTCTCAATTCGTCGGTATGTATAATGTTTTTTATGTATGTTCACCGATATTTCCATTTATAGATGGATTTCATAATTTTAATAATAGAATATTATTAAATTATTTACTGCGTTCGCAGTAAATAATTTTTAAAATAATAAATTAAAAATATTCATCGATTAATTAAACAAAATATTGACAGAAACCAATAACAAATATATAATAACAATCTACGCCTTTGATTATTTCCAGATATGTCTAGTTTATCAAAATGTATTGAGCATATTGTAGAATTTTTGCAAGGTCTGTAATGGTCTTCTCTTCTTTCTTGTGCGACAATGGATATCCATTCTGCACGGCGATATGGATCAGACGAAAATCTACAATAAAATAAAAAAATAAATTAACCACTCCATAGTACATTTTGTTCCATTCACACAACCGACACTTTGGCCAAACATTGCTTGGCTCCAATGTTTGGGCAAATCGTTGGCCACATGGCAAAATATTAGTTTTTAATAGTTAAATAATGTTTTTAAGAACATTTAAATAGATTTGACACTGTACTTACCGAAAAAATGATACTCCTTCGGAAACTTTACTATTACGGTGGCTATTTTCGCAGTTTTTAAAAACACACCGAGGCATTATGGCACGTCTGAACGTTGGCTGTGGTTGGAGCTAACTAAACTCAAATAAGACCACAACTTTATTTGTGCTCTTATTTTTTGGTGCCATTTTTTAGACCGTGACACTTAATCTAGTGTATTTGTGATCGCAGGTCTAAATTGTACGATTAGTTGTCTGTAATACCTTCTCTATAAATGTTTGTATTTTGTGCAATAAAGAATATCTATCTAAACTGATGCTATTCAGAGCCTACTAGTAGTAGTTTGACGATTCATAAGTGCTTGTCATAAGTCTACGCGAATAAGGGTATATTTTTCATTTTCGTTGAGGACTTCCTGAACGACAATCCGGGGGTAGGAAATTTTCATTTACTGTCTTAACGATTAATATGTGATTGTCTTAACTATATACTACTACTACTATTTAGCAGTCACCCATACCATAATCTCATCATCTTAAAATCGTCAGTTCATTCCGGTGTTGTGTCTTTCTCGTTACCCAGTACGAAATTGCCGCATCCAATCTTGCTCGCGGCTGCGCCGCTCCTTGGCGGTACTTGGCCGATATTTTACTTAATTTTAGTGCCCTTTTTATAAGCACTATTTCGATTGTTTTTGTACTAAAGCATTATATGTTTTTCACTATTTCTTTTGTAAATATAGTCTAAATAAATATAGAATTTAATAAAACATTTTCTATAAATGTAATTCAGTACATTCTGTAATACAATGTTTTCTAAGTATGAAAATACTTCGGATTTCAATGTACCTAATTTTGTATTGCTTAAAAGTTTAAAATAAACATTCGTAATGAATGAACTGTTAATGTAAACTAGACAAATCAAGCTTTCAAACAAAGTACCATTCTTATCGCTTCGAGGTCGTAAGGTTGCTGGACTTTCAGTCTTCTATCGGTTGCATTTTGGAGAGTGTGCTACGGAACTATTTGATTTAATTCCATCTGCCTCTTTTTACCATTGGACGAGCAGGGACACGGCAAGAAGACCGATTTATGGTGCAGGTTCCAAAAACTCGCACAAAGCGCTTTGCCTCTTTATTCATAGTGCGACCGGCTAAACTGTGGAACTCTCCGGAGTCTGTGTTCCCCGAAGGATATAATCTTCAGATATTCAAGGCAAGAGTGAATCTGTTTTTGTTGGGTAAGCGCGCTCCATCTTAGTCTCCAACATCAGGCTAGCTGGGGTCAAGCCATTCCATATATAAAAAAAAAATTAGGATTACTTTGTAATTCTAAGTAGGTACCTAGGTAGCGGTACGAGTAGCACCTCCGTAACGTGACTAGCTGCCCTTCAGCTGCTTTATGATTAGTTTTCAGTTGAATTCAAATATATAGGTAGGTATATAGGAAGTGAACAGCTGATTCCTGAATGAACTGGTATAGAGATGATCATGAACTCGTGAGAAGAGGTGTGGTGGGGCGCGGCGTTTAGTTTAGATCGCTAATCTCTATTGCTTAGGTAGGTACCTACTCTTCTTATCGAATAGGCGAGTATGGCTCGAACCAAGCAATATTATATGCCTAGTACTTGTTCGACCCGAATAATGAAACTATCGTTGAGACTATGTAGCGATTACTATAAACTTATTATTATTTTTATGTAAGGACTACCTAGGCGATCTTAATGTTAAAAATAAAACCAGTAAATATTTATATGGAGTTTATTGACGAGAACACGCAATGTACAGACGCATCGGCCGCCATTGGGCGTCCAACCCGGCGGCGCAGACGGCCTCCCTAACGAGTCCGGACAACACTCGATTCAGCGTGAAGAGAATAAGGTTTGCTTTAGCCCAGCACGTTGCTACGCCAAAGGAAGCCTTGTTCTCGGCGCAGGGCGGCTTAGTCGAACAGACCGAAGCCCATGTCGTCGTCGCTCTCAGACTCTTCCTTTTCTTCCTTCTTCTCTTCCACCTTCTTCTCACCGCCTGCAGCGGCCGCGGCGGGGGCCGAGGCTGCGGCAACAGCGGCGAACTTGGATGGGTCCTGTGAAAAGTAACATACTTTGTCAAATATTTAATCTGAGGTTCAACGGCAGTGGACTGCACCTTATTATGTTTGTTTTTGTATCTTTAAAATGCCAGTGCAATTGCCATGAAAGGGTTGATCACACTAGGATAAATTTAAAGAGTTTCTTTTGTCTGAAAGCGAAGCCAGAGAGGTATGAAACACACTCAGGTATTAGGACAGACATTTGCATGAATTAATAAAATTAAGAAGAAATTGTTAAATAATAATGTAACACAAAATATGGAGCTATGTTCTTCATTGTCTGTACTACATTGTATGCAAAGTCCAATGACTTCCCATACACTATATTCTGTGGCCAATTATTATATGTTTGCACTTACAAACAGCATGTTGTATTATTTTGCAGTGCCTTATTAAGTATGATGTAGCATGCTGCATATTCATTTGGGAAGGCAGTATGTGTCTACCAAACATTAAGATAGATAGAACATAGCCAAGAATCAATAAATTCGAAACTTTCGCTCTCGCGCCATGTTACCGCAGACGAAGGGTACAGATTTACGCACGATTCCCGTAGCTGAGGGATTAAACATCGATATCGATCAATATCGCACATCCCTACTAGACACAAGGGTTCCGTTACAGAATATCCCCCTTTTATCAACAAAATATCACCCTTCCCAATCTTGCGTATTTAGTTAGTAAACCTGTTAGTTTAAAGGGAGGAAAACAAAACGAAGAAGAGAGAAGGGCATAGCGAATCTTCGCTCGAATTGAGCCGCCCGTCCGGGGAAGGACCTCCACCCTATAGAATACCGCAGTCAAATGACCTCTGGGTCGTGTTTCTGCCGGTGAGTAGGGTTTCCGGAGCTCGTGGGGGGTTAGGGTTGGGCGGGCATGGCGGTGGCAACTGACAAGTAACTGACCAGTTACTTGCCCGTTGTCACAGCGACTTGGGCTTCTCTTTCGCTTTCCATCAGGCGTAGGGAAGCCATTATTTCGAGCCACTATAAAAAAAAAAAAAAAAAACAACAAACCTTGATGAACTCCTTGATGGTGGTGGCCTCCTTGAACTCGACCTCGGTGACGGCGGCGATGGCCAGCAGGTTCTTGAACCCGTTGGCGATGGAGTGCGGCGCGGACGCCACGGTGGGGTAGCCGACGGCCAGCGACACGGCGGCCACGTTGGCCACGCCCTCCATGAACTTGGCGCGCAGGTCCTCCGGCTTGATGTCCAGGATGGCCGGCGCGAAGATGGTGCCCGAGTCGTACACCTACACGAGCGGGACAGCTTTATTTGATACTGGCTTTTGCCCGCGGCTTCGTGAGCGTTAAATTTGTTAGTTAGTTGCCAGCCAAACAAATAAATATATCTATATTGTTGAGGGGATTTGCCGGCTGCGCGTGTCATACAACAACAGTCTACGTTAGGTACCTAGAGACTGGCACCGACTTCAAAAATAAGTGATAATTGTAATATTTAAATAATTATGTATTAAGGATAGAATTACTTACGTTATTTATCGCTTTTTAGTTTTGGTCGTTTGTGTTTTTTTTGAAGTCGGTTTAATTTTTTTTAAAAAATAATTCATAGCAAGTTTTTGCTTTTAAGGTCGCAAGACTGAATGTCTTTTTAAAATCCAATTCAATTGTTAAACTATTGTGCTTTCTAATGTATGCTAATAATAATTCAATTGATCACATGACCAATCAAAATTTATATCATAATATCAGTTAATTTACCAAAGGTAAATTATCAGAATGCACAATATGGTGCAAACTGTACTCAACGCTTTGGGTACTAAGATAACTTTTTGTATAATTTTAACAAGACTGGATTCTAAGTGAGTAATAATTAGTGATGCAGTATATGACATTTAGTAAAAATCAATATTTACCTGCTTGACAACAAGACCGTACGAGAACGGAGAGATGTTCAACATGTTGAGCAGAGTGGCTTCGGAGGCTCCCACCTTGTCTCCAGGCTTCAAGATGTGGACATCGTTGATGATTTCAATGGTACCTGAAAGACACAGCATTCAACCTCATTATACATCTTGTATGGAAAAACAAAAGATCCTTCGGTCAAAACCAAAGTCAGTAGGTAAATAATTGTATCTTTGAAAAGCCAGTGCAATATCCATATATGGAGCAATCACACTAGGATAAATTCAACGAGTTTCTTTTGTCTGAAAGCGAAGCCAGGGAGGTATAGAGACCTCACAGGTATTAGGACAGACATACAGGTTATAGATATGTCGCAGGCAAATTCTATAATTCGCTCTTATACAAACGGCGTCGGCAGTTTGCAAAGATAAATAGGTGTTATAAAATGCCGAAGGCAAATTGTCATCGCTTCAACGTCGACTTGGTTTGTGTATTAGGGTGACCATGATAATAGAAATGAAACAGGGTTTTTAATCATTTTATTTAGGTATTTAAGTTTAATAATAGAATATTAATAATTATTGACTACGAAAATAAATTCGTCGATTAAATAAACATGAAATTGAAACCGAAACCAAACCAAACCTGCACTAAATGGCACCGTGTGAGAACATTTATTCTCCATTATCTTAGGATACTTACACATACATAGTAAACTTACCAAGAATTACCTATTAATTAAACAAGACATTCAGTGGTAATAACAAAAATAAATTCAACAATGTTTCTTTGTTTCACTTATTCTGCTAAGCTTAAACAAGCATAAAACCATCAGCGAAACAATTGATTTACAAAAATCAAAATACAAAGCATTTTATTGCAATTTTTAGTTCCACTTTACCAGTTTCCATGGACACCCTAGCGTTTTTACGTGGTGGATAACCTCGAATTTTTTTGGTTTTTTTCCACGTTGTTTTCGGAGCCCCCTTTGTGATTAGTTTAATTTCAATAGTTTCCTATAATACTATAATACTTAAAATCTATTTGAAACCGCCGATATTAGACATATTTTTAATATTACTTTTCTTCCACACTTTCACTGTTGACCGCCATATTGGTTTTGGCGACTAGTAGCGCCACTCGCGGTTCAATTTGGTACTAATTCGAACGATATGCCGAGGCAACTTGTAATCGGCTGTAATATCGTAGCTCGGCATATTAGAAAATGAACGACATCTTACATACGGCGTACGGCATTTTATATACCGAATTTGTCTTTGTAAACTGCCGACGCCGTTTGTATACGGGCGAATTACAGAATTTGCCTGCGACAGATATATTCACACTGCTCCTTAAATGCCTCCAGTGTTATATATGGTATTTGTGTTATAGGCATCCCGCCTTATGCAATGCAACATGTGACACCCTAGTCTCCAGATAAGTATCTGATCAAGACCAAGTGGTCATGTGCAAGTATGTTAGAAGACTTCGTTTTTTTTTTTAGTCAATCTGAAGTCAGTTTTTCATGCCGTTCTATATGCAGTGTATTCTCCATTGAAGACACTACTTATTTTCACTCTTTGGTGTGTCCTCCAAGACAATAGATGTAACTGTAGACTTAGCATAAAATGGGAAGTCATATTATTTATATTCAATATGATAACTTACCCTTGGAAATCTTGGTTGGGATAGAGAGGGCCTGGAAGAAAGAAGTCTTCTCGGGTCCGAGACCGGTGTTGTGGGCCGGGATGACGACGGCCAGAGGGGCGATGGCGCCGGGACGGGCCGGGGCGCGCACCTTGTTCTCCAGGAGCTTGTCACGGACCTGAAATTTTCATATTGGATATAATTTTGAATAATAAAGTTGGACTATACGTTGGATGGGGTTTACCTGTATTTACAAACTAACAAAGACTTTTTATATCAAGCTTGGGTTTCTATGTACGAGAAAACAAAGAAGATCCTTGGGCCACAAACCAAGAATCAGTAAATGATTGTATCTTTGAAATGCCAGTGCAATATCCATACATGGAGCAATCACACTAGGATAAATTCAAAGAGTTCCTTTTGTCTGAAAGCGAAGCCAGGGAGGTATAGAGACCTCACAGGTATTAGGACAGACATACAAGTTAGGTGTTTGAGATTAGTCAGTTTGATAATGACAATGACAACTAACGGTCAGAGAGTAGGGTTGGTATAGCTAGGATTTATTTTTTAATGATAAAATGAGCATGTGTATGCACTCCAGATATGGTGTCTTACAGAGAGTTGAGACTCCTCACTGTCTTGGCATTATTATATAGCGCCAACCAAGTTGAAAACAATGAAGCAGGTTTACAATAATTAAGGATATGCCCTGTACTGGTTAGACAAGCTATCGGTAATCCTCACCTCAACAAGGTCTCCGCGGGTGAAGACGAAGCCGACATTGCCCTTGATGTGCGGCAGCAGCTTCTCGAGCGCCGGGTTGGTCTCCAGGTGGTCCTTGATGGCCTTGCGCATCATGGTGTTCTTGCCCATGAGGATGATGCTGGAGCCGCGCAGAGCGATACGGATCTGCTGCATCTGGGTCGAGCCCACGTTGTCCGCACCCACTAGGAAACATTTTGGGTAATCGTCCAAAAGAGTCTGAAATCAAACAACGAAACTGTAACATCTGGCACATTTTGAGGTTAAGTCACATTAATGCATGTTTTCAGTGTTTACTTACGATGATCTTGGTGAAGTAGTTGGACTTCCAGGTAGCTTTATCCTCCCTACCCATCGTGAAGTGTGTAGGGACTTCGTAGAAATTTAAGGACTGAAAGGGAAATAGAAAGTTGAACTCTACGTACACAATTAAATGACATTTTGGTAATAATCAAATCAAATATTTCCATAATTTAAAGTACGCTTGTTTAATATAGCCGTGTAAATAAATAAATCTTCAATAATTATTACGATTATCACAATAAAATTAGATTTTCAACTCACCAAAACAAAAACGCACAAACTCTGTGCGGGACAAAAATGGCGAAGATTCTAGTGATGTGGAGTGTGGTGGTGGTGCTTTGACAACCTCAATCAATCATGTCACATGAATATCGATATCAAAATCGATTAAATAATAATCCATCGATAGAGTTAATTAATGTTCAGTTGAAAGAATACGAGCTGTTAAATATACTGTATGGTGATAATATTCATAAATGTATTAGACCAACACACTTGCTTCTGACCAAGTGGTTTCTTTAGTTAATAGGCATTTAAGCCATTATGTCTGCTTTTTAGGTGAAGATTTTATATACTTAAAGAATTTTTGTTTCCAAAAATGCATAGACGTGGTGTTTATAATTATATACTGTAATTATAAACACTGTATATTATAGATCGGTTTTTTAAATCGATGATCTTGAAAGAATGTAATGGAGTACAACACTACAATTGACGCTTTTGATATTACCTGTGGATGTCTTTTGACTTGATGACAGCATAGATAATATATATAAACTGAGACAGTTTGAAATGGTTCATGAAGTTGTCAAAAGATCGACAATTATTTATTTGATTGTGCCAGGCAGAGATCCGTAATTCTCATTACATTATTAATGCGTTAATGCTTTAAATATTTTAGCTTATACAACTGCTGTGTTAAAAGTGCTACTGGTTGTTGGTGTTTTACATCCAAGACTTTGTTATAAAATGTCACTCTTTCGCAAACCAAAGAAAATCCAACGTCGCATGTTTTGTGCTGACGATGAAGACGAGGGTGACCCGGAACCGCCGCCTCCACCAGTCATCAGTCACGAGAGGGACAAAAAGGAAAACAAACCGGTTAAAACCACCGCCCTTTTAAGTTTTGCCGATGAAGGTAACCTCTCAATGGGACAACCTTGATGCTGATTTATTTTTGTTTATTTCAGCATCTTTTGTAATAACTCATTACTCCTCTTATTTTATAAAGTATTATTATCGAAGCTAACACCATTGACATTCAATTTCACAATGGGCATAGATCTTTATTTTAAAAGCTTTACAGAGATCTTTTTTCCATTACTTGGTTGATCATTATTCATACAATGAAGGGGTAAGATATGAAGAATAGATAAGTGTTTATTAAATAAGTATAATATAAGTGTTTTCGCACAGAGTGACATCAAAAACTCAAAATTTTGATGCCTTTTTTGTTGATTTATTTTTTGTTTAAAAAGTAAAATACATGTCCAATCTAAAATACGGACTAAATATAATGTAATTATATTGACCCCAGAAACATCCCTATTGGAGAGGCCAATGTCAAGCAGTGGACTGCGAAAGGCTGATGATTATGTTAAATATACGGCCGTATTCACAAACATACTATGCATCACATGGACACACAAGTACCAAAATGCCTTACTTCTCGTAGAGTCGGTTGTTTTCATAGATAAGTATTCTTTGTGAATACGGGTGATAATGTTTTATCTGAAATGTGTTCTATATGTTCTACCTATACATTTACAGAAGAGGACGACGGTGAGGTGTTCAAAGTGAAGAAGTCTTCGCAGAGCAAGCGGCTGGCCAAGCGGCGCGAGAAGGAGAGGCGGCGCGCCCCTGACGGTGATTGTAATAAATATGACAATAACCTTAATGAGGTAATGTGCTTCAACAGATACCGTGGCTTAGACGTAGATTATGGGCCGTTGAGAGAATGTTTCTAAGATGCGATGCCACATCTGCAGAGTTTGTTGTAACTTTTCATCTTAGTCTCCCAATGTAGTATGTCAATTTTGTGAAGTTATCAAAACTGGATAGCTTTATATAAAACTTTTATTAATGAGACTCATATGCAGTTCACCGGTACTACATATGTGTTAATGTCTAAAACCCTTTAGAACTACCTAAATGAAGAAACATGACACTCATTACTCAAACGTTTGGGAAATGCTGAGTTGTTTTTATTAAAATTATGGAAGTCCTTGTTTTGATTTAACTAAGAACTCAGAATTTTTTTAATAATAAAATGGTAATCTTAGATAGTTATCTCTCAACTGGTTCAACACATTCTTTGATTGGCGCACATGAGTTAATATTATTGTGATACCTATGGTATTATACCAAACCAATATACATTTTTTAGATTCTAGTTAGATAAGTGCTAATTTTAAGTCAAATGAACAATACATATTTTTTATATTCTATAAAAATGAGAACCTAGGCTGACCTTTATTTTAGCTGCTGAAACTTGTATTTGAGCAGTATGAAGAAGCATACCTGTCTGTGCATGTTCTTTTACGATCTGGTCCCTAACACCAAAATTACATAACATTTGAAGACCTGCATCACTTTACTTGTCCTAAATAACTAGATTTTTAAACACAATACAAACATTAATAATGTTATTGTAATGTTATTATGAATTTGTAAAAAACATAACCATGTAATGTATTAGCCATGTAATGTTTGTTACAAATTAAAATGATACATGTATGTATCTGATTAGTATCAGCAGAAAAATGCCCTTTTTAAAATTAAGAGTGATTAAATAAAAAACAAAGCTCTCTTATCAATATTGTCTATGTTGCAAAAATAATATTGCTGAAAGGTTAAAGAATTGCCATGCCATTAAGAGAGCCCACAGAACGGACAAGTTTGTTTGAATAGTATTGTATACTACTATACTATTATGCTATCAAAGCATAATAGTGGCTTAGTAGCCATGATCTTCTTGATTTGCTACAGGTCACACTGACATAATACTAAAACATATTGTAAAATTAGTTGCCCTCACTTAGCTTTGGGTATTTCTGATTTGTCTACTATAAATGTATCATCACTTTAAATAGTATAAACAAAGCCGCTTTTGTTGTCTGACTTTCCCTATGTATGCTTATATCTTTAAAACTATGTAATGGATTTTGATGCAGTTTTTTTAATAGATACCCTCTATCTATTCAAGAGGAAGATTTATGTGTATAGTATTGCACCCGTGCGAAGCCCGGTTGGTCGCTAGTTATACACATAAACCTTGAATCACTGTATCTATTAAAACACAACCGCATCGATATCGGTTGCTTAGCTTTAAAGATCTAAGCCTAAGCATACATAGGGACAGACAGAAAGAAAAGCGACCTTGTTTTATACCGTGTAGTGATTGATGCTAAAACTTACATGGTCAACTGCTCTTTGACATATCTCTCTCAATCTTTACACGTGACATTGGCGAATTGTTATATGCTAAAACGTAACTAAAACATACCATCCACAACGCAGGACGACAACGGAAACGCAAACGCACCAGAGAAACCGAAGTCGAAAAAGAAGATAACGTTGGAAGGCTTGATCCTGTCGGGGCGGGAGGCGCTCGCGGCGGACGGCGCGGGCGACGTGTCCGACAGCCCGGAGGAGGACGAAGACAGTAGAGGGTTCCACCAGTACCGCGCCGAGAGCGTCCGGGCCGCGCTGGCCGTCGCGCCGGGCCACATACCCGACGCGGCGCTCATCCACGCGGCGAGGAAGACGCGACAGCAGGTATGAGAGGTGAGGGACTGGCAGGCGACGCCGGGTGTGATGACGACGACTAGAGGCAATGGTAGGAAGGTAAGGGTTGAAATACAGGTGGCAGCAAGGAATGGAACCTTCCTAATAATTAAAAAAAAACGCAGGGCTACACTGTGCCATCTAATCTATACTTAAGATAATTCTGTAGAGAGGTCAATTCTGTACATGAAATATATTTTCAAAATAACTATCTGGGGGTGATTAGTGATCGATACTGTGCCAAAAATGCAATCAAGAAAATTTTTGTCTGTTTGTATGTTCGTTGTAGAAACAAAAACTACTGGACAGATTTCATCACGCTACAATCAATAGGAGCAGAGCAGTGAAGGAAAATTGTTAGGAAAACGTTAGAAGTTTTTATATGCATGTTTGAAAGCGCATCACGCAAAAACTACTGCATGGAATAGTAGAGTAAGTGCGCCAATTATGGACTGGGTTCGTAATATGGACTACCTTAATTTCTCAAAAACCGTCCATCGTATAAAGCCATCGGTCGCCGCATACTAAACTCCATCCCTCCCGCGGCTCGCTAGTCGCTTACAAGTCGGAAGAAAGCGGGCATATATTTTACGGCAGGCATTTTTCGTTTTTATCAACTCGCGATGTAATTTTTTACCTAACTTCGTAAGCTCATATTTTCAGCAAATATTACTGTTTGGGAAAGTAGATTAAGCTAGGGGAAAGGTAAGTTATTTTACAATTATTCATATTAAGTTGCAATATCCAATAGTTTGTACAATTTTCTTAACAACAACATTAACCTGGAAATGTATGTGTACTATAATATGGACCACCGGCGTGTTTTGAATATGGACTAGAGGTAGATATTATGAACAGTCACTTAAATTTTAACCTGATTGTTTTAGGATGGTATCTACAAATTCTACAATCAAAGAAAATCATCAAACAAAATCAAATCTTTCCTTTGATAAGACTAAACAAACATGGGATAAAGATGCAATGGGAAATGCAATCAAAGCTTTGCGAGATAAGCAAATGGGTATCTATGTGTGCGTATTGTGTACCAACGATTAGTTTAGTCTTTAATGATTGACTGATTTAATTCTAGGCAACGTTTTCTTTATAACGATTATATTTTAAAATAATTTTGAACCCAATTTACTATGGTCCATATTTTGTACACTTTTTGTAAATGCACAATAGTGTCATATTTTAGAAAATGTTGATTATTTCTCAGATGTTCAGGTTTTTTAAGAATTCTAATAATCGTTCCTGATACCAAATAATTATAGAACTATTTAAAATATAAAAGGCTGATGAATCTTTAAAATTCTGAGTTTTATGTTACAAAATCCTTATGGTGGTCCATAATTGGCGCACTTACTCTACCTACTGTTGAGGTCTAACTTAAAATTTAGGAACCATTTTAAAGAAGTCCGTTATTTTTGAAACCTAATGTCCGTGCGTGCGACTCCGCTGACAGCTAGTCCCAAAATAAGACGAAACAAATTGATGAACATACTTAGATATCACATAAATGTTTATACTGTGTGGGGATTATAACCGTGACCACTGCATCTGCAGCGTTCTCTGATTTGACTGACTGTTTAAGGCTTGCCACAGTTTAGGTCAGTGCAACTGAGCCAAACTGATAGTTGAGGCTTAAATAGGAACGGGAGCGATGGTACTGTGTACTTTATTGCTCTAGTAAATTATGGTTCGGAGTGATAAAATTGTATAGAAGGCTAGGTAGTGTGATTCCTTGGTGCCACATGTGGTTCAACACTAATAAACTTGTTGTCCATTTGAAGTTTGGATTGCCATTTCGAAGATCTGCAGGTCAATGATGTGGTTATATTCAAGGGAGTATATATATTTACTAGTGTCATGTACATTATCTATTCTGTGTTGCGTATTCATTGATTTGACTCGAAATATTGTCCATTTCCGGTTCCGGTTAATGGTCAGTGAACTGTTATGTAAGTAACTCTCTTGCCCACAGACAATAATTAGTTGTATTTATTGCCCCACACCTCTAGCTAGCTAGAGAGGCTACTCCTAGCTCCGTGAAGTTTAAAATATACAGATACACAAAATACATTTCTTACATCATAACACATTTTTAAAAACACAAACTAAGTTGGTTCAACATTCATAAGTCATAAGTCACAGGCAAACACACAACAAACAAACCCCTCTTTTTATATCATCATCGTATGCCTCTCGCAATCCACTGCTCGACATAGGCCTCTCCAGTTGTTCCCCATTTTGGGCAAACATCTGGAGGCTATACCCATAATCGCCACGCTGGCAGTCGGAATAGCGATCGTAGGGCGTAGCTTCTCGCTCCGGTGACGCTGCTGTCCTACGGCTACGCAGTAAATCGTGATGGTTATACCGCCACCAGTCGGTTGCCAGAGCCTCGTTTGTTTTCGGCGGGATATACCACAGGCAGGTGAGGGTTGGAGCATTTATCACATAACACAAACAATATTGTTTCAACCGTTCATAAGCCATAGGCAAACACGACTAATATACCCTTCTATTTATTTGGTTTGGGGTTCTATGGGGTTGAATTAAAAATAGAATGATTTATTTATTTATTTAAGGACACCCAACAAAACAATCACTTGGTAACATGGTATTAACAATAGTTCCATTATTAGTGCTAAAGTGACGCCTTAATTAGAGGCTGCCACGGCATGCATAAATGGTTGAAATGTGTTGCCGCTGTGGCTGCGGCATTAGCCCTACGACTACACATCTTGGGATCGAGAGATTTTCACTAATGCCACTGCCACAGAGGCAACACTGCCGCTGATACAACAGCGATACCCACTTTGGGCTTAACTATTTATTAAAGTGGTACGAATAGATCTCATAAAAACACCTGGCTTATCGAATATGTCTATATGTGTGCCTTTAGAGACTTTGTTATACAGTAACTGCATTCTATTTACTGATGACAAGTGACCCAAGCTTTTAAACATTTTAGTGGAAAACAAAATATATTTAGAAGGATGTGGTAATTTAGCGGGAGCACTGAATACAACCTCAGATAATAGCATCGGACAATCTAAGCGACCATTGACTAGCTTATGCAAAAACTTGAGATCAGCCATATCTCTTGGTGAATGATGCTGTAACAACGCGTTATGTGCACAGGCCCGGGAGCTAGGCGACTTCGTGCCGATCCAGTCGGAGGCCGCGCCCGGCTCGCGGCTGATCCGGGACGACGATGGGTCCGGTGATGAAGACGAGGACGGCCGCATGCACGTCAGGGGTCTCGAGCTGCCCAGCGACAAGCCTAAACGTAAGTGGGCTTCGTAAGATTTTCAATAGACTTAAAAAACAAAAATGTAATTGGTCCGTCTAGTAGATTGGTCAAAAATAAAAGACATGTATTTTTTCATTTGTAAAGTAGACCAAAAATGACAAAAATATAGCTCGTTCAAATTATATCGGGATACGACCATAGTTGTTAACTATGAACAGTGAAAAAATAATTTTAGTCGCTAGAAAAAATTTTAAAACTACATATAAAAACAACATAAGATTTTCCAAACTGCTGTTTTATGCTCTGCAATCTTAGTCTGAAAATTTTTTCTCGTAGAGAAACGCCAAGTATTTTCTATTCAATTCATTTCTCTTATTCAAAAGTAGCGGCCTACAGTAGCAGTTTTGCAGCGCACGCAGTTTTGTATTGTGCGCTGCTTAACAGGCAGTCGTTCTCTGTCGCGCATTCCGACCACTCGCTATCAATATGTAATTGTATTATATTCTACGGTGCATCAAATATATATATCTATTGGACTTCAGATAGCTATCATTTCACCACACCTCACAGAGGAACCTCCACTTCTCCAAACCCCATAGAAAGAAAAAATCTTGTTAAAGTTAGATGGAATCTTTGTGTTTGACAGGCGGTACAGCCGCGGCCCCCACCAACGAAGAGCTGGACAGTGAAGCCGAGGAGTGGGAAGAGCAACAGATGCAGAAAGCCATGCCCGCTATAGCGGATATTGCAGGTTTGTGTAATTAAGTATGGTTACTTTTTTAAGAAAATGATAATAGACCAGACACTTAGGCTAAGACCGCACTACGGTTTTTACCCGCAAGCGCGCGATACCGCTCGAGATGCGCACACTACGGTTTAAAACCGCGAATATAAGTTCTATGTATATAAGATTGTTCGTTTTAAATAATAAACTTGTGTTGCTCTGAAAACAAAGTTTTTTATTGTAAGTAGGTAAATAATTTTTGATAACAAAGTATACAGTTACACACTCAACATAAACACTTTCACTTTATTTAATTCTCACCTGAAAACAAAGAAACGACATTAAAGTTTATTATTTGCAATGTCCTTTCCTTCACTGCTAGAATATTATTTTCAGATAATTCTTTTTATAATGTTATGATTTACACGACACATCTATTGTCAAAAAATGTGCGCTCATTGTTAGCTACCTTACCGGCAGTTACCGGCAACGTCGTACTACTATGCCGACCGCACCAAGCGCGGCAATATTCAAAATGATACGACTTATTTCTTTACTTGTACTACAAACTTGGGCGCAGTGATATGATAATATATTGGGATGTAAGGGAGCGACCAATCATCTTCTCGCTCCAAGCCACCCTCACCTGCCCGTGGTGCATTCAGCTGATTAACTAACGAGGCTCTGGCAACCGACTGGTGGCGGTATAACCATCACGATTGAAGGCGTAGCTAAATGCCACAGGCCGATGGCGGGCAGCAGCGTCACTGGAGCAAGCTACGCCCAACGATCGCCAACCCGCCTGTGGTATAAACTCCAGGTGTTTGCCCAAAGTGGTGACACCTGGAGAGGTTTATGTCCAGCAGTGGATTGCGATAGGCTGATGATGATATACATTAGTATCGCTCCACTTCGGGTAAATGTAAGTGTTGTTTTGTCCAGGAGAAGGTCTGGCGGAGCTGAATCCGTTCGCCGTGGCGCCGCCGCCGCCGATGCCGCCCTCCGCGCCTCACCTACGACCTCTAGGCGCCGGCACAGCGCTGACGACCTCACAGGACCTGTTGGCCGCGCTTAAAGACAGGTGGGTACTTCAGGGTACAATGCTGGGACCATATCTCTTGCATGCTAGCGAGAGCGGATTCACTACTGGTTTATGATCGCGCAATGTGCAAAACAAGAGGCCTATGTCCAGCAGTGGACTGATGTAAGCTGATGATGATGATGACCATACAAAACTGTTGGCTACGCTCACTGTCGCTACTGTCACGAAAGGTTGAGTGTACCGTCCAAATATTACGTCATCGTCGAGACGATTTAACATCGGTTAGGTTGAGTATCACCTAACCCGGCTCGAAGGACCATGTCTAACCCCCAGGTTAAAGCCTCTACAAGTGTGTGCTAGCCCGCGACATAAAAGCAAGTTTCGCTTAGCACACGACAGGTTTATTGGATAGCTCAATTTGTGAATGTTACAATTTTGCCTATATAGCCGTCGAGGAAAAACTTTGCCTGCGCGATTTATTAAGGCACAGCGCCATCTGTCGGTTGACGGAAGAGCTTAAAATTACAAAGATCTATAGATCGCTTTCAAGCTATGTTTTTACTTTTTGTTTCTATTGTTTTATTAGTGTCCATTGAATTACATTGTTGCAGTAGCAAATAGATGTTTTTATTACTATACACAGGTGCTTACTAGTAATATAAGGGTGTGACGAATATAAACTGAGCATTAACGGGTTTCCCCTTGTTATCTGGTGAGCAGAATGCAGGAGCTGCAGCTGGACCGGTCGCGCACGCTGAGCAAGCGGTCGGAGTGCCTCACGCGCCTGGCCGCCGCCGCGCGCACGCGCCAGCTCTGCGCCGCGCGCACGCCGCGCCTGGACGGCGCCTACCGCCGCGCGCAGGCCGCGCGCGGGTACCTCACCGACCTCATCGAGTGCCTGGACGAGAAGGTACGACGTCCCATAAACTGCTGTCCGCGCGCTTTGACAGGAGGATGTGCCTCAGGGTACTACGCTGGGGCCATATCTGTTGCAAGCGGGTACCTCACCGACCTCATCGAGTGTCTGGACGAGAAGGTACGACATACACCCTGCAAGAGATAACCACAGCGCTGACAACGGCCCAGAAACTGCTGTCCGCGGTATACCTCAGGGTACAATGCTGGGGCCATATCTGTTGCTAACGGGCCGCACCTCGACTGCCGACTACCGCCGCACGCCTCCTCGACCTCACCGACCTCATCGAATGCCTTAACGCGAAGGTTGCGCACGGTGCGCCTTGACTGTTGCTGATATTTGGAAACATGGGAACGGATACATGGGTCATCATCATCACCACCATCAGGCTTATTGCAGTCCGCTGCTGGGCATGGGCCTCTCCAGTTTTTCGCCACTTAGGGAAAACATCTGGAGGACATACCTATAATCTGGGCAAGCGCGTTGGCTATCGCAGGATGTAGCTTCTCGCTCCGGTGACGCTCCTGCCCGTCACCGGTCTGTGGTATTTAGCTACGTCTTCAATTGTGATGGTTATACCACCACCGGTCGGTTGCCAGAGCCTCGTTTGTTATTCGGCATGATGCACCACGTTACGGGCAGTTGAGGTTGGCTCGGAGTGAAATGATGCCGGGCTAGGCCGCTTCCTTAGATCCCTGATTCCTGATTCCTTCATAACTAACTACCTTCATAATGACTGGCTCGGTGGCTCAATTGGTAGTGACCTCTGCCTTCTGTGCCAAGGGTCGTGGGTTCGATCCCCACACATTACAAACATTTGTGTGCATGAACATGTCTGTTTGTATTGGTCTGGGTGTTTTCTATGTATAATATGTATTTATTTACAAAATAAAATGTATCTAAGTAAGTTTATCCGTTGTCTATACCCATAGTACAAGCTTCGGCTTAGTTTGGGGCTAGATGGCGCTGTGTGGCCCAGCGTGGCATGTCTTGGGTTATTTATTTACCTTGTAGAAAGATTCCCTCGGTTTACCAGTGACACAGTGTAGCCATGCCCGTTGGTCCGCAGATGCCGGAGCTGGAAGCGTTGGAGGCGCGAGCTCTGGCCTTGCACCGGCGGCGCTGCTCGTTCCTGACGGAGCGCCGCCGCGCCGACGTGCGCGACCAGGCCGACGACGTGCTCGCACTCTCCGGTATGTATCATCATCATTATCATCATCACCATGTATAAAAAAAATTGCTGGATGAGATAAACCAATAATAAATCATTCGAAATAGCAAACAATAAGCTATTGTGGCTAAAAATTGTAATGAGTCCGTTTTTGTCCGAATTACAATTTTTAGCCATAATAGCCATAATTGGAAAGGCCTATGTATGTGCCTTTCCAATTGTTTGCTGTTTCGATCGTTTTTGGCTTATCTCATCCAGCACTTTTACAAGACGTTTGGTGCATCGTGCGCCTCTTCAACCCCTTTAAAAAAAAGGTTTGCCCAATCGATTTTTTTTCTTTAATGTAGAACATTGTAAATTTCCACCCAATTAGGTCAGAAAAAGAAATCGGTTGACACACGATGCACCCAAATATGTGTAGTATTTTTATGTTTGTTTTCTTTGTATAAAAAATCCTAGCGGCCAATTTAACCATTTCCTTAATTGACAGCGCGACCGGGAGCAGCGAAGCCAATAGACTCGGAAGAGAAGCGCCGCCGCTGCGCAGAGCGAGAGGGCAGGCGGAGAGCGAGGCGGCGCAAGCGGGAGGCGCAGGCGGCCGCTACTGGAGCCGCGCCCACGCACCGCGACGGGGACTCCAGCGACGACGAGCTGCCGCCGCCCGAGCTGCACCACTACCGCAGCGAGCGAGGTACGGCACTGGCGGAGCGAGACTCTTAGAGGGAAGCGCATCATCATCATCAGCCTATTTCAGTCCACTGCTGGATATAGGCCTCTCCATTTGTTCGCTACTTGGAGCAAACATCTGGAGGATATACCCATAATCGCCACGCTGGGCAGGCGGGTTGGCGATCGCAGGGTGTAGCTTTCCGCTCCGATGACGCTGCTGCCCGTCATCGGTCTGTGGTATTTAGCTACGCCTTCAAATGTGATGGTTATACCGCCACCAGTCGGTTGCTAGAGCATCATTTGTTATTCGGCATGATGCACCACGGGCAGGTGAGGGTGGCTTGGAGCAAAAAGATGATGGATCACTCCCTAACATCCCTGGAGGAAGGCGCAAGCGACCACATTTAGTTATCATTTTGTAGCAACAGAACATATATCGTTTATGAATTGGATATACAGCATTGGGGATAGCATAGACCCTTGTAGTACCCCAGCGTCAATAGATTTCAGTTCGAATCTAAAGCCGTCGATGAGTCATCTATGTCGACGATAGTTAGTGCGTAGTTATGTAGTGCCTCCGGGATGCCATATGAAAGGAAATTTAATGAAACTGTCTCTGTGCTATACTCTATCAAAGGCCGCAGGGTGATCTAAGTTTTCAATAAATGTTTTAAATTGAATGCAATGTTAAGAAATTTTTTCAAGATTATTATGTACTTTTTTATATCGATGGTTACCGGTATTTTTTCTAAGAAATATCGATTTGGTTGTCTGAAATTTTCACCGATGGTCTAGTAACCGTTTTGAATGTGTGTTTCAGCCGCAATAGAGGCGGGCAGTTCTGCCCTGTTCGCGGACGCGCTGGCGGCGTGGCGCAGCGTACGCGGCGTGTGCGCTCGCCTCGCTCGCTTCAGACGCCGCTCGCGCGCGCTGTACACGGACGCGTACGTGGCCGACTGCCTGCCGAAGCTGCTCGCGCCCTACGTGCGGCACCAGGTACGCCTCTGTTGTAGCTGTAGCGGCGTGGTGTACACTGAGCGGCTGAGCTTAAGCATATGATGGAGATGTAAGGGCGCGACCTATCATCTTTTCCCTCCAAGTCACCTCCACCTGCCCGTGGTGCATCCTGCCGAATACCAACCGCTCTAGCGACAGACTTGTGGCGACATAACCATCATAATTGCAGGCGTAGCTAAATTTTACAGACTGTTGACAGGCAGTAGCATCACCGGAGCGAAAAGCTACGCCCTGCGATCGTCAACCCGCCTTCCCATTGTGGCGATTATGGATAAAGCTCCCATACCACAGTGCGCTCTGTCCTATATCTCTGTAGCGCAACTGCTCTGCCCTGCGCTGCGCTGCGTCGCCTACATCTCAGCCGAGTCCCTCCTAAACTTGCCGATCGTGATCTGATATAGATCTTGAGAAAGTAAATGACGCGCGCTATTTAACGTACATTATATAAATTCAGGAAATAAACTTTGCTGTATTAATACTGAACTCTTTATTGCAGCTTATTCTATGGAACCCGCTAGCAGACGAAGACAATGAAGACTATGAGAAAATGGACTGGTACAAGTGAGCATTGCTTATAATATTATTTATAGATCAATTCTTAGTGAACTATTTTTACATTGCCCTTTTATCGCTTGAATAATTTGGCGAATTCAAAATTCAAATTGACTTGAACTCATTTTGGTTTCACAAGTATTATCAACCTCTACATTAATCTATCAAATTTCTTCAAATAATTTTCAAGTAAGTTTTCAAGTCTATTATCCATCTAAATGTTAAACAGTTTTGGATAATTTGATTTCGCCGTGCACATTACATTGTGTATTGTTTTCATGTATCCAGATGTCTCATGATGTACGGCGTTCGTAACGAGAAGCTGTCTAGCGAGTCGTCAGGGTCTGAAGACGAGGCGGAGGAGCCTCCGCCCCTCACCGAGGAGCTGGTGCAGGAGGACCCCGACCTGCACCTCGTGCCCACCCTTGTAAACCGCGTGGTTATACCTAAATTGACAGGTATGTTGGAATACTGTTTCCTATATGTAGCCGAAATTCACCAATCTTCTGCGTCACAATCGATTAAAATCAGTGACAACTTGTATAGATATAGTCCTGTTTTTCCCAAAACTGCAAAAAACAAAGTAGACGATAATTTGTCAGGAATTATCGTGGTTTAGGCAAAATAGTGTTTATCTTCACAAGTAAAATGTCACATACTATTTTTCCCTATTTTATTTTATTTCTTTGTCAGATACTTGTATATACCATTTCAGTAATCAAGAAAGTGTCATTCTCGAATAATAGAGTTTTATATGGGTCTACTGTGAAGTGTCTAAGGTCATTTATATGTATGAACAAAAGTATAGGTCATAGTATGGTCCTACCTTGGAAAACTCCTATTTGGTCCTTTGTGTTCCAAGTATCAATTCTATCAATAACAGCTTTTTTAATTATATTCGACAGCATCACACTTAATGCAATATAAGAGATACCATCATCATCTCATCTCATCTCATCTTCAGCCCATTGCAGTCCACTGCTGGACATAGGCCTCTCCAGTTGTTCGCCACCTAGGGCAAACTAAGAGATACCATAATGCTGTAATATGATAAGGAAGTGTTCATGAGTTACATAATCAAAAGCTTTAGATGATTCAGATTTAGAATAGTTAAATCATAGAAGTTAATCCAAGCGAAATTTTGTTTAAACATAACTCTCAGAAAAGTTGAAGTTACTCTCTGTCACCATGTTCATTTTACTGTTGTTGTGCTGTTAATTTACTGGGGATCTGTAGGGATCGACACGTCGCGTCGTATGCGCATTCGTTGCATATTATATCAATGTTTAGTTCAATTTATCAATCAGCAGCCCATCGCCGTCCACTTGTATACGTAGCCCTGACAAAGGTGGGCCGCAGCGGAATTCCGAATTGTTATTGTATTGTAAAAAAAAAAAAATAGATTTGCAAAAATAATGCTCTACTTACATATAAAATGCTGGTGGAGCGCTTTGTATGCAAGTAGAGCAAATCGCCACACCACCAAACGCCAATGTTCGGTGATTGTTATAGAATTAGTGGAGCACGCGTGGGACCCGATGTGCGTGCGAGCATGCGTGCGCCTGCGCCAGCTACTGCTGCGCTTCGCGTCCGCGCCCGCCGCCCGCGCCGCCCTCGCGCGCTGCGCCGCCGCCGCGCGCACGCGCCTCGCCGCCGCGCTGCACGCGGACGTGTTCCTGCCGCCGCTGTGAGTACCGCGGCCTGTGGCCTGAGGCCTGAGCACAGCCTGCGCCCGCGCCGCCCTCGCGCGCTGCGCCGCCGCCGCGCGCACGCGCCTCGCCGCCGCGCTGCACGCGGACGTGTTCCTGCCGCCGCTGTGAGTACCGCGGCCTGTGGCCTGAGGCCTGAGCACAGCCTGCGCCCGCGCCGCCCTCGCGCGCTGCGCCGCCGCCGCGCGCACGCGCCTCGCCGCCGCGCTGCACGCGGACGTGTTCCTGCCGCCGCTGTGAGTACCGCGGCCTGTGGCCTGAGGCCTGAGCACAGCCTGCGCCCGCGCCGCCCTCGCGCGCTGCGCCGCCGCCGCGCGCACGCGCCTCGCCGCCGCGCTGCACGCGGACGTGTTCCTGCCGCCGCTGTGAGTACCGCGGCCTGTGGCCTGAGGCCTGAGCACAGCCTGCGCCCGCGCCGCCCTCGCGCGCTGCGCCGCCGCCGCGCGCACGCGCCTCGCCGCCGCGCTGCACGCGGACGTGTTCCTGCCGCCGCTGTGAGTACCGCGGCCTGTGGCCTGAGGCCTGAGCACAGCCTGCGCCCGCGCCGCCCTCGCGCGCTGCGCCGCCGCCGCGCGCACGCGCCTCGCCGCCGCGCTGCACGCGGACGTGTTCCTGCCGCCGCTGTGAGTACCGCGGCCTGTGGCCTGAGGCCTGAGCACAGCCTGCGCCCGCGCCGCCCTCGCGCGCTGCGCCGCCGCCGCGCGCACGCGCCTCGCCGCCGCGCTGCACGCGGACGTGTTCCTGCCGCCGCTGTGAGTACCGCGGCCTGTGGCCTGAGGCCTGAGCACAGCCTGCGCCCGCGCCGCCCTCGCGCGCTGCGCCGCCGCCGCGCGCACGCGCCTCGCCGCCGCGCTGCACGCGGACGTGTTCCTGCCGCCGCTGTGAGTACCGCGGCCTGTGGCCTGAGGCCTGAGCACAGCCTGCGCCCGCGCCGCCCTCGCGCGCTGCGCCGCCGCCGCGCGCACGCGCCTCGCCGCCGCGCTGCACGCGGACGTGTTCCTGCCGCCGCTGTGAGTACCGCGGCCTGTGGCCTGAGGCCTGAGCACAGCCTGCGCCCGCGCCGCCCTCGCGCGCTGCGCCGCCGCCGCGCGCACGCGCCTCGCCGCCGCGCTGCACGCGGACGTGTTCCTGCCGCCGCTGTGAGTACCGCGGCCTGTGGCCTGAGGCCTGAGCACAGCCTGCGCCCGCGCCGCCCTCGCGCGCTGCGCCGCCGCCGCGCGCACGCGCCTCGCCGCCGCGCTGCACGCGGACGTGTTCCTGCCGCCGCTGTGAGTACCGCGGCCTGTGGCCTGAGGCCTGAGCACAGCCTGCGCCCGCGCCGCCCTCGCGCGCTGCGCCGCCGCCGCGCGCACGCGCCTCGCCGCCGCGCTGCACGCGGACGTGTTCCTGCCGCCGCTGTGAGTACCGCGGCCTGTGGCCTGAGGCCTGAGCACAGCCTGCGCCCGCGCCGCCCTCGCGCGCTGCGCCGCCGCCGCGCGCACGCGCCTCGCCGCCGCGCTGCACGCGGACGTGTTCCTGCCGCCGCTGTGAGTACCGCGGCCTGTGGCCTGAGGCCTGAGCACAGCCTGCGCCCGCGCCGCCCTCGCGCGCTGCGCCGCCGCCGCGCGCACGCGCCTCGCCGCCGCGCTGCACGCGGACGTGTTCCTGCCGCCGCTGTGAGTACCGCGGCCTGTGGCCTGAGGCCTGAGCACAGCCTGCGCCCGCGCCGCCCTTGCGCGCTGCGCCGCCGCCGCGCGCACGCGCCTCGCCGCCGCGCTGCACGCGGACGTGTTCCTGCCGCCGCTGTGAGTACCGCGGCCTGTGGCCTGAGGCCTGAGCACAGCCTGCGCCCGCGCCGCCCTCGCGCGCTGCGCCGCCGCCGCGCGCACGCGCCTCGCCGCCGCGCTGCACGCGGACGTGTTCCTGCCGCCGCTGTGAGTACCGCGGCCTGTGGCCTGAGGCCTGAGCACAGCCTGCGCCCGCGCCGCCCTCGCGCGCTGCGCCGCCGCCGCGCGCACGCGCCTCGCCGCCGCGCTGCACGCGGACGTGTTCCTGCCGCCGCTGTGAGTACCGCGGCCTGTGGCCTGAGGCCTGAGCACAGCCTGCGCCCGCGCCGCCCTCGCGCGCTGCGCCGCCGCCGCGCGCACGCGCCTCGCCGCCGCGCTGCACGCGGACGTGTTCCTGCCGCCGCTGTGAGTACCGCGGCCTGTGGCCTGAGGCCTGAGCACAGCCTGCGCCCGCGCCGCCCTCGCGCGCTGCGCCGCCGCCGCGCGCACGCGCCTCGCCGCCGCGCTGCACGCGGACGTGTTCCTGCCGCCGCTGTGAGTACCGCGGCCTGTGGCCTGAGGCCTGAGCACAGCCTGCGCCCGCGCCGCCCTCGCGCGCTGCGCCGCCGCCGCGCGCACGCGCCTCGCCGCCGCGCTGCACGCGGACGTGTTCCTGCCGCCGCTGTGAGTACCGCGGCCTGTGGCCTGAGGCCTGAGCACAGCCTGCGCCCGCGCCGCCCTCGCGCGCTGCGCCGCCGCCGCGCGCACGCGCCTCGCCGCCGCGCTGCACGCGGACGTGTTCCTGCCGCCGCTGTGAGTACCGCGGCCTGTGGCCTGAGGCCTGAGCACAGCCTGCGCCCGCGCCGCCCTCGCGCGCTGCGCCGCCGCCGCGCGCACGCGCCTCGCCGCCGCGCTGCACGCGGACGTGTTCCTGCCGCCGCTGTGAGTACCGCGGCCTGTGGCCTGAGGCCTGAGCACAGCCTGCGCCCGCGCCGCCCTCGCGCGCTGCGCCGCCGCCGCGCGCACGCGCCTCGCCGCCGCGCTGCACGCGGACGTGTTCCTGCCGCCGCTGTGAGTACCGCGGCCTGTGGCCTGAGGCCTGAGCACAGCCTGCGCCCGCGCCGCCCTCGCGCGCTGCGCCGCCGCCGCGCGCACGCGCCTCGCCGCCGCGCTGCACGCGGACGTGTTCCTGCCGCCGCTGTGAGTACCGCGGCCTGTGGCCTGAGGCCTGAGCACAGCCTGCGCCCGCGCCGCCCTCGCGCGCTGCGCCGCCGCCGCGCGCACGCGCCTCGCCGCCGCGCTGCACGCGGACGTGTTCCTGCCGCCGCTGTGAGTACCGCGGCCTGTGGCCTGAGGCCTGAGCACAGCCTGCGCCCGCGCCGCCCTCGCGCGCTGCGCCGCCGCCGCGCGCACGCGCCTCGCCGCCGCGCTGCACGCGGACGTGTTCCTGCCGCCGCTGTGAGTACCGCGGCCTGTGGCCTGAGGCCTGAGCACAGCCTGCGCCCGCGCCGCCCTCGCGCGCTGCGCCGCCGCCGCGCGCACGCGCCTCGCCGCCGCGCTGCACGCGGACGTGTTCCTGCCGCCGCTGTGAGTACCGCGGCCTGTGGCCTGAGGCCTGAGCACAGCCTGCGCCCGCGCCGCCCTCGCGCGCTGCGCCGCCGCCGCGCGCACGCGCCTCGCCGCCGCGCTGCACGCGGACGTGTTCCTGCCGCCGCTGTGAGTACCGCGGCCTGTGGCCTGAGGCCTGAGCACAGCCTGCGCCCGCGCCGACCTCCACCGTTTACCTACTGATATACTTCACTCTTCATTATGACTTCGCATGCTTTATGTTGTTCGTATAGTACTTAAGTGACAAATTCCTTCCGTGCTTAGGTCCCCAAGATACAGGGTTTCCTAGTTTGGGGCCCATTGCTAAAATCATGTTATGTAATTATGTGTTTTAAGGAAATAAATTTTATAATTATTATTTATTTTTTAAACATTGTGTTTCTCAGCATCTTTAGAATGCTGGATTACGGAGTATACGGGCCTAAGCCAAGTATACTTCAGGTGGGAGAAATGTTAGTGTAAAGTCTGTTTGTTGTTATTATTGTTGGTGAGTTCGTTGACCGTTCCTCGCACTAGGGTCCATAACTCGATCCCGTTGTCCTGTGGCAGGGTGTCGGAGGGCCCGGGCGCGCCGTTCTGGTGGCGGCGCGTGGGCGCGGGCGTGCGCTTACTGCGCGCGTCGCTCGCGCTGACGGCGCCGCCGCCGCTGCTGCGCGCAGACCCGCTCGTGCTGCAGCTCATAGGTACTGTACTTATTTATTTGGTTCACCATTAATGGATACACTTATACATGTATGTATACAGAGTTTTGAAGCTTAAACCGAGTGTTCAAGTTGTGTTGTTGAGTGTTGTGTGGAGATCGGTGAACACTCCATGCTTAGTAATCCATACTATCTCTATAAATCTTACTGGCTCAATTGGTAGTGACCTCTGCTTTCTAAGCCAAGGGTCGTGGGTTCGATCCCCACACATTACAAACATTTGTGTGCATGGACATGTCTGTTTGTATTGGTCTGGGTGTTTTCTATGTATAATATGTATTTATTTCCAAAAAAAAATGTATCTAATCAGTTGGCTAGCATAGTACAAGCTAGCACTAACGTCTGGATAATTTGCATTTCCAATGTAATAGGATTGTTGTCGTAAAAAAATTAATTAGTCCGTCTTTTAGATTGTTAAAAAATAAAAGACACGTATTTTTTCATTTGTATATTAGACCAAAAATTACAAAGATAAAGCCCGCTAAAGTTACATGTGTGACGTCACACTCTCCGTGACGGACGTCCCACTGAGAGACGTCAAAGACCTCTGTATCTTTGTTATTTTTTGTTTTGTTTTTATACGAAAAAAAGAAAAATACGTGTCCAATAGATTTTTATGATCTAAAATATGGACTAAATATAATGTACGTAATTATTTTGACCATGGAAACATTCCTATTGCACCGTGGAACACTGTGTATGATCGTGTGCAGACATGCTGAGCTGCGCGGCGGGGGCGGCGCCCGGGCGCTGCGCGGCGGGCGCGGCCGTGGCGCTGGCCGAGACCCTGCCGCGGGCCGGCCCGCTCAGAGCCGCCGCCCTCGCGCGCCTCGCCGGCCTCGCGCAGGTCGCCGTGTCGCGCCTGCAGTCCGACAACCCGCTGCACCTGTGAGTACGCCGCTACGACGCGCCTAGTGATGTAAAATGAATAAGAAAAAAAAACATTTTTTGTTTCAATTTTATTTGAAAAAAAAACATGAAAAAAACATCACCTTTCTTTTTTTGTAAATTTGTTCTTTTCTAGCCTACGATTTAGTTCAATCATGAACTTAAATATTCTCCGTCCGTCACATGTCAGCGTCACACACACACACCACAACTCCGCTAAACTAACTACATTCAAACAACCAATCCAAAGGGGATTTCCCCGTGCACGAATATATAATTTGGGGATATCCCTTTCGTTGATGTTAATATCAATGATGTTGATAAATTGGCAGGATGCACCAATGGCAAGTGAGATTGGCTTGGAGCGAAAAAATTATAGGCCGCTGAAGACAGCGCCCTACAATGTATTTTGAGGGATGTAAGCATATCCCTCAAAATTTCCTTACTGATCTGTCGACAATGAGGTCAATGTATATGGGCCGTGCGTTAGCCCACATGTTGCCTTTTATCCCCCATGGTACCGAATCGACTTTTACAAGAAACATAATGTGACAATCAATTATTAATTTCAGAAAAGCCCTGGAGCAAGCCCGGTCGGTGATAGCGGAGGCGCGAGCCGCGGCAGAGTGACCAAGAACATTAAAACCGGATTTAACACTTATTCGTACACATTGTGGCAGTTACACCATACTCACATTATGCATTCTATTTATAAATAACAAATATATAATACCGGACATCTCCACGAAGACTTTTCCAATATACAGATGTTAGTCATCCTCAACCTACCGCCGTTCACTGCTGGACATAGGCTTCTACAGTTGTTCGCCTCTTTGGGCAAACACCTGAAGGATTTACCCATAAATCTTACCACGCTGGGCAGGCGGGTTGGCGATCGAAGGGCGTAGCTTTTCGCTCCGGTGACGCTACAAATGTTAGTGATGTGCGTACACACAGATGCTGAGATCTTTCAATCTTTGTATCGACTTAGGGTTTTACCAAACCAATTGATCGTTGATCAATGGAATAATCAATGGGTCGACGTCGATCGATAGTTCTTCCATGATTATCGACGTTGAACATTTGATTTTATTGATCGGTTGGTCTGGTAACACCTTAGTGAGCTACCTACCTACCAGACTGGCGGATTGCAAGCGTATAACGCTTTATGATTTGATTGATTGATTGATGACTGATATTTGTGAGTGTGATCGGAATTTTCATAATGACATAAAATCGCGCCTTGATAATATTGAGGGTGGACGAATGTTTTATCTGACATTTATCATTTAGAATTTTTTATTCTGTTACGATTCCTTTTTCAAATTTAAGTGACAGATGGAACCTGTGTCATGTACTGAAAAAGAATCATTCACGTTTCAAATCCTAGATTTCTCATTGTACCTACATGTACAAGTATTGGTTAAAAGCGCATTGTGAATAATGTAATCGAATACCTTTAGTTATTTATGTATACAATTTGTATATAAGTAACATGAATTGTGTGAGAAATAAATGATAATTTTGTTAAAATGTTTTTTATTCTCCATAATATACCTACATATTTTATTCTAGAATGCCATGGAACCAAAAGGCGCCATTTTGCGCACTTCTACTGGTAGAAGGTCTCGGAAATAAATTTGTCCTAATGAGTCTCTTGTAGGAGAATGCACAAGGAGGGTTCCTTATACCTATCTTTATTACCTTAAAACTAATAGGAGGAGTGTTACCAACGTTGATATTTAGAAAAAAAAAAGAATTATTTCGTGTCAAAACGATTTTATTTCTTTGGTTTTAATCCTAAAATGTCCCCCTAGCGGGAGGATTGCCGTGCCGAGCCCTCGTCCTCGACGGCCGGGGCCGAGGCCAATTTACAATACGAGAAAATATATCACATAGCGGTTTAAACATAAAGTTATTTAATAAATTGTTTACAGTTTACATAATACCACCATATTCATAAACATTACGTTTTGATATTGGTCAGTGTTGCCAAATTTAAGGTTTTTATTTGCTGAAAACCGATGTCGCCGGGTAGTACAACATTTATTTTCGAAATGGGTTAAACTGCAATTTGCCTAATAACAAGCGATATTGACGAAGACAATGGAGTGCGCTCACAAAAAATAAATCGATTTGCCTCTTGCCCTGAACATAAGAAGACTTCGGGGGGAGGAGCCCGGCAAATATCAACCATACCCATTGATGCTCAGACTGCTCCGATGTTCGCTGGCTTCTTGAGGATTCTCAAATTATACCCCAATAGCATATTCACTTTAGATTAGTTTTACACTTGTATTATTGGACTAAATACTTTAACGAACGTTTATGAATAAGGCGTTTAAAAAGTACTTTTACCTCCCTTCCTACTAATGACGATAACAATATAATGAGTTACTTACTATATACTGTCTTATATTAAGTTATATACACGGCTGATTTATCATTTACACAAATACAATTTCCTATTAACTTTACTTATCAAGATGAATTTTTAATTATGTATCAATGTGGACAAGAAGATCAGCTCCTAGATATATAAACAATTAGGTAAGATATTTTTTTGTTTATTTCTTATATAAACTAGCAAGATTTATGTCCCGATTTCAATATAAAAAAATTATCCATCAAATAAAGTACATCTTTTGTTCATAAGTTGTGAGAGAAATCGGTCCATAAAATACTATCACCAAAGTTAAGTCGGTAAAACTGAACCATTCTTCTCGTCCAAATGAAATCTTGGTTCTAGTCAGACTGATGCGTGTAGACCCATCGATGACAGCCACGAAAACCAAGTACTAGCTAAATTAACTTTCATTTCCAATCACTTGCAAGACTTTTTACAATTAAGTATTACAAGATGACTGAGCTGATGCACATTTAAATAGCGTTTAGGTACGCCGGCGTTCATTAATTAGGTAAGGGGTGATATGTTTATCGAAAAAAAAAATCAAGTCTCCTCCGAACAATGACGTATATATACCGGCAAATCCAACGCTTCAGTGTGACTAGAACTTAAAGCGATTAAAATTAACCTACCAACGAGGAGGTGGGAATATCTAGCGATGCACAGATTCATAATGATTATTGTAAAACGTACATTCAACAGCTCTGGGAAGACATGGGTGGACTGTGTACACCGGTACTTGAATTAGGACTTTATTTCAATGCTAATTGGTACTAAAATAGAAAAGACAGTACGATTGACGTGCCGGTCATTTTGAATTTGTATTATCTACATTATACCCCTGGTGTCGCAGGTGTCCATAGGCTGCGGTAACCGCTTAAATCAGGCGGGCCGTAGGCCGTTTGCCGCCCTAATAGTATTAAAAAAAACAAAAAATATGAGTAAAACAAGAAGATTGCCATTGAACTGAATTTGACTTCTACAGAGCTGTCTCGTATCAGCAAAAATAAAGCAATTAATTCATTGATAAATAAACGTAATGATATCTACATATTAATATTATTAATTGATTTATTATTGAAGCATCTGTTAATGTAAGTGCAATACCCACCGTGGTCAATTTAATATAAAAAATCTAGACTAAATTATGTAACAATAATATAATTCGCGATTTAGTATCACAACCCCCTCCATTAAATAAAACATAGAAACAGCTGCCCAATTCATAGTGTTGAGTAAGACAAACTTGTTGGCCTCTTGAGACGGTATATATGATGTACCTACAGTCAGATAGAATCAATATAGTAGGTACATATTTAAGGACTTTGTAAAAATGTAACCTGTAAATTTTCCCGCTTCGTGTCATAATTTATTATGTCAGTTATTATTGTGACAGGGTCCCAAACTTTTAGTTACTTCTAGGGGGTATAAACATCTTTTATTACTTTGACTGTCTCTACTTCAAATTTTATATCGCGGCACACTACACACACACCGTAAATGAACAGTAGAGTGTGGTGAGAGAGTGAGCGAGACAAACATCTCAGGTTTCAATATGCCTACCCTCATTTGAAGTAAGTAGTATGTAAGAATCTACCGGCTCAGTACATTAAAGGGGCTACTCTGATCAACTCTTTCAAGCTGTATCCTACCCAACACTACAAATTCCCACGCATCCTCTATATCGGAACTCTTTGATTCAATTGCAAGAAACACAAACAGCTGAACTCCATACTTTTTCTATACATACACTACGCCGTCCGTACAAAATTCAAAGCACAAGGGAAATGGCTCGATTGACTCTACTTTTGATGCCCGATAAAATCTCATAATTTATAGTACATGTCTGTGATAACTAAAATTAAAAGCAGGATTAGCTTATAAAGTTGTGTTTTCATAAAAGCGGTGCTGCGCGGAGCTAACAAAACTCGACAAATGATATTGCTCACACATAATTTCATCTCCGATCTACAGTAGAACAACATAGGACTGTTCCTATCAAGTCTGTACTTGTCCCTACGAAACGTGGAAGTACTTCCGCCGAGCTGGGTGATCGTGCTCGGGGACCGCGGTCCGATGGACCATCTTGGTTTTTGGTATATATGTCACCGGAAAAGAGCAAGAATCGTAAGTTGATCAATTTCCTAGGGAGTTGATAACTTTCGGAATATAACAAATGGTAGTTGAAATGTATTATTTAAGCCAATGGATTTCAGTAAATTGATCATCTTACGGTACTCTGGCAGTAATTTAATAATTTACGATTTTGACAGTAAAATCGTCCTCAAATGGGCCAATCGTTGCTCAATGTACTATTTAACGGTGCATTATTACCCGTAACTTAATACACCGTTTCCTCTTTGGTTGACGATATAACATCACGTGAGTCATTGATCCAATCAACGTTCACCTTGCCTTCGTCGGATTATTTAACGGCAAGACCCCGTAAATTGATCAATTTACTAAAATGCATACGTCAAATAATACATTTCAACTGCCGTTTATTATTTTCCGGAAGTTAATCAACTACCTAGGAAAAATCAATTTACGAGATTTGTTATTTTCCGGTGACATATACTCAGACGTGATGAAAACTTCGTATGCGCATAGTATGTCTTCAATAGAACTTGTGTGGAGCGATTTTATTTTGTATGGCCGCGGAAGTTACATCGCCATCTACTGTTAAGATGACGTCATCTCCACGCAGCGAGCTTCAACGAAAACGCACGTGGCTCCACAAATTAAAATGCAAGTATTAATAATTGTGATGTCTTTTATATATTTTTGATGCATTATAAAGAACTGGGCGTTAAACGAAAATATCATTGGATAAAACCTTCGAGACTACTAAACCCTAAAACTACTTAGAATATGGCGCAAAGGTGAGGTATAAAAATAATTTAATGAAATATAAAATGTAACACAAATAAGTTATAATATACTTTAGTCTGTCCACATACCAGTTCCGGTTTGAATTGCAAGATTGTCAATTTCCATTATCTATTGAAAACAATTGCTAATATTATAATGATTTCTAAAGCGATATAAGATTCCGCCATGTTAGAACCACCAACTTCGAAATACCTAGACATAAAAACAAAGATGATAAATCGTTAAAACTATAAAATAAAATTACCTTTTAAAACGTAGTATTAGATTTAAGGTTTTAATTTAAGAAGTTACGAAAGGTTCATATTTCTTTCTTCCTAAAATGATCTGTGTATTATCTAGGTATTCCTAAGTCGATAGAAAAAGCCTGTAACATATTGATGCCACTAAGCTTTTACTACGTCCGTCTTTTCATAATCATACTGTCATTAACAGCAAAAATCATATACAAGTCATATCGGACCGATTTCCACCTACCAATACTTAAATATACACATTACACGTCCTTTGCACGAATATGCTCCAAATTAGTCTGTAGAAACAGTATCCGTATTGCTTTTGTTTACCGAATTTCTGATGCTAAAATAAAACAATTATATTATGTGTGTAATATGGATGTTTTGGGGGTCAAAATAATTACAATATATTTAGTCCGTATTTTAGATCATAAAAATGTATTAGACATGTATTTTTCCTTTTTCATTCAAATAAAAAATAGCAGATACAAGGCATCAAGGGTTACGAGTGGGAGTCTTTGACGTCACTCCGTCCCGTGAAAATGCCACACCGCGTGACGTCACGCGTAATTTCAACGGGCTATAACTTTGTCATTTTTAGTATAATTTACAAAATAACAAAATACGTGTCTTTTATTTTTGAATAAGCTAAAAGACGGACTAATTATATTTTTTAAGGCAACAAGCGTATTCTGTGCAGATGTCATAACGACGAATGGAACGGGATCATAAAAGTATATGTGTGCCGTGTGTAGGATTTTCACACGAACAATATGGAATATGCATGCCTTATTCAATGGATTTACTTAACGTTTTTTTTTAGTCCAGAAACACAAATATTTAATTTTAAATATCTCTTCAATTATACGAGTAAGGTTAAGAATCAACGGAGCGATTTTCGCCCGCATCCGCTGCGGTTGCGGGCCCGCAGCTTCTGTAGAATTCAAATATTTATATAAAAAATTAAAGCACATTTCACGACGCGTTTTACGTCCGCGGTGTACGCGGTTGTATGCGGCGCCGCTGTACCGGCGGGCACTAGTAGAATCGCGCGGGCCGCGGTTACCCGCAGCCTCGGCGGGTGGCACCCGCGCGCAAAGCGATCGGTTGGCGGGCGACCGCGGGGGTTATTAACCGCCCGTCTTGCAATCTTGCGATCATCGCACGCCACGTTTGCGGGCGATGATCGCAACCGCTGCGGCCGCGTAACCGCGCGAATAACCGGTCTCGTGAGTTTTGAAATAAAACCGCAGATCCACGACCGCGGCGGTTGCGGGCGAAAATCGCTCCGTGAGTTCTTAGCCTTATAAAGTTAATTATAATATTAGACAAGAGGTATCCGTGTGTACGGTTGACGCCACGTAACATTCGCGCCATATAACTCCGTTAGCAATTAATCTGCTTTTCTGAGAGGTACAGATATATTTGCTTTCAGCGTCCATTTTCCAGCTAATTTTGATTTTGTTTTCACTGTTCAAAGTATATTTTACGATAACTTAGTAAATTCATGAAAATGTTTTTGATGCGTATTCCCTATTTTTATTTTGTGTCTAGAATTCCGGGAGTTAAGGGTTAAAGACATCAGTTACGAATGTGTCGACATTGGGGGATGTCTCCAACGGTGCAGTTAGGGATTATCGATATATACGCGTATATCGACGTTAGCGCTGTCCGGCTATCGGTATTCGACCGAGGGCTGCCTCTCCAACGACGCGGACGTCTGCGGTAAAGCTGGCAAAGCTGCTACTCCTGTGAAATAAATTAAAAAAAAATGTCAATATGGCAGCACTGGTACCGACGACGTTTTCTTTAGCTTTACGTTGAAACTGTTAAAAGTATGTACATCTACAATTCCTAGACTTTGGTGATTCAATCAAATTCGTTTTAAAGAAACATATTTTGTAATTTTATTAAAATACTATTCTAATAAGACTAATATTGTACCTTATTATAGCTTACATTACACTACGTACGTGTTTCAGTCAATGTGTAATTAGTCCTATATTATTTATTTAATTTAATTAAATTTAATCGGATTATGGAATAAAAATTTAAGAAATCTAATTGTTAACAATTTCGAATTTGTACACCTTTCTAGGCAAAACATGCAGAACTTATTGTACCTACCTACATATTTGTCATCTGTTATTCATTCATGTTTTTACAAATAAAAATATCTTTATCTTTAAATTTAATTAATTAAATTAATTTATTCAAAAAATTAATTAAATTAATTAATTAATAAATAAATTTAATAAATAAATTTTATCAATGAATATATAAATAAATTTAATTAATGAATAAATTAATAAATAAAAGAATTTAATTAATTAATTAAATTAAATTAATAAACGTATAATTTCGTAAGGGTAGTACTCACCAATCTCGCCCCTGGCCTCGGCGTCGGTGTTGATGGAGTGCGCGTCGGGCGCGGGCGCGGGCGCGGGCTGGTGGGCGTCGCCCGCGTGGTCGTGCGTGTGGTCGTGTGTGTGGTCGTGCGCGTGTGCGTGGTCGGCGGCTCGTTGCCGCTGTCGCTCGGCGCGTCGCTGGCGGCGCGCGCGGCGGCCGGCGGGCAGCAGCGACGCCGTGTCCGACACCGTCGCCCTGGGACCGGCGCAGTGCCTTGTTACTTGTTAGCGTTTAAAGGCATCAATGCCAATGGGGAGTATGCACGACTTTTTTTATGAATTTATTGAGATCTTTTATCTTCCAAACACATAAATATCGAAGAATAAATCGAAGTTTTTCCTCAACGACTAAAATTGTATCACTCAAAATTTGAGCTATCCAATAAACCTGTCGTGTGCGACTTTTATTTTGACTTGCAAAAATAATACTAGTGGATCTATTTGCGGGAATAAATTATTTTATTTTATTTATTTCGCGGGCTAGTACATACATGTATTGGCCTTAACCAGGGGGTTAAACACAAGGTATGAACTATGTAATGAAGTACGAAGATACATACGAGGTGTGGCTATTAAATACCTACCTACATTTGATCAACACTTTTACGGCGAAGGAAAACATTGTCTAGAAACACAACTGTGAACAAAATCAAAAAATGTTTGAAAACGTTATAATGATCGGTCAGGCCGTCGATGAATGAAGATGTATGTCAACAACAAACTTACTCATTATTTTCATTAGTCGATTCGTCATTTTCCTCAGGCGTCCCAGCTTCCTGAAACGGTAAATAGAATTAAATTCATTCATAATTTTTAATAAATCGTTGAAAATCAAAAAGCATTTTTTTTTGATTTTTGTAAACTTTTTATTTAGATGTCAACAGCTCCTATTGGCTCCTAAAAGGATTCCCTCGATTTACCAGATGCAATGTATAATCTCCCTCTCTTTAAATTATTTATCTTTATTTTAATTAAAAAGTGATTACTATATTGCACAGATATCTCCAATAGATACCGCACTTAAGATATCGCGCGAGAGGTAATACATCAGTTCAATGCAGGCGCGAAATACGCATGCGCTTAAAGTGCGTCAGTACCACGGTCAGTACTGACCAGAAGTCAGACCCGTGTGTATCGGAGACACTTTTAATAGTTTGTAGAACATAAACGTATGAATCTTAGTATTGAACTCCTTGGCGCCGGAGCTCAAGTTACGATGGAAAATATTTGACAGATGTTAGCTCGCGTTGATGTCTTTTTTCATGATCCCTTTCTTTCATTACCAATTTCACTATTTTTATCCCTTTCTAGCATAGACACGTTTGACAATAGTGTTACAATGTATTACTTTCAAGTATATCGATAATGCAAGATGAGAAAAATTTTAGTGTTTCTACTTTAGATTTCCAAAGTGTCCTGAGAGAACATTAAAATGGACAAATGCCGCACCCTGCTGTTAGAGACATTTACATAGGATAGTTTTCAATGTATGAAGGATAGAAGACGAGTAAATGAAAACTGCTGTGATTACTTCACCTAACCATATTTATAACTATACTCATTTGAATTTTTTTTTCCCAAGACATGCCACGCTGGGCCACACAGCGCCACCTAGCCCCAAACTAAGCCGAAGCTTGTACTATGGGTACTAGACAACTGATAAACTTACTTAGATACATTTAAATATACTTATAATGTCAAAACGGCAGTTGAAATGTATTATTTAACGTATGTATTTTAGTAAATTGATCATTTTACGGGATCTTGCCGTAAAATCATCCGACGAAGGTGAGGTGAACGTTGATTGGTTCAATGGCTCACGTGGCGTTATCCCGGCAACCAATCAGGGAACAGTGTATTAAGTTACGGGTAATAGTGCACCGTTAAATAGTACATTGAGCAACGATTGGCCCATTTGAGGACGATTTTACTTGTGTCAAAATAGTAAATTATTAAATGACTGTCAGGCTACCGTAAGTTGATTAACTAACTGAAATCCATTGCGTTAAATAATACATTTCCACTACCGTTTGTTATATTCCGAAAGATAATCAACTACCTAGGAAATTGATCAACTTACGATTCTTGCTATTTTCCGGTGACATATATAAACATATATTTATATACATACATAGATAAATATCCAGTATTGCACAAAATACTGAAAAGGTGATACAGACATAATCTAGTCTAATATACCTGATTGGTAATTTTTCGATAAAATTATCGACATTGCACAATACAAATGTACATCACTTGAGAAATGAGTTACGTCCCCCGCATACCCTTCCATACCACCTGAAATTGACTCGCGAAACTCAAAGCAAAATGCCGAACATGCGGTATCTATTGGGGGTAATCTGTGCTATATTGTAACAAGTAAAGTAAGTGTTAACAGAGGTAGGGGTTAGCGAATCTTCTCTCGAATTGAACCGCCCATCCGGGGAAGGATCTCCAACTTATAGAATACCGCGGCCAAGTGACCTCTGGGCCGTGTCTCTGCCGAGAAGTAGGGTTTCCGGAGCTCGTAGGGGGGTTTAGGTTAGGCCGGCACGGCGGTGACAACTGACAGGTAACTGACCGGTTACTTGCCGGTTGTCACAGCGACTTGGGCTTCTCTTTCGGTTCCATCAGGCGTAGGGAAGCCATTAATTTTATACTGACTTAATCTTAACTACTCATTGTTCTATCCCACTGTTATATGTATTCCCTCTTGACGGTTCCACCGAAAATCAGCGTCTTGGCAGTCTTTATGTCATGCCTCGACATTCACTGAGTGGATACCAATTTAGCTGCACATTGTATAGCATTGTAGCTTAGTTTTAAGTTACTTTTTAGACTTAGTACACCCTTGTATTTTTTAATGTACGCTGAATAAACTATTTTCTATTCTATTCTATTAAGTCAGGCTAGTATAAATGTGGTTACCTCGTCGCGCGGCCGCGGGCGCGCGCGCAGGCGCTCGAACATGCGCAGGCGCGCCGCGCGCACGAACGGGTTCACGCGCGGCTGCTCGGCGAACGTGCCGCCCTGCGCACGACAACGATATGCTTACAATCATCATCATTAAATTAATAAATAAAACAAAATTAAATTCATTTATTTCGGGCTCAGACCCATATTGGCAATGTACATAAAAATAAAATTAAAATATACTTAAATAGAATAAAATTTAAATTATGTGCCTGTAATACCTGTGCCTTGCGGTATGGGTCAACGTAAGAAGCGACTGAAAGGGCCTTTGGGTCGCGGCGCCTATATAATGTCTCTCTCGCCCGGTACCAGACGCGGCCGGTACCAGACGCGGCCGGTACCAGACGCGGCCGGTACCAGACACGTACCTGCGTCTGCTGCGCGGAGTCGAGCAGCGGCGCGTCGCTGTCGGACTCGGAGGCGGAGGAGCTGCGCGTGCGCGTGTCTCTCGGCCGGTACCAGACGCGGCCGGTACCAGACGCGGCCGATACCAGACACGTACCTGCGTCTGCTGCGCGGAGTCGAGCAGAGGCGCGTCGCTGTCGGACTCGGAGGCGGAGGAGCTGCGCGTGCGCGTGTCTCTCGCCCGGTACCAGACGCGGCCGGTACCAGACGCCGCCGGTACCAGACACGTACCTGCGTCTGCTGCGCGGAGTCGAGCAGCGGCGCGTCGCTGTCGGACTCGGAGGCGGAGGAGCTGCGCGTGCGCGTGTCTCTCGCCCGGTACCAGACGCGGCCGGTACCAGACGCCGCCGGTACCAGACACGTACCTGCGTCTGCTGCGCGGAGTCGAGCAGAGGCGCGTCGCTGTCGGACTCGGAGGCGGAGGAGCTGCGCGTGCGCGTGTCTCTCGCCCGGTACCAGACGCGGCCGGTACTAGTCGCGGCCGATACCAGACACGTACCTGCGTCTGCTGCGCGGAGTCGAGCAGCGGCGCGTCGCTGTCGGACTCGGAGGCGGAGGAGCTGCGCGTGCGCGTGTCTCTCGCCCGGTACCAGACGCGGCCGGTACCAGACGCCGCCGGTACCAGACACGTACCTGCGTCTGCTGCGCGGAGTCGAGCAGCGGCGCGTCGCTGTCGGACTCGGAGGCGGAGGAGCTGCGCGTGCGCGTGTCTCTCGCCCGGTACCAGACGCGGCCGGTACTAGTCGCGGCCGGTACCAGACACGTACCTGCGTCTGCTGCGCGGAGTCGAGCAGCGGCGCGTCGCTGTCGGACTCGGAGGCGGAGGAGCTGCGCGTGCGCGTGTCTCTCGCCCGGTACCAGACGCGGCCGGTACCAGACGCCGCCGGTACCAGACACGTACCTGCGTCTGCTGCGCGGAGTCGAGCAGCGGCGCGTCGCTGTCGGACTCGGAGGCGGAGGAGCTGCGCGTGCGCGTGTCTCTCTCGCCGGCCGCCAACACCTTGCGCTTGCACACCGGACACACGCGCCGGTTCTGCGTCAGCCAGGGGTCGATGCACTTCGCGTGGTACGCTGCAATGAATATGTCAACATTATTACAAAGATAAAGGAAGGAGTAAGTGAGCTGCCACACTGGCGGATTGCAAATCAAAGGCGAGTCGCAGCGTGGCCGCTCTGCTTTTAAAACGCTTGTTATGCACCAGTATGGCATGACCCTAAGATATAAAAGATAAAGCGCCGCTGTCAGTCAGCGACAGTTATGAGGGTTTTCTGGGAAAATAAATCTACCAGACGGCACAATATACGCAGCAGATCTAACTGTTACGTGATTGGTTCATTTGAAATGACAGACGTTTATATAGCAAGCAATTGACCAATCCCATGATAGCTATAACGCCATCTATCGGGCATTTCATTTTGAAACATCCTCATGGTCAGCGTTGCCTCATAAAACTCGTGTATATTGCTAGACATCGAGGCAGATGGCGCACGTGTCGCGCGGGTCGCTGTCCCGCGGGCAGCGCTTACCGGGTGCGCAGGGCAGCGCTTACCGTGTGCGCAGGGCAGCGCTTACCGTGTGCGCAGGGCAGCGCTTACCGTGTGCGCAGGGCAGCGCTTACAGTGTGCGCAGGGCAGCGCTTACCGTGTGCGCAGGGCAGCGCTTACCGTGTGCGCAGGGCAGCGCTTACCGTGTGCGCAGGGCAGCGCTTACAGTGTGCGCAGGGCAGCGCTTACCGTGTGCGCAGGGCAGCGCTTACCGTGTGCGCAGGGCAGCGCTTACCGTGTGCGCAGGGCAGCGCTTACCGTGTGCGCAGGGCAGCGCTTACCGTGTGCGCAGGGCAGCGCTTACCGTGTGCGCAGGGCAGCACGCGCAGCCGCTCGCCCTCCTGGTAGTCGTCGAGGCAGATGGCGCACGTGTCGTACGGGTCTCCCTTGCTGAACTTGCACGTGGGTATCTTGCGCAGGGAGCGGTTCGGCAGCCGGTGACGCCTCGCGCGACGTCTGTCCTTTATGCATTTCACTATCTGCAACATTAAGTATTGGCTTTATCTAGGGTTATGCTTGGCTTGTGCAGGAAGTAGATATAAACGACCTTATGTTTAGGAGAGGTAGGGCATAGCGAATCTTCGCTCGAATTGAGGTGCCCGAGGAAGGACCTCCACCCTATAGAATACCGCAGCCAAATGACTTTCGGGTCGTGTTTATGCTGGTGAGTAGAGTCTCCGGAGCTCGTGGAGGGTTAGGGTTGGGCCGGCATGGCAGTGGCAACTGACAGGTAACTAACCAGTTACTTGCCAGTTGTCACAGCGACTTGGGCTTCTCTTTCGCTTTCCATCAGGCGTAGGGAAGCCATTATGTCGAGCTACTATAAAAAAAAATGTAATAACATTTGCAGACGACGGATTTTGTAAATTAGACCCAAAATGACAAAAGATATAGCCCGTTGAAATTACGCGTGACGTCAAAGACCCCCACTCCTAAATGTTGACGCCTTGTATCTTTGTTATTTTTTGTTGAAATGAAAAAAGGAAAAATACGTGTCCAATATATTTTTATAATCTAAAGTACGGACTAAATATAATGTAATTGTTTTGAGCCTGGAAACATCCCTATAAAAAAAATATTATACGTGATTTTTAAATTTTTATACGTGATTTTTAATTTTATACAATATACTAACATAGTTTGTTAAGCTGTATACTAACACGTATGGATTATGTGATCTGAAATAAACTCTTTTCATTTCATATTCGGCCGCGACCCAATAAATTTCACATTTTGAAGGATATGTCACACATTTTAACCACGCAATACACGCGAGTTTACAATGAAGTGCAGACAGGTTAGTAAATACATCTTACCATAAATATGACTAGGATGACGGCGACGATCAGCACTACCGGGAGGAGTAGAATGGACATCATGGTCACGAAGTACGTGGTCGAGATACTGCGCTGTACAGAACGGCACCGGGGTTTATAGCAGGGCTTGGAATACCGGTAAAAATATGGTAACGTTACTGTGCCTGGCCGAGGTATCGATACTTTTTTAAGTAGCGATACCTAAAGTAGCGGTAATTTATAACGGTAAAAATTACCGCTACCTTCATGATGGTATCGGTAAAAGTATCGGTAAACGTTTAAACGTTACTTACTTAATTTTGGATTAAACTCATTCTCAGTCTCTATCGCTCCCACCCAATATGGTCTCATGCGTCTCGTGTCGCGAAGTTGCCGCTCTGCTATAGGTAACCGTGCGGAGCGGCAACGCAGCAAAGTAGCGTAATAAGTATCGTTTCTTTTACCGGTAACTTAAGCAGGTATCGATACTTTTAACGTTATATTGCAGTATCGATGATACCTAAAACTTAACGTTAACTTTGCGTTCCGGTAAAAAATACCGTTATAATTTACCGTTAAAATTTGGTATCGCTACCGACTTACCGGTAATTATTTTACCGGTAAAAAAAGTAACATTATCAATTAACGTTACTTACCGCTATTATAATGTTAAATTGGTAACGTTACCAAGCCCTGGTTTATAGTGTTAGGCGTTGGGACGGCACAACGGGGAGCGAAGCGTTCAACAACGGTGCAACAAGATACTTCAATGTAGACATTGGACAACTTGATGAAGGAACGGAACACGGTTTGATGGTGGGTTTTGAGGGACTTCGCAGCAGCGCCTTGATCGGTTTTTTTTTTATAAATAAATATCAGGCAACATCACATACATTGCTCCGAACCCAAAGTAAGTAGCTTAAGCACTTGTGTTATGGGTATCAGAACAACGAAGGTACCACAAATATATAGGTACTTAAATACAAATATAAACACCCAGACATGGAACAAACACAAGTGTTCATCACACGAATGTTTGTCCCGGGTGGGAATCGAACCCACGACCCTTGGTTCAGAAGGCAGGGGTCACTACCAATTGAGCCACCGAGCCAGTCACTTGTTTCGTACTGTTTTTTTTCTAGTAGCTCGACATAATGGCTTCCCTACGCCTGATGGAAAGCGAAAAAGAAGCTAAAGTCGCTGTGACAACTGGCAAGTAACTGGCCAGTTACCTGTCAGTTGTCACTGTCATGCTGGCCCAACCCTAACCACCCACGAGCTCCGGAAACCTTACCCACCGGCAGAAACACGACCCGGAGGTCATTTGGCTGCGCTAATCTGTAGTGTGGATCCTCCACAGTGGAGGTACTTCCCAGGGCGGGCAGCTCAATTCGAGCGAAGATTCGCTATGCCCTACCTCTGTTAAAGGTTACCTACCCGTTCGCGCTATGAATGTTACTCTATTACCTCGATTCACCAGACATTATGTACGATGTTTGGCAGCCGCAGAACCGATAACTGTTGTATATATATATTTATATGACATAGTAGTATATTTAGCATATTAGTTTATTAATTATAAATTAGGTATTATCTTTCACAGTGTTTCTTTTTACACTCACCGCACACACTTTTGCTCTCTGCATGTTCCAAAGGTTAACTGGTAGAGAATGCTCCTAGCATTAAGTTGGCCTTTTGTACCATTTTGTGCAATAAAGTTTTAAATAAATAAACCGTTGGGGTAAACGAGTTCTGGAGTGGAGGCCGCGTCTCGGCAAACGTAGTGTAGGACGCCCTCAGGCCAGGTGGAGTGACGATTTGCGCAGGACGGCTGGCAAGTGCTGGATGGGAGAAGCCCAGGATCGAACAAGGTGGCGAGCAATAGGTGAGGCAAGGTCTGGCAATAGGCTGATGATGATGATGTACAATGATGTCTTAAGTGACCAGCTCACCGTGAAGATGATGATGACGATGAGGCAGAGCGCTACCACGCCCGCGAACGGCAGCAGGAGATGCGTGTTGATGTTGAACGGCAGATCGCCGTTCACCATTATGTGGTACGGACTGAAACATAAGAAAGAAAGAAAGAAAAACGTTTATTCAGTGACATACGAGTACATTGACTGTTAGACTAAGGGGGCGTTCCACTAAGCTACCACAACGCCCAAAACACTCATAATGCCGTTCCACATAGCATAGAGGCACTGGCACCCGACTGCTGGCGGTATAACCATCACGATTGACGGCGTAGCTAAATACCACAGACCGATGACGGGCAGCAGCGTCACCGGAGCGAGAGCCTGCGATCGCCAACCCGCCTGCCCAGCGTGGCGATTATGGGTATATCCACCAGATGTTTGCCCTGTGCCGAACAACTGAAGAGGCAGAGGAAGGAGCAGTGGACTGTGATAGGCTGATGATGATGATGTGATGAGATTGAAACTGTCGAAAGATTTGGAACCGTCACAATTGCTTACAATTTAACGTATTATTTTTCTGTAGATTTTGATCGATCAAAGTGGAACCGTTGATAATATAACGCGCGACAGATTTAAATTTAAGTATTTTATTTCAATCTATTACAGTCTACTGAAAAATAATAGTTAAACTGTAAGCATTATGTTTCGACAGTCTACTATCTCGCTAGACAGATTATAAACTATTTTAAGAGAGGTAGGGCATAGCGAATCATCGCACGAATTGAGCTGCCCGTCCGGGGAAGGACCTCCACCCTATAGAATACCGCAGCCAAATGACCTCCGGGTCGTGTTTCTGCTGGTGAGTAGGGTTTCCGGAGCTCGAGGGGGGTTAGGGTTGGGCCGGCATGGCGGTGGCAACTGACAGGTAACTGATCAGTTACTTGCCCGTTGTCACAACGACTTGGGCCTCTCTTTCGCTTTCCATCAGGCGTAGGGAAGCCATTATGTCGAGCCACTATAAAAAAAAAACTAACGGTATTTACAATTACTGTGACATTTAATGTGTACGTGTATGTAATGTAACCCCATGGTTAAGATTTGCGAGACAGATTATTATAATCTAAAGGTATTTGCAACTTTACTGTGACATACACGAGAAATAATCCGAGCGTGCTCGTACTGTGAAAACCCGGCATTATTCAACCACCTGGCTAAGGTCACTACGAGTGTGTACTAGCATGTTATTATAATGTACTAGCTGTGCCCGCGTCTTCGCCCGCGTTTCCTCCCATTTCAGGGAAGTGGGGGGTTAGTAAGGGCCAAAAAGTAGCCTATGTTACTTTCCATCCTTTCAACTATCTCCACTTAAAAAATCACGTCAATTCGTCGCTCCGTTTTGCCGTGAAAGAAAGACAAACATACAGACAGACCCACTTTTCCATTTATAATATTAGTATGGATTATACTAACCCGTCTTTATATGTGTACGTCCTGAGCAAGTCGCCCGCGTCGCTGTCAACAAATACCGAAAAGATGTTGATCCCTTCAGGATCCTTGGCTGACATCGTCTCTGAAAACAACACATGGACATCAGACTATCTACTATTTACTAGTTGGTGCCTGCGACTTCGTTTGCGTGGATTACCATAAAATGACAATAAATAAATAACCTACGCTAGGCAACACAGCGTCATCTAGCCGTAAACAACTGATAAACTTACTTAGATACATTTTTTTTGTAAATAAATACATATTATACATAGAAAACACCCAGACCAATACAAACAGACATGTTCATGAACACAAATGTTTGTACTGTGCGGGAATCGAACCCACGACCCTTGGTTCAGAAGGCAGGGGTCCCTACCAATTGAGCCACCGAGCCAGTAAAATTAAAACTTCACCGTAACATTGTGGAAAAGTACGGAATAATTTTTCACTACACAAACCGCTCACAAAACAAATCAACATCGCTCACTTCAAAACACTGCACAGTTCCGTATTCCCATCAAATAAGTATATTTCCATAGGTTCCATGGTGACAGGTAATATGTGAAATTGTGCAATAATAAAACTATGTAAGTAAATGTACGCGTTACTTCCTCTCGGTGCGAGTACGATAACTGAGCACTCGATAATAATACAGTCGAGGCGCAGGGATGGTTCTCATAATAAGCGTATTGTGATATTATAACTAACTAGCTGCTGCCCGCGGCTCTGCCCGTGTGAATCTAAATCTTTTTTTCTTCTTATTTTGTTTTTTTTTTATTTAATAAATATCAGACAACATCACATACATTGCCTCGATCCCAAAGTAAGTAGCTTAAGCACTTCTGTTATGGGTATCAGAACAACGAAGGTACCACAAATACATACTTAAATACAAATATAAACACCCAGACACGGAACTAACACAAGTGTTCATCACACGAATGTTTGTCCCGGGTGGGAATCGAACCCAAGACCCTTGGTTCAGAAGGCAGGGGTCACTACCAATTGAGCCACCGAGCCAGTCAAATCTTATATATCTTCTTCTTATATATAAAAATAAATTCCTGTTCGTTAGTCTCGCTAAAACTCGGGAACGGCTGGACCGATTTGGCAAATTTTAGTCTTGAATTATTTGTGGAAGTCCAGGGAAGGTTTAAAAGGTGAATCACGGGCAGTACGAAGTCTGCCGGGTCAGCTAATACATATATAAAACTCAAAGGTGACTGACTGACATAGTGATCTATCAACGCACAGCCCAAACCACTGGACGGATCGGGCTGAAATTTGGCATGCAGGTAGATGTTATTATGACATAGGCATCCGCTAAGAAAGGATTTCGATGAATTCTACACCCAAGGGGATAAAATAGGGGATGAAACTATATTCCACGCGGAGGAAGTCGCGGGCACAGCTAGTTTTCGTATAAAACATAGCATGTGTGTTAATCCAATGTATAAGCTATATTACTGTGAAGTTTCAATCGTTCATCCAAACAAACTTCCGCATTTATATTATTAACTAGCTGTGCTCGCGACTTCGTCCGCGTGGAATAGTTATTTTTCCCTGTTTTTTTTACATTTTCCATTATTTCTTCGCTCCTAATAGTTGCAGCAAGATGTTATATAGCCTAAAGCCTTCCTCAATAAATGGTCTATTCAACACAAAAAGAATTTTTCAATTCGGACCAGTAGTTCCTGAGATTAGCGCGTTCAAACAAACAAACAAACTCTTCAGCTTTATAATATTAGTTAAGATAGTAGGATGAAATACTTTTATCGAATGTTTGTACACCCTTTGCACTCAATTCATATTCCCTAAGTAATGTTAGTATTGGGGTGTAAGGGAGCGGCCTATCATCTTTTCGCTCCAAGCCAACCTCACCTGCCCGTGACCAGTCAGTTGCCACCGCCATGCCAGCCCAACCTTAGCTCCCGGCTGCCGATACAGCGCTAACACCACGAGCTCACCGGCAGAAACACGACCCGGAGGTCATTGAGCTGCGATATTCTATAGGGTGGAGGTACTTCCCCGGGCGGGCGGCTCAATTCGATTCGCTATGCCCTATAGTTCATTCGCGTTAAGAAAATAGTGACTGACAGGTCACTGACAGGCCACTAGCCAATTAAAACGCTAGAAATTATAATTTCTAGCGTTTTAATTGGCTGGTCGATAATTTCTAGCGTTTTAATTGGCTAGTGGCCTGTCAGTGACCTGTCAGTCACTATTTTCTTAACGCGAATGAACTATAGCTCTCTTTATATCACACCTTTTTTTTCTATTTACTTTATCTCTACTTAAAGTATCATTATTGCAGTTTAATTAGTTACCAACACATTCAATTCTATTTATAAGTTAAGTTAACTACACCGTTCTTTTAATCGGGACCTATATTTTTATACGTACAGACAAACAGCGGGGTTAAGTCGATACGGTATCACAATGCAAATAAACATTCCTTGTGAGCGTTACTCTTTAAACATTAGTGCGTTGGGTGCTTAAATCTACACTAGTTATAAGTTGTTTAATTATGTATGAATATGGTTGCAAATAAATGAATATGAATATGAATATGAAATACATTGTTGTAGTTAATATAAATAACTTTCGTTGTGAGTTGATATAGCCCGGATGTCTTTAAGATTATTTTTATGAGTTAAGTGAATAGATAAATAAAAATACTAGTGTTTCACGACATACCTATTAGACTGGTCTGGCTCAATTGGCAGTGAAACCTGCCTTGTGGACCAAGGGTCTTGGGTTCGATCCCCACCCGGTACAAACATTACTGTGATTAACATTTTCTATCTATTCCTGGCTCTCGACTGGCTCGATGGCTCAATTGGTAGTGACCTCTGCCTTCTGAGCCAAGGGTCGTGGGGACGATCCCCACACATTACAAACATTTGTGTGCATGAACATGTCTGTTTGTATTGGTCTGGGTGTTTTCTATGTATAATATGTATTTATTTACAAAAAAAAAAATGTATCTAAGTAAGTTTATCAGTTGTCTAGTACCCATAGTACAAGCTTCGGCTTAGTTTGGGGCTAGGTGGCGCTGTGTGGCCCAGCGTGGCATGTCTTGGGTTTATTTATGAAACAAAAAAAAAGTGGCTAACAACTAGAGAGGCCTATGTCCAGCTGTGGACTGCGATGTCCCTGAGGTCGTAAGTGACACTGACCTAGGTCTTTAGAGTTGATGTTGTGCACGATGACGCAGTCGTAGCCGGCGGCCATCGCGTTGCGCACCTTTGTCTCGAAGCTGCAGTTGTACCTGTGTTCAAACATTCGCGCGTTACAATCGTCTCTACTGGGATGTAAGAGAGCGGCCTATTATGTTTCCGCACTTTTTTTTTTAGAGGGGAATGCATTAGGCACCTTCATGCCGTCTCTGGAGGGAGGCGGCATGGTGTGTGGGACTCATACCCCCGCCCCCGGATCCGGGGAGCAATGGAGTGCTCCCCGGGCGGACCTCGTTGACGGTGTGACCCACCACACCGTTACGCCCCTATGAGTGGATCGCGCCCCCGCACTCACCACTCGGGGCACGAAGGAGAGGCTCAGAGGGCATACGATGCATTGTGTTTCCGCACTAAGCCAACCTCACTTGCCCGTGAAGCATCCTGCCGGATAACAAATGAGGCGTTGGCAACCGACCGGTGGCTGTATAACGAGTACGAGTAGCAGCGTTACCGGAGCGAGAAGCCACGCCCTGCGATCGCCAACCCGCCTGCCTAGCGTGGCGAACTGGAGAGGCTTATTTCCAGCAGTGGACTGCGATAGGCTGATGATCCTAGACGATAATATTACATGGACATAATGAGCTGCTCTCCTGCACTTAACAAATATTGTATTAATGTATGACATCAAAAGTATGATAATTATGTGCTAGTAGGAAAAAAAAGTTTGACGTGCATAAGTACATTACTCGTGAATCTAATTTTATTTTATTTATTTAGATGTTTTTTTTTCTACTTTTGTATGAAAATCTTAATGCGGTTCGCTGAATACATAATATACTTACCAAGTTTCCACAGTATAGCTCTAATAGTTACGGAAAAAGTCTAATAGTTCCCGCCTTCCGGCATATGGACCGAATTTCGGGAGACGCATCCGGTACTTGCGGCAAGGCGTTTTCCCGGGGTACTGGCGACAGAGGGGGGTTTAGTGGGTATACCCTCCCATTTTGGGAGGAGTGAGTCCCACACACCATGTCACCTCCCCCCGGAGGTAGCATGACGGTGCCTAATGCCTAATGAATTCCCCTCCAGAAAAAAGGCTCTTTCCCGGGGTGCGCTTCGTGATGCTCCCTACAAATTTTACGGACGGACAGACGGACAGACATTACGAATCTTAAATAAGGGTTCAGTTTTTTTACGGAGCCATTATATTGTGCGTTTAGAAATAAAGCATCATGGTAACGGGATGTAAGCTAGCGGCCTATCATCTTTTCAGGGATGTAAGGGAGCGGCCTATTATCTTTTCGCTCCAAGCCAACCTCACCTGCCCGTGGTGCATCCTGCCGAATAACAAACGAGGCGCTGGCTACCGACTGGTGGCGGTATAACCATCACAATTGAAGGCGTAGCTGAATACTAAAGACCGGTGACGGGCAGCAGCGTCACCGGAGCGAGAAGCTACGCCCTGCGATCGCCAACCCGCCTGCCCAGCGTGGCGATTATGGGTATATCCTCCAGATGTTTGCTCTAAGTGGCGAACAACTGGAGAGGTCTATGTCCAGCAGTGGACTGTAATAGGCTGATGATGATGATGATCATGGTAACACGTACCTAGCGACGAGCAGGATCCACTTGTCCGTGTAGTTGGTGGTCGGCGGCGCGGGCATGACCCCGCAGCCGTTCTCCGGCTCCCCCACCACCAGCCGCCCGCGGAGACCATCGTCGGGCAGCACCGGCCCGAAGCTGGCCGGGAGGTCGCGGAACTCTTGTTCTATCTGAGGAGAAGGAGTGAAGGTTAGAACACATCATCAGCATCATGGCCGTTTCATCCATTAGGCACTGTAGGCAACTGCCTACCCATTGCTACAGAGAAAAAAATGAATAATGTTTAAAACACAGGGCCGGATCTACTTGTGGGTTGTTTGGGCTGAAGCCCAAAGCCCCGAAGTCACAAGGGGCCCACAGACCGCTGTAGCCTTTTAAAGTGGATAATGTGATATCTATGTAGTAAAAAACAACGTAATCTATATCTTCTATATACTTATAATAAATCTGTAGAGAGGTCAATTCTGTACATTGAATATATTATCAAAATAACTATAAGGGGATGATTAATGATCGATACTAATGCCAAAAATGCAATTAGTAAAATTTTTGTCTGTCTGTATGTTCGTTATAGAAACAAAAACTACTCGACGGATTTTAATGAAACTTGGTACAATTATTCTTCATACTCCTGGGCAGGTTATAGTATACTTTTCATCACTCTACAATCGGAGCAGAGCAGTGAATGTAAATGTTAAGAAAACGGGAGCAAAATTTCACCTGAATGTTTGATTTGAACGCGCATCATTCAAAAACTACTGCATGGAATTGAATGCGGTTCACCAATGTATTGCTAGAGGTCTAAATTTTTAGGCACCATTTTATCATCATCATCGGCAGCCTGCGGCAGTCCACTGCTGGACGTAGGCCTCTCCCAAAATGCGCCATTCTGCTCGATCGGTAGCAACCCTCATCCAGTTGATGCCGGCCGCCCTGCGCAGATCATCGCTCCACCTAGCTGAGGGGCGTCCCACACTGCGCTTGCCTGCACGCGGTATCCACTGTAGAACTTTCCTACTCCACCTATCATCAGTTCTAGTTACCATTTTATGTAAGTCCGTTATTTTTGAAACCCGATATCCACGCGTGCGACGCCGCTGGCACAGCTAGTTTATAAAAAAAGAACTAACAAAGTACTGTAAGCCAACAAGCTGAAACACGCGTACGGCGAAGCGCGGAGACATGATGTTTCGTTGAGGGTTCACTGCTTCCACTGTTCACATTTCACTTCGGTTCAGCCAATGCCACTTTTTCCAGGGCCCACAATTGCACAGTTGTCCATGTATGGGGTGTCGGCTTTATTACCTATCCAGTACACTATATTATCTTTTCGGAGATATTTAGTAACTTACGAATAAAAATCAGTCGAATTGAGAACCTCCTCCTTTTTTCGTAATCGGTAAAAAAATGTGTTAAAGCAACACATATGCAGCAAAACTAAGGAAGTAGAGTTTAAACTTTTTTTTAACAAAATAAAACATCAATAGGCAATATGCATGACTTTTTTTATGGATTTAAATATCGAAGAATTTTTAAACTATCTTTTTTATTAAGCGAGTTATAAAGCGTTAAAGTTATTGCTTCGACAGACATATCCAACGTGGCGGATGACGTCACGTACCGTGCGCGCCATACAAACTCCATAGAAAAATCTGTTCTTGTGAGAGGATATATTTATTTACTTTCAACGACTGTATCTCGCCCATTTTTCAGCCAATTTTGATTTTGTTTTCACTGTTCGTACTCGTAGTATAATTTTATATATTTTACGAGAAATTAGTAAATACATGAAACTATTTTTCAAGCATATTCCCTATTGTCATGTAATTACGTCATACGTCTATGTAGACAACTTTTCAGTGTCCACTGTCAATTTTACTTCCCGATACATATCATAAAATTATACTAAGGTATTAACTGTAATGTAACCCTGCACTTGCATACCTTTCAAAAGGGAACTGGTATTGATCAAGCAGTAAGGACAAAGACCTGATAAGCTCTATCTATAGATTAAACGCTTCACATTAGTGATGGAAAACTACTGGTTTGCTCCTCCAATGCTAAGTGTTGTAAATAGATTACTTGGTTGGTAATGTTTACTACAGTCGCTTAATCAACTTAGGTTTATATTAAGTTCAGTTCAGGCTTATTTTCGAGTGCAAATTTGAATTATTATGGGTTTTGTTATAGTTAGAACATAAGAGGGCATGAAAATATTATTTTGGGTTCGGGGAGGCGGAATAAAGTTTAGAAAACCCGGATTTATATTATTTTTCTCACTCAATAGCTGATGCCTTACAGCGTCGTCACACTTCCCATCAGATATGTAACGACCGACTGATGTAGGTAGAGCGACCTATCATCTTTTCGCTCAAAGCCATCCTCACCTGCCCGTGGTGCAGCCTACTGAATAACAGACGAGGCTCTGGTAACCGACTGGTGGCGGTTTAACCGTCACGATTGAAGGCGCAGCTAAATACTACAGGCCGATGACGGGCAATAGCGGCAGCGGAGCGAGCTACATCCTGCAATCGCCAACCCGCCTGCCCAGCGTGGCGATTATGGGTATAACCTCGAGGTGTTTGCCCAGAGTGGCGAACACCTGGAGAGGCCAATGTCCAGCAGTGGACGATAAGCTGATGATGATGTACCGATCCTGAGGTCTGAGTTCGGTGTTCAACATCAGTATTGATAAGGTATTTTTGTATGTTGCTGTCTGACGGACGTAATGTTCACGATGACGCGTGGTTTGGGTTTGGGTCACTCGCTAGTAAGAGGGCCAAGAGTCGGCAGCACGACGCCTGCTCGACGAGCACACGCTACGCCTGCCGGGCTTGTGGTCGTGTTTGCCGCTCCCGAATTGGCTTACACAGCCATGAAACACATTGTCGCCCTTCCTGACACTGCTTGTATGGTCTGTAATAGACTGGAAGGCCTATAGTAGTAGTTTTGTATGTTAAAGTTTTCACTTTGTTACTGCCTGCTTATATTTTTTGTGCACAATGCAGTCATCGATGCATGCGATTATGTTCGAGTTGTCGGCTTACACAAGCTAATTACTATTGATCGTTCATTGCAAGACAAACAATTACAATTTTGATCACTACTTTTAGTTTCTAAGGTATTTCCTAAGCTTTAAATGAATACCATAGTATTTTGGTGTTAGTAGTCAATATTCACAGTTTAAAACATAAGTGTGTCAAATCAAGTGCAACATTAAATTCAGATAAAGAGAGATCATTCGCACCAATTAACCAGTCATATAATTCAAATCATACATCACGTTTTTGTTTATCGGGATAATAGACTAGGCTAGGTCCTTCTTGTATTTCTTTATAAAAAAATATAATGGCAACACTGGCAATAAGGTTTGCCATTCATATTACTAAGATTACGTTGTAAGAAGTGGGCGGTATTCACTCGACAGATTTTATTTGTATTTAGGTAAAAACGCTGAGGCCTGTTCGCTGATATTCTCTTAGTCGACTTTTATGATATCCGCAGGATGAGATGGGGTGGTCCTATTCTAAATCCGGTAACCACACGGACCGGTTAGATAAGACAAATCTATTCCATCTTTACAGGTTCCTAATCATCATCATTATCAGCCTATGCAGTCCACTGCTGGACATTGGCCTCTCCAGGTGTTCGCCACTTTGAGGAAACACCTCGCGTTATACCCATAATCCCCACCCTGGGCACGCGGGCGCGGGTTGGCAATTGCAGAATGCACCACGGGCAGATCAGATGATGTTGGCTTGGAGCGAAACGATGATAGGTCGCCGTCTCTTACAGTTTTCCAAATTATATTATTAAGAAGAAACGACGTTAGCTGGCAAATATATCCATTTCCTAGCCCTTATAGAGTAGTGGAATGCGCAGGTACATAGGTAAACTAAAAGCAAAGTTTTCATAAACTTCCGCACTGTCAATCACTGCACTATGGTTATGTCAGATGCGAATGGCCGCGGATTACTCAACCGCACACAGCACTGGCCTATAGTAGTATAGACTGTACACTAATATTCCACTGGTACTGCTCACGAGACATGTGATAAGATATTATCGTTAGTAAATACGCTTTGTCGAGATATACCTGGTTTGGTGGAGCGAGTGTAGTCTACACTAATATTATAAAGAGGAAAACTTTGTTTGTTTGGTTGTAATGAATAGGCTCAAAAACTACTGGACCGTTTTTAAAAATTCTTTCACCATTCGAAAGCTACATTATCCACGAGTAACATAGGCACAATTTTATTTTGGAAAAAAAACTTTACGCGGACGAAGTCGCGGGCGGAAAGCTAGTCACGTATATGAGGTGTAATCTAAAGCCGCGGCCACACATTGGAGATATTGGCACCAACGTAACGTTTTGCGCCCAATGCACCAATGTGTGTATCGGTACTTTGACACAATGAAGACATTTACTCGTAGTATGGGGCATTGGACAGTGATTTGAATTTTGAAATTTGATTGAATCCAATGAGTGGCCGCGGCATAATATATTTTTGAACAATCTAAAAGACGGACTAATTACATTTTTTACGGCAACAGGCCCAATCGTGCAAAGTCGGGGCAGGTCGCTGGTATAACTATAGTAGCAGGTAAGTTCAAAGTGCTGGTCGTTCAAAGTGCCCATCCTCAAATAATAAGCAAAAAAGTAAATGAGGAAAACATCCTCAACGAGATGATTCAACAAATGTATGGATCAGTGACCTTAATTTGAACAAGCGGGTACAGTCGCCAATAAAGTTTGACATGATTCTTGTGCTAATGTCATAAGAAGATAGACCATCTTTGACTGATCATCATCTGCGAATCGAACCCACGACCCTTGGTTCAGAAGTGCAGTCACTAAAAAATGAGTCATCGATTCAGTCATTTATAATTGTCAGTTCTGAAATGGCTGATTCCTCGTGTCAAATGGTTACAAAAGTTTTGACGACCCCAAAGGCCACTTTCGTGTTAGCTACGCAATCTTCAATCGTGATGGTTATGGCTGGCCTCGTTTGTTATTCGGCAGGATGCACCACGGGCAGATGAGGTTGGCTTGAGGCGAAAAGATGATGAGTCGCTGCTTTACATCCCTGTCGCCTCTAACGACAGGACATTTCGGTAGCATTCTAAGCCCCCTACCGTTCATGCTTAAAGTTACTTACAGTAATCAGTTCTGGTGACTCTTCCTTGTACACGATGACGTCAGCCGTGGCCGCCGCCAGCAGCGCCAGCGCGGCCGTGAGCGCCTTCCGCAGCATCCTTACTGCATCACCCGCGTGCCCGTTGGTCCGTGACGTCACGCTTCACACTACACCCGCCCCCACTATGACGATTGTAGGGACTGGAGGTTGGCGCATGTTTTTCAACTGCAGAAAAGAAATCGATTGATGATTAACAGATAGGTAGACATTAGGTATTTATTGCACAATCACTAGTGGAAAGTCAAGTTACAAACTTAATATAGTAAAATCATGGTGGCTTTCTTGATAAATAGCTATCTCTTTCAAGTTGAGGAAATTAATTTTATTGAAGAGATGTTTGATGGGGATGGGAAAGTCATTACAAATTTTTAAACTTGCCTTAATTTTAACATACATTCAATCAAAGGATACTTGTGGAACCCATTTGAAAAAAAAGATTATGGGACTGGCCTGTAGAGATGTAAATATAATAAATATTAGAATAACTAGACATCACTTTTAAAGTTTAACATTTACATACTAAGATATAAATAATACATAATTTAATAAATCATTTTTAATAAAATAACATGTACCTACTTAATAAATAAATAAAATAAAGTTAAAATCTATCGAACCATTGGACAAAATTGATGTTTTAATCCAATTTTTTAGAAGCACTTACTGGTTCATAGAATACAAAGTACTTAAATGGATACTATGGGATATAGTGTTGATGTGAATGTTTCTTCTGTACTCTGTATGGTGTGTACAGGTCCCAAAATATATCAAACTGTGTTTAAAACATTATTTCGAGTTAACACACATCTATTATATCACAAAATATCAACTGTATACATGATTTTTCTTGGTATATTTACAATCTGTCACAACACTATAAGTAAATTTGTTTGATGTAGGAAAGGATTTACTCCAGTGGCACCCACCCAGCCCAGCGCTGCTCCCACTAAAATACCTACATTAAATTAAATCAAAACAAACTATTTCATTATTATTTATCAACAACATACTACATTAAGATAACACATTCACCAAATAAGATTATTTTTCCTGTTACATTATAGTATTGTACAAAAATTGTGATACAGGATATTTTTTATGCCATAATTTATTATGAATGTATTTAATTACAGGAAAAAAAGTGTATTTGAATTACAATCAACAGGTAAAATGATGACTAGGAACCATAATTCACCGCCTATAATGCAACTGCCGGGTATGTGGGAAATGAGTGAAATAAATACATAAAGAGCAATCTGGAAAGACATAATTGATATAATATAGTCTTTTATGAGAAAAGTATTTTGGAATGTATTGAGACTGGTGTCACATATAATGAGACAATAACATTTGACTGATTCTTTAATTGAATCATGGAGGTCAAATTGCAATTGCTACATCATACTACTTGTCACATCATCTCAGATTGTGGTTGCAGCCTGAGTCGCTAGGCCAATCCTAGGGGTGTGTCCCAATGACAAACTTAGTATGGTGATAAATAAAATATGGTGATGGTTATACACACAATATATTATATGTTACTGTAAAAGCCCGAAGTATGGTAAATCTTAACATTTAAGTGTAAGTCTTAGGATTTACCGACATGAGTTGGTAAATGTAAGTATTTCTGAAGATGCATCGATATTTTCGAGCTTTTACCATTCGAATTCTGTAAATGCTAGGTTTTACCATTATCAGCTGGTAGATGTTGGTTTTAAGAATAAAACATGAGTAATCATTTCTATTTACTATCTTAATAGCATTATAGAAGTATATTTGGCTGGTTCGGTGGCTCACTTGGTAGTGACTCCTGCCTTCTGAACCAAGGGTCGTGGACTCGATTCCCACTCGGGACATAATTGTAACACTAATGTGTTCATCTAACTTCTAAATCATCTGTTTGTGTTTGTTTTGTGTCTGGGTGTTTACATTTGTATAATGCTTTTGGGTCCGTTTCAACATTTACCATGCTATTGATGTAAATCCTAAGATTTACCAACTGAATGATGGTAAAAGTTCGAACCGCAAACATGTTCGGACATTTACCATTGGGAGTTGGAATGTCTTAGGATTTACTGGAAGATCTTAGGATTTACTGCAGTTCGAGCTTTTACAGTAACATATACATAAGTAAGTGTACTAGACTGTAATTACCTATTTCATGTATGGTTTTTTAGCTATTGTAAGTGCATGTCATCATGATTAATTTACACACTAATTATGCAAGAATTGGAAGCAATATTGTTAATTTATTATTAAAACTGTAGGCCAGATACTTAATTCTTGTAAACAACAGATGTTTTCTAAACAAATTTTAATAAACATACTTCTTACAAGAAGTACAAATCAAAGGCAACTGGAAATAAACATGAAACAGCACTAGCAAAGTGTTATCTAAGTCTTATGTTATTGTTAAACAGATATTTATCAGCTCATTCTTCACCCACCAGATAAACCACTGCCCCAAATTGAGACATTATCAGATTAGTCACTATCCAGGGCAACGCGACGACCGCTGCACCGACCCAAGACTAGGGGTGAGAGCCTTCCGCTCCCCCAACAGTCCGGTGATGATGACAAGGCCGTCCTGGCCATCATCGTAGTCATTTAGGAAAAAAAAAAGAAAAAAAAAAACCGAACCAACCAAGATGAACAAGGCACTCGCACCCACCTCACAATGTTTGACAAATGATAACAATACCATCACAACAACAGGGAGTAACAATACATCGCTATGTGAACAATACGAGACTTAAAACCACTAATTTAATAAATTCACACACGATGTACAGGTCGGCCTTGGATCACGTGTTAATCTACCACAATAATTTCATTTGAAATTGTTCACAACATGCAGGATATTCTATGTATTACATGAGTACAACAGCGATGGACAAAGAAAAATTAACATTTTACTCACGACTCGTTATAGGATAACACTTCCTTGGTTAATGTTTAAACTCTATTTTCACTTTATTGCACGATATCTCTAAAGATTTGGAAACTAAACAAACAGAATAAATAATTACGACTGAAAATCTCTTGTACTTCCGCAGAATCTGTCAAAGCAAAAAACGTAAAAAAAATTAGTCATACTTGTGTCTATGTATTGAAGTTAGGTGTTTTTCTAATTGTAAATACCTATGAAAATTAAGCTGGGAAATGAAGCTCAAGCCCCATTGGATAACCCGGTAATGACAGTACTGACAGCTGTCACCTAATTTTTTTTTTATAGTAATGATCATGTCTATTATTAAGCCTTAAAAATTAATATAAAATCGAAATATAAAAGTGACTTGATGATTTTCACAATAATACAAATTATTGTGTAATAAAGAGATGTACTATTTACTTTGTGAAAAATCCTTAAAAATTAACATGTAGTTCCTACATTTACTACAGCGGCAATGTTCACCTCGAGTGCGAGTGCAGGATGTAATCTCAAAGTCCGTGACGCTATATCGAACGACACCGAGAGAAGACGGGCTTAGATGCAGGCTATGCAATCGTTGGGTGCACGCAGCCTGTGCGTGCAGATCTTCTTATTATATTGGTTGTCTACCAAGAAATTTGTTTGTGAATTATGTGTTTATTTATTTCTTTTTATTTTGTTTTGCTACAGGGTATGTTTGAAGGTTTACGTCATTTTCTTATTGTTATTTTTAGTTCCGTTTCTCGTGAACAGATGGTGACACTTTTGACATCAGTCTGATTGCCTGACTCGCGGTGTAGAGATTATTTTCCAAACATAGACCTTCCGCCCATACTCTTAGGAATAAATAAACCGCATTACTGGGAAAGTGATTATTGCCTACACGGTAAAGTCCGTATTGGAGTACGACGATGTACATTTTGGTCCTTCGAGCCGGATGTATGGGCAAAGGTAAGTACGGGCAAAATGACCTACCATGAATGATAGATTTTTTTTTTTCAGAAGTGACTATTTTTTTTTCTATTCCAATTATTTGTAATAGGGCATTAGGGCAATTTATTTTGTTAGTTGATTTACCAAAGAAATTGTAATTACTGGTAATTTTGTTTCTAAAGCTATTCAATAAATGGCTATAAGTAGTCAGAAAACCGGAGGGTGTGTCATTTTGTCCGTACTTTCCCTACACATAATACAATAAACACAAATTAGGTAAAGTTTTATTGCTGTACCTACGAGTATCTATTTGATGTTTTAATTACGGGTTTCATTATAATTAGCAAACAAAGCGGATGGCTAGTCCAATCACCACTCGGTCACACTTGCTGTTTTTGTTGATTAACGAACGCTTAATGCTGTTAGCTCCGGTCGGGTGCCGAGAGGTCTAGATGGCGCTGCCATATCGTAAACATTAGCTCTGTACAAATAATTTCATTAAAAATGTTTAAATGCAGTTAAACTAAGTATATTTTAGATTAAAGTGTTCGTCTAAGGCTTATTCAATATAACAAGTGTTATCTTTAAATAATACATAACAATTCGTGAGATTTTAAGACATATTTAAAAACTCCAAGTGGTGATTAATAAGTGACTTAATATAATATAACTTAACTTTAAAACAGTGATATTCATGTTATATAAGACAATTGAACAGTGTTTAGCGTATTACATAAAGTGATTGACTTACTATTAACGATTTATGATAAAATAACTTGGTTCGGTCGGTTATTTTTATTCAAATTTTGTTTGTGCCGCGGTTTTTGGTGGCGACATCTGTATGCGCATTGTGGAACTATTTTGACCATAACGTGAGACTTCACTCTCTTTTTTTTTTTTTTTTTTTTTTTTTTTTTTTTTTTTTTTTTTTTTGTTATGGCTTTGCACTGTGGTTGTGCATTTTGCAAAGTAATAAATTGAAAAAGCGCGGGAAACTGTTTGATAGAACGGGCGTCTTTTTTCTTGCTCTTGATAATTTTAATTAATATTTAATAATTGAACGATCAGTTGAGTTATAATTTTGTAGTATATTTATAGTTTGTGTATTTATTTTTGTGTAGATAGTGATTTTTATCCAGTAGGTGAGTTTTGTACATATTTTCATTTGTAATCTTAACAATGGACGACCCGCCTCCGGGGGACTTTGTGCCCCCGGCAGGCCGGTTTGTGACAATATCTACTGAATCCGGCATGGAAACGGATGGATCTGCTACTGCACGTCCCCTCAAGCGATCAAAGCGTGTAAATGTTTGCAAAAGTTGCAACAAAAGAAGGCGCAAACATCATGGGCAGGAGGCCCGAGATAGTGATTGCATTTGTACAGAACTTCCAATTTCTCCTAAATGTTCAACCACCACTATACAAGAAAAAGATTTCATTACTAGCAATGTAAATAATGACAATAATTTGCCAACATCTACTCCTATTCCAGTTGGTCGTAAAAATTACAACGATACTGATGCATCTCCTTTTATCATTCATGTACAGAAAATTTCAACATCCCCCAATGATGATGTCTCTTTGCACCCGGTTACTTTCGGACGATTTTTAAAAAAAAATGCATTTCACAACATTGTCAATGGTAGTGTCAAAAAGATTGGACGTAACAAAATAGCAATAGCTTTTTCAAAGTATCAGGATGCTAATGAATTCATGAAACATAAAAGCTTGGAATCGAATAATTTGAAGGCATTCATTCCCACGTTTAATGTGACTAGGATGGGGTTGGTTCGAGGTGTTCCTTCGGATTGGTCACCCGAGGAGGTTATAGCCAATGTCTCGCTTCCCACTGGTGTAGGGGAAATAATTAAAGTGCGAAGATTGAATTATAAAACCTTTGTCGATGGAGCTCCGGTGTGGAAACCAACACAAACAGTGGTAATAACATTCGACGGTCAGATTTTGCCAGACCGTATCTTCATATGCTACAATTCTCTTCCAGTCGACTTGTACATTTACCCAACACTTCAGTGTTTTAACTGTTGCCGTTTTGGTCATACAAAAATTAATTGTAGATCCAAGCCACGCTGCTTCAAGTGCGGTCAAGATCACAGTGGTGACTCATGTCACATACAAGAAGAAAATGCATCTTGCTGTTTGTGTTCTGGTTCCCATTTTGCATCCAATAAGTCTTGCCCTGAGTTTGCACGTCAAAAAAATATAAAAGCTTACATGGCTCAAAATGCGGTATCATACATGGAAGCATCAAAGTTACATCCATCTATAGGAAAATCTTATGCCGAAGTCAGTATGGCTAACCCTACACAGTCAACACCTTATTCAAATAGTAAAGTAAGAGTCAATAATTTCACTAGTACTTCCTCTAAAAAGACAGTATTTTTAAAGCCTAAACCACCTCCAGTTTTACTTAACAAGGGATATGATAAAGATGCTCATAAAGCAATACTTAAGGAGTTTAGTATTCCATCCCCCAGTAATGGGTGTGCCTTCGAGAGCCATTCTAAAGAACAGCAATCTACACAAACATCCATAACAGACTTAATCATTGCATTAATAAATTTATTATCCCAGTGGAACCCAAGTATACCGTCCAACGTTGCACCTGAACAAGAGTTACATGAAATTTCCCAAAATGGGTTTACAAAATCTTCTGCAGTGGAACTGTAGAAGTCTCATTAGTAAAAAAAGCGATTTTATACATTTGTTAAATCGGTTTGAGCCAATTGTTTTTGCTGTCGCAGAAACTTGGCTCAAACCCTCACACAGTTTCAAAGTTAGTGGCTATCATTCAGTTAGGGATGATAGGCCAGATGGATATGGCGGTGTTGCTATGTTCATTAAAAATAATTTATCATTTAATACTCTCCCTTTACCTGTACATAGTAATGAATTGTCTATAGTAGCTGTTAGTGTGTGTAATATGTCTATAGTATCATTGTATATACCCCGGCCATCTTATACAATTTTTAATGAACTCAATCAAATCTTTTCTTGCCTTCCTAGACCATGTTTAATTTTAGGCGATTTTAATTGCCATCATCAAGCATGGGGCAGTTCTGTTACAAATTATTTTGGTGAGAAGTTAGTGGAAATTCTTGACAACCATAATCTTTGTACCCTAAATACTGGTTCCCCCACTCGTATTACTGCACCGGACCAAAGCATAAGCGCTGTTGACCTTTCAATCTGTTCTCCTAACTTTATTCACTCATTGACCTGGCAAACCCTCTCATCTTCTTATGGTAGTGACCATTTACCTATTCTCTTGTCGTTTCCCTTAAACAAACCTGTTAGTATGGACACTAAAAGATTAAAGTTTAAAATCCCAGAAAATTGTGTTAACACATGGACTAAGTATAAAGATATTGTCATAGAAAAGGTTTTATCACTTCCAATTGTAAATTCAGATAATGTAGGTAATTGTGCTGAATCTTTTGCTAATATCCTTACTGAAGCCGCCCGTGAGCTTTTCCCTGTTAGTAATAATAAATCTCGAAAAATTCCATCTCCTCCTTGGTGGGACTCAGACTGTACACAAGCTATCAAAAAACGTAAAGAAGCGGAACGTAATTATAAGCATAATATGACTACCGAAAATTATGATAATTTGTCCAGCATTAGTTCTGAAACCCGTAAACTATTTAAAAGGAAAAAATTTGAGAGCTGGAGGAAGTTTTGTTTGTCTATTTCTCCTGACACTCCGCCTTCGCTAGTATGGCGTAATCTCAGACGTTTTAAATCTGCTATGAGTAATTCCACAAGTGCAATTATACCAGCCCCTCTGGCTACTGAATTCCTAAATAAATTAGCCCCTGCTTGGGTACCACAGTACTTAAGTAATAATTGTATATCAAGTTCTTATTCATCTAATGATACAGTTTTAGATTCTCCTTTCACATTGTTAGAACTAAAAGGTGTGATTAAAAGCAGAAAAGACTCTGCGCCTGGTTCAGACGGTATTCAGTATTCCTTTTTAGCTAACCTCAGCGATGATACCTTGTCGTATTATCTAAATATAATTAATTCCATTATGCAATCAGATACAAATAACATCCCTCTTTCCTGGAAGTCACAGATTGTTTTGCCAATTTTAAAACCTGGTAAAAATCCATCTGAACCATCTTCCTATCGACCTATAGCTCTTTCGACAGTTCTAATGAAAACTACTGAACATTTAGTGAAAAACCGACTAGAATGGCATTTAGAGAGTAACGGACTTTTAGCCAAGAGTCAATTCGGTTTTAGAAAAGGCAAAAGTACAGTTGATAACATAAGTATTCTCACTACGGATATTAGAATAGCTTTTAGCAATAATGAATCTGTTACAGCAGTTTTTCTTGATGTATCTGCTGCATACGACAACGTGTTAATTCCGATTTTAATAAAGAAATTACAGCATCTTTCCGTTCCTAACAGATTTTTGAATTTTATTTTTTATATCTTGTCTGAGCGTTTTGTTAGCTTAACCAGTGAAGATTCAGATTTTTCCAGAACTATTTACAAAGGGTTACCACAAGGGTCAGTGCTTAGTCCGATATTGTATAATGTATACACGTTTGATTTGGAAACAGTTATTACGGACTCTTCCGTTAGTATACTCCAATATGCTGATGATTTGTTGATCTATAACATTAATCAATCGGTTACTAATTCCAGCTCTATTTTAACTTCTTCATTAGAAGCTATTAAAGCCTGGATGGATGCCAACGGCCTTCAATTATCTGCTACCAAAAGCGCGGTTGTACACTTTACAAGAGTTAAAAATCCTCCAATGTTTAATATATTGTACGATAATATACCCATACCAATTCATCAGACTGTAAAATGTTTAGGAGTGATTTTAGACACGAAGCTTACAGGTGTTGCTCATTGCGAGTATATTGTAGGTAAATGCGAGCGTCTTATTAATATGCTTAGATGTTTATCTGGAGTGTGGTGGGGTGCTCATCCCTTCTCTATGAAGTTAATTTACAATGCTTTAATTAGAAGTACTTTAGATTATGGTTCATACTTATTAGAACCTGGCAACGTAACGGCCTTTAAAAAATTAGATAAGATTCAGTCTAAGGCCTTGAGGATCATAACTGGTGCAATGAAAACCAGTCCAATTAATGCGTTACAAGTTGAATGTTGCGAACCCCCTTTACAACTTAGAAGACAATATTTGTCAGACAAATTTTTGTTTCGAATTTTTCAATTCTCAGACCATTTGCTTATATCTAAACTTCAGAATTTATCGGCATTAGTTCTCTCTTCCAGCTATTGGAAACATAAACCTTTACCACCTATAGTAAAGAGTTATAATAAAATCATTGCTCTCCAATCGCCTACCCATCGGTCTATTTATCTGCCATTATTCTCTTGTTCTCTTGACTCACTTCAATTTTCATTTGATATTCGATATTTTCCGCTTGATAAACGAGATACTAATATCCCTATTCAATTTCAATACATAGTTGATCGCGATTTTCCAGACTTCCATTACATTTTCTGTGATGCTTCAAAACATTCTTCTGATGAATTTACAGGAGTTGGTGTTTACCACACACAGTATAAAATTGTACAGAAAATTAGGTTTCCTCCTGAAACATCTGTGTTTACAGGTGAATGCTATGGTTTGTTAAAAGCCGTCGAATATATTAGGATTATGAAACTTGAAAAGGCTATTGTTTTTACAGATTCTAAGAGTGCTCTCCAAGCATTGGAAAAATATCCATTTAATTGCAAAACTCAGTTTCCGGTAATTTTTGATATTAGGTCTGCTGCATTCGATTGCATTAAAAAAGGTCAAACTATAAGTTTCGCTTGGATTCCAGGCCATAGTAATATTCGAGGTAACGAGTCTGCTGACCGTTTAGCAAATGAGGCGATTCAATGTGGGGACATGTTTCCATTTAAGAATTATTGCCATGATTTAATTGCATTGCCCAAAATTTATCTTCTGAACACTTGGCAATCAGTTTGGCAAGAGAGCAGTCAAAGCAAAGGCAAACATTTTAAGTATATCCAGCCATTAATTCCCAATAAACCGTGGTTTGCCAAGGTCAAATTGTCAAAATCTTCAACGTCTGTTTTAATTAGGATGAGGCTAGGTCACGTATGCACTCCTGCTCACTTAGCAAGAATGCATATTGTGACTGACGATATTTGTGAATGCCGCACTGACGTTGGAGATGTTGACCATATATTCTTTGCATGCCCTTTGTATGATCGTTCCTGCTTCATCTCGAATCTCCTGTCATACAAAATTCCTTTTCCTACATCAATAAAAACATTATTATATACTAATGATATAAATATATATAAAATGTTATCTTTATATATGTATCAAAATAATATTAGATTGTAATTATTATTATAATACATATATATTATACATATAATAAAATAAATAAATATGTACTTAACTACTATACATACTTTTATATTACCTATTAATAAACTTACCTGATCCTTATTCTTTCGTCCTTTGTCCGAATTTTCTATAATATTATACGTTTCCTTACCTTTTGTCCAAATCCTCGCAAACTCAGTCCGTGGCCGATGCACAAATCGTGCGGAGCCAAATAACCCAAAAAAAAAAAAAAAAAAAAAGTAATAAATTTGTAAATGATTACAATGGCAACTAATAGAGGGCGCTTAAGCAGTAATTCAGAAGGAATGCCAAATTGGGAACAAAATAATACCTTTTGCTGGGAATGTAAGAATATTATAAGAACCCGGCAATACCTACACTGTAACTGTTGCGATAAAAACTATGATATTGAATGCACCAATGTATCAACGACAAGGTTTTTCATAATGAGTAAAGAAAATAAACAGAAATGGAAATGTCACCATTGTTGGCATCTAAAAACATCAGTACCTGATAAGTCTCCTGTATTTAACAGCAACAAAAAACCTTATAAGAGTTTGGCACTAAGGCAAAAACTAGATAAGAGCAATAATAATATAGATTCGGGAAAGCGCACAGACAATATTGACGAAGCCTTTATGTATAATATACCAACTGAAAATTCTTTCGAAGGACTGCCTGAACAAGATACTTCAAATGACGGTGATGGTGTAGATGGTGGTTTTGTTACACTCAGACAAAAGAGGACAATTTCCTCGCTTCCTGACCTAACAGTATCTGATGGAAACAGTTGTTATATGGAGACACATAGTCTACCAGATATAAGTACTGGAGACAATCTGTATATTCAAGAACTTAAGGATGAAATTAGAAAATTACAAATACAACTAGATTCAGCTACATGTGAAATTGATAACTTGAATATGATTAATAGACAATTAACAATTACAGTGGAAGACCAAGGAAAAATTAAAATTACATAAAATTGACGATGCGAACATAAATTCTCCACTATCTCCACTTTTATCCACTCCAAAAAGTACACTTACTCTTCACAGAAAGAATATTTCTAAGCACAAGATGACCCAGCAAAGCATGGAAAAATCTAACATCACCCCATTAATGCATAACAGCTGTGAAGGCGTCTCTCCTAGCATTACTGCGGGATCATACGACGTACGGACAAATTGTAACGTAGTAACTAACTCTCTACCTGCGGAACTTCCCAATGACGACTACGTGGAACAACCCTCAAACTGTGATCATCAGCTGCCACAAGCCAGTACTACAGATACCCTTTTATCATCCTCACAACCCGAGAAAAATAAAGTTATGAAGCATAAAATCGTAATTCTCGGTGATGAACAAGTAATCGGTTTGTCAAGTAAAATCATAAAAAATAGGAATAATAAATGGAATGATCAATATAAACCTTTTGCGTTGATTAAGCCGAATGCTTCTTCATCAGAAACACTAAATGACTGTATTAATGTTAAAAATGATGTTGACAAAAACGACTATGTAATATTGTGTACAGGCAATCATGATTCAAACCCCAATGTGGTGATTTCGAATATCTGCATCGCATTACATGTGCTAAAGAATACTAATGTCATAATTTTGCCAATAAACTCTAACAGGTATCTGAATGAAAAAAAACTTAACGATGCCCTAAACCAATTTGCTGCATCATTCAAAAACTATATTCCTATTAAAATAAATCAAACCCATATGAATCATGTTCAATTTCTAGATTTGATTTGTTTAAAAATCAATGTTGCTTTAGATTATCCAGTATATGAGGCATGTTTTCTTAAACAAAAGGGTAGACTTACATTATCAACTAATATACAAAATAAGACTTTAGTAAAATCCAGTAGTAAACCCCTTAAGGGAACAATCCCTTACTATTTTAAAACTGTACATAAGACACAGAAGAACACCATTATTCAAACGAATCTTAACACCTTTGATTCTAGCAATACGAAAAATATAACACCCTCTCAATCTCCTAATGTAGCTAATAAGTTTTTTCGACCCTAAAGACAGTAATTCAGGCTTGACACTTTTACACCAAAATTTTGCTGGCCTACTCAATAAATTAGATTACCTCCAAATAGCCTTACAGGAATTTCAAGATTCTAAGAAAAATATAAATGTAATATGTGCCACAGAGACATTTTTAAAGGCTGGAGATGAAAAAAATGTTAATTTTATGGACTTTGAGTTAGCCGCGTTTTATTGTAGACCGAAAGAACGAAGAGGAGGCGTTTGCATATTACTAAAGAAAGGAATAATTTTTAATAAGATAAAGCTAGTTGAAGAATTAACTACATATAAATGTTTTGAATGTTGTGGTATAGAAATTAAGAGTAATGGGTTATATATAATAAGTGTCTATCGTACACCAAACTCCGACATAAATATTTTCTTTTCTAAGTTTGAAGCTTTATTATCGAAATTAATGAAAAAACATAAAAAGCATATAATAATAGCAGGTGACCTAAATATAGATATTATGACATCAAACCCACATTCAATTAGGCTTACTCAATTATTAAATACTTACAATATTAAACAACATATATCTGAACCAATAAGACTCCATAAATGTATTGACCATGTAATGAGCAATATTAAGAGCACTAAAGCGTCTGTCCATAGTCTAGGTATGTCAGACCATACAGGGCAAATTGCGGAATTCAAGATTAAAGTTAAAAAAACAATTAAACGTTGGTTTGAAGCAAGAAGGGACTTTAGTGTTGATAATATTAGTAAATTTCAAGAATGTATAGCATCATTGTCCTTTTCAGATGTATTTATGGAAACTTCTACTGAAAGAGCTTATAATGAGTTTCACTCTTTGTTTTCATTATTTTATAATCTTTGTTTCCCTATTTTACATGTAAAAGTAAGCAATAAAATTGACAGCGCTAAATGGATTACTAAGGGTATTAAAAAATGTTGTCGGAAGAAAAGGCGGTTATACAGAACTTACCAATTTGCAAATAAAAATGAAAATCAACTACTTAAGCATCAATATAGGATGTATTCTTTAACACTAAGACGTTGTATACTGAATCTTAAAAAACAAGGTAATAGAAAGTACATGCTTAACTCTAAGAATAAATCAAAAGCTGTTTGGAATATTGTAAATTCATTGGTATCTAACACTACATCAAGAACGGAAATTGAATCTTTGAAATATAATGGTGAAACCCTTGTTACACCTCAAGATATAGCTAATGGTTTTAATAACTTTTTCATAGAGACTACTAACAACAAAATAGATGGTAATAGTAATAAGAGTATTGTTTTAGATTCTTGCCAGCAAAGTATGTTTTTCTACCCCACATGCCCTAATGAAATATTACAAGTGATTACAACCTTAAAAAACAGTAATTCAGTTGGCTATGACGATCTATCCACAGGTATAATTAAAAAAGTTGCAATATCCATAGCCCCGGTTATAAGTCATATTGTAAATCTTTCACTCGGCGAAGGAATTTTTCCTGATGCTTTAAAAACTTCCATAGTTAAGCCACTACATAAGAGCGGAGAAAAACAGGATCCCAACAACTTCAGGCCAATCACTTTGACACCTATTTTTTCTAAGATTTTTGAAAAGGTTGTTCATATTAGGTTATGTGCATTTCTAGATAAATACAATATTATATCTCAAGAACAGAACGGCTTTCGCAAAAACCATAACACAACTTTAGCTAATTTTGCACTGGTAAAAACTGTATCAGAAAGTCTAGACAAAAAAATGTTATCAGCTGCTTTGTATCTCGATATGAGCAAAGCATTCGATTTTGTCGACCATAAAAGACTATTAACTAAATTAGTGAGCTACGGAATTAGAGGCTCCGCGAGAGACTGGTTTGACAGCTATCTCCACAATCGAAGACAATGTGTAGAAATCACTAAAATGGAAATTAAAAAAAAACAACATGCACTAGTAAAATATAGGTCAGATCCTAAAGAAAATAATTATGGAGTCCCACAAGGGAGTATACTGGGCCCTATTCTTTTCATATTGTACATTAATGATTTACCTAAGATTACAAAACACAAATCGATATTGTTTGCAGATGACACTACATTTATTATAAAAGCAGAGAATGAAAACATGTTAGAAAAAGAAATAAATTTAACTATTAAGCAAGCTATGAAATGGCTTTCAGATAATAATCTAAAAGTAAATATAAATAAAACTAAATTGATGCTATTTCGTACATACCAGGCTCAAAAAATTTATATTCAAGTAAATTATGAAGGACAGTTAATACAACAAGTATCCATGGCAAAAATCTTAGGCATTGTAATTGATGAGAACATAAGTTGGAAGTTGCATGCTCAGAATGTTAGTGATAGGCTCAGTCGATTTGTGTTTGCTCTTCGCAAGCTACGTGAAACAGTTTCGGTGGAGGTCGCACTTGTCGCCTACCATGCTTATGTCGGTTCGATTCTGCAGTATGGTCTCATCATATGGGGTAACTGCGTAGACTGTGATATAGTAATAAGAGCACAAAAAAAATGTATTCGGGCTCTCTGTGGTGCCGATTACACAGATTCTTGTCGGCCTTTGTTTAAAAAGTTAAAATTGCTGACTCTAGCTAGCTTATATATCAAACAAATCTGTTTATTTGTCAAGCAATATCCTATGTATTTTCCGGAAAGGCGAACTGCTACAGTTAAATCATTCAGAAATCGTCCTAATAATATTCTTCAGTTACCATCATACAGACTAACTTTAGTAAAAAATAATGCATTTGTAATGGCAATCAGGGTATTTAATGCCCTACCTGATGATATAAGGGAACTCAAAGGTACTCTTTTTAAGTCCAAATTGCATACATGGCTCGTGGACAAAGTGTTTTATTCGGTAAATGAATATTTAACTAGAGATAACTAGCTTCATATAAAATTATACTAAGCAGATAATAAATAGTATTATTTCTTTCAATTTTATGATCTCTTATGCAAGATGATACCTAATTTAAATTATGATTTATTGTAAAATATATTTTATTATTAAGAGTAATTAATGGATAATATGGGTTATTATAAAATAGGTATAAGTTTAATATTAATAATACAATTATGTAGATTATGATATTATTTAAATTAAGATTTGCATGCTAAATAACTGGCAATGTTTTAGTGAGACTAGCTTAGAATTATCATAAGACCATATGTACTACCTAATTCTGTGCAAATAAATGTTTGAGTTTGAGTTTGAGTTTGAGAAACCGATTTTACTGTAAACACCATAAACTTAATACCTATCAATAAAGGTCTGGAATATTCTAATAGTATAGTGTCATTAAGAAAGTCTAAATGCTTGGGCTATATAGGCGGACGAAATCTCGTGTTGCGTTAGCGCACTAAAACAACGCTAATTCTTAATAAAAAAGCTTACATACGGCGTAAAGTTTTAAAAGAAGCTTTGTTAAAAAAGATTATAATGTTTAGGCTTCAAGAAAAAAGATGAGAGGCCGCTCCCTTCCCTACCCAGCTACATACATTACATAGGTAATAATCATCATCATTATCATCACCCTCTCGCACTATTGGACATAGGCCTATCTCGTCTTTGCGTTTTTACCGATTTTATCACGGCGAGTGTTCGGAGGAATTGCTTGACTTGGTACCAGCTGCCATTTTTCATCATCGTACATCTCGCACAAATTCAAGATTTCATCCTTATCATCTTGATAGATGGAAGTCTTCCACAGTGCGTTTTACGCGCAATTTTCTGCCTTGTGCAGCTGCTCTTTAGAATCAGGGGCCCTACTACAGAAAACGAAAACGATCGTTCGTTGAACGGATCGCGTATTTTTGCCCCATAAATCCCTCTCATTTGTCCCTCCCGTGTTCGAATATACGAACTAAAATTCGTTAGCGTCGATTTTCAACAATTTAATTGATATATTAGAGACGACCTAGGGACCTTCAAGAAGCGAGCCTACAGATTTCTCAAGGGCCAGCAACGCGCTGCGACTCCCCTGGTTTTTGCGGTGTCTATGGGCTGAAGTGATCACTTACCATCAGGTGACCTTCAGGCCCGTTTGCCCCCTCGTCATAAAAAAGAGGCCTCTCCAACTTTTCACGGCTTCGCTCGATTCCGAACATTTCGCATCCAGCATGCTGCGAGTTATGTTGCGCAAATGGTCGCTCCACCTGGCCTGAGGGCGTCCTACAGTACGTTGGCCTAGAAGAGGTATCTAGAACTCGTCAGCCCAACGGTTATCGGTTCTTCAAGTGATAGGGCCAGTCCACTGCCACTTCCTCTAACTAATTCGGCGAGCTTTGTCGATAATAATAGTAGGGTTTTTTAGTTACGCAGGTAGTTAGAGTGATAAAACCTTTGATAGTTTTCATTTTAATTTTGGAACCTTTTACCTGTTAGCTATGTCGCAGTCATCTGGTTGAATCTCCTATTAAATTGAATCGCTAGCGTGTTCATTGAATGACGACATTCAATTGAATGACTAGACCGAACGTTGACTAAACACGCGTCACTTAACGTCCAACTAGGTAGCGTATTGAAACATAGCCCTTTGAAAAGAGCGGACGTAAAAGCAGTCAAGTGATTGTAATTTAGTTCATTTTTTTCCCGCGCGGCGTTAGTAGTCACTAAAACAAATATGGCGTCGAACATGATCACCTGAGTGTTGATATTTTTTTGATTAGATTTACTTTAAACTGACTTATACGTAATAAAATAGTGTGACAGCATGGATTTACCTATTAATACGCCGCCTCCGGATACTTTTAAAGAAAAATTAAAAACTAAACATTAAACAGTCGGCTTTTACCCATTCAACGACTATGCTAAAATGACGTTCAGTCAAGACGTTGAACGTTTCATTCAATAACTTGACGAGTTGACCTTTAGGCATTCTATTAAATGTCGTCATTCAATGAACGCGCTAGTCATTCAATCGAATAGCAGATTCAACCAGATGACTGCGACAGCTACACCATTGAATATTCGCCGTCCCGCGACTTCTGAGAGGTTTTAATAGCTATTTAAATAACTCTACCCAACTTGAAATATTAGGTACCTACGTTCTTTAAATTTTTTTCATTAATTAAATATCATTACATGGGGACTATTTAGGTAGTATTTTCAAGGTCGCAAAAAATAATGAATTCACCTTCGATTAATGAATGATCAACCTGAAAACCTTCATTTTACCGTCATAACCTTTATTGTAGTTAGATTCAAACCTATTAGCTTCACTTGTTAGCTAGCAAGTAGGTAGGTATCTATTCAAATTTCTAATAGCGCTAAACCTTTGTACCACTGTAAACTTCCACGGAGTTCCACGCGCCCTCGCAGGACTTTCGTCGATAAAGTTGCTTCTCACCGGATTGGCCGCCGAAATATCCGCCGGTTTACCGCACTGCGACGCCGGCACGTTTGCTTTCTCTCAAACATAAACATCAATTAAAAAATGCAATGTGCAACGTCCGACAACGCGCGTGTGATGCACACCAAGCAAATGTCGACTTTTCCACCTCGAATGTAAAGTTAAAATTTCTAATTTTGCCCCCGTACCAAGATTACAACTCCCGGTCATTCATGTGTTGAGTGAGCCATCTGGCAAGCTGGCAGTATGCACACATGCCGGTGTGGCGTAGACGCGCCAAATGTTATAAAAAGAATATCTCCTTCCGAGTTCGAATTCGTATTTTATAACACTATCTTACGGTTAGTTCGGAGTGAAAACCAACCGACAGACTTTGTGATATTTACCAGTATTAAAAAGTAATTTATTAAATTACAGTTAGTGCCGTTCTAATTCTATTTTTGACGCAAACTTGTGTTTTATAATGGTAAGTTGGCAGTCATTCCCTTTTTCGTAAACAACTACGAGTATTGCTTGATGGTGCAGTATCTAGTACGAATAGATATATTTCTATTACCTACTTAGTATTTACCATACAGACATATTGTTTGATATAAAACCGTTTCTTTTTATAAATACCTAAAATTAAAAGTAGGTAGCATGCATATTACCGGCCAAGAGTTAATTTCGAAGGCTTTATTTAATAGGATTTTGAAGATATCGCACTTTCACTTACAGAAAAAGTAGTGTTACCGGTGTTTTTTTGTACATACAAACACATCAACGCGAGTGACTCAACAGTAATGAATAGCGTATGTTAATAAAGGACTCGTTCCTTTTTATTTTCAGATAGTACCTACCTAATTAATATAATGGAATCTTGTGCAATACTTGTTACTGACTTGAATAGATAGGTATAGGCTACTACTAACTATGAACTGCTATAAACTAGGTAATAAGCTTGTTTTCCATCTTGTTTTCTTCCTACCTTCCCTTAGTGGCACATGGGCTATCTCCCTATTTATCGTTTCACTGTTCAGAACATTTATAATCACGTACCTACTACTTAGGTATTTGTAACAAAAAGTTACTTTAGTTAAGTAAAGTTACAAACTCCTCGGTCTTTTCTACCATTTTTGTCCTAATAATGTATTAACATTTCAGTGTTTCTGTCTTCCTTCATTAAGGGATCTTATAACGAAACGTAGCCACTCAGACACAGGAAATAAGGAAAGTTCGTTGTCAAAATTTACTGATCCTGGGGCCTTTATGGGGTCTGGAATCTGTTACCTACGTGGAATATTCAGATTTTTACACAAGACGCTCAGTGCGTCAGGTGATAACGTCGACAAACAAAGAACATGGGTTGATCTTAGTCCGTGTGGTTTCCTGATTTTGAATAGGACCCCCCTATCTCATCCCGCGGGTGCCGTAAAAGACGATTAAGGGAATATCAGGAAAGGCGCAGCAGTGTTTACCTACCTGGGTACAAATAAAACCTAATGCTCACTGACCTGCCTGCCAAGCGTGGTGACTAAGGAAAATCTCCCAAATGAAATGGTCATTGGGTGAAGCTTTTGTCCAGCAGTGGATATCTATAAGCTGATTTATGAGGTAGATCTAAGTGATAAGTAGAAGTAGCCCGATTAAATTAGCCTCAAAAGTAAGGTTACATTTATTCGCAACTAGCTGAAAATTGGCATGAATGTTGGGAATCCTATTACAAAAAGCTAGATCTTACGTTATGAAAGTCACAATACTAATACCTATCCTAATCCTATATACATATGTACGTACATACGTACAAAGAAAGCGACAAAAACTGTAACAATTTGGTTGCCAATTTCGTTCCGTCCAATAACCGAACGAGGACATAAAACAAATGAGGTCGACATAAAAACACGCCTGTTATTGAAGTCTGTATTTACTGACCCAATGACTTCTTTTGTAGTGATATCACGTCAAAAGCTCTAAGTCCCCATAGAGGGGTCCGAGCATAGCCTAGGTTATGCCTATAAATAAGGTCTTAGTCAACCATCATGGATAAGCCCGGTTGATTTTGGATTTTACTCAACTTTAGAATCTTCGAAGGTGTACAGGTTGCCTCAAGAGAAGTTTACCTTCATCTTAAGAGTGTTGAATAAACGTACCTATATTATTACCTACGTAGAAATGATAAATTTCTAATTTGAAACAATGTACCTATATTGGTACGTGGCGGTATTTGAACCGCCTGCCTCCCGCATAGAAATTCAGCCACAGACGCTCTCATTCTAGTGATATATTTTGTTTGTGTCTGAAGTCTAAGAACTTATACTTGTACTAATACATAGGTATGTACATGTTCCATTTTTGGACATTTCGGTAAGTAGTTTATTTTAAAATTATGTAATAATAATAATAAATTATTTATTTGCAAGAATACGGTTACATAGGTTCTTACATTAAAACATTTCCAGCATATTCTATCGCTACAGCGATGTGCAAATATTTCATACATGATTATGAATGTCAAATTAAAACAATTTCATATTAAATTCATGTCAAATTGTTAGTAAAAATAGTCATTACAGTATGTTAGTAATTTACAGTTGTCAACATTTATTAATAAAGAAGTCATTAACATTGTAATATAATTTATCCATCAAATAACTATATAATTTATGTCTGAATTCATTTAGTGCTAGATTTTTAATGTCAGCAGGTAATTTATTATAGATTTTTACAGCCATGCAGTAGATGTTTTTAGAATACAGTACTAATCTTTGTGGAGGTGTATACAACATTTCACCTCTTCTTCCTCTGTGTTCATAGTCTTTTTGTTTTTTAAAAAGACTTTTATATCTGTGTACAAAGCTTGCAACCTCATATATATATAAGCAAGGGAGAGGTAATATATTCAATTTTTTAAAGAGAGGCTTGCAGCTATCCATGTAGTGAGCACCACAGATGGATCGAACACATTTTTTTTGTAATATAAATGCTCTCTGAACTTCCACTGAATTGCCCCACAAAACCAGTCCATAACGCAAAACAGATGCCACATAGCCATGGTAGGCCATAGCAGCTGCCTTTTGAGATGCTACTTGTCTAATTCTATTCAAAGCAAACACGAATCTATCAAGCTTACTAACTAGAAGTGCTATGTGGGCTTTCCAGTTACAATTTTTATCCATTGTAATACCCAAAAAAACTGTTGATAGTACATTCTCTATATTATTATCATTGTAACTTATGTCAATTTTTCTATCTATGCTTTGATGTGTCTGAAATTGAATAAATTTAGTTTTTGTCATGTTAATATTTAAATTGTTTTTGTCTAGCCATTGTATTACTTTGCCCAGATTACTATTTGCTATCTGTTCATTTCATCGTTGTAGGTACCTTTACGCGGGGGGTAGGGTCATAGGGTGAGTGTAGCCCAGAGTGCTATGATGCTATGTCCAAGAGCACTGCCCCCGTGTCATCTACGGCCAGCCAGGGCAGGCAGCGACGCGACGCGTTTTTTTTTTATAAGAAGAGCTTTCAGGATGACGTGATTTTGAGAGAGGTAGGGCATAGCGAATCTTCGCTCGAATTGAGCCGCCCGTCCGGGGAAGGACCTCCACCCTATAGAATACCGCAGTCAAATGACCTCTGGGTCGTGTTTCTGCCGGTGAGTAGGGTTTCCGGAGCTCGTGGGGGGTTAGGGTTGGGCCGGCATGGCGGTGGCAACTGACAGGTAACTGACCAGTTACTTGCCCGTTGTCACAGCGACTTGGGCTTCTCTTTCGCTTTCCATCAGGTGTAGGGAAGCCATTATGTCGAGCCACTATAAAAAAAAAAAAAAAAAAAACGTCACTCCACCTGATGGTAAGCGGTCGTGAGGTCCAAAAGTTAGGTCGACAGGCACAATAGAACAAACCCACTGCGCCTGTCGCCCTCACGCTGAAGGCCCACTGAGATGCCGTTTCACGCCCCCCGCCTATAGTCTGTAAATAGGTTCTATAGAACCCAGGATTGTAAGAAACACATGAGCTGGAAAGGCATTCCATGACTTAATGGCACGGGGCAATAACGAGGAACTAAACCTCTTGGTGCGCGTCACCATCGTCTGGATGGTATGCGGATGACAACGCTGTCCAGCACGTGTTGTTCGGGAGTGGAAGGGAGAGGATGTATTCTTGCGAGCTTCTGCCGCTGGCTCCACTAGGATGATTAGTAGGTATGCAGGTATGGTGTGATTCCTGCATACCACGACGGCGTGAAGTTACATAAATGCATTGCGCTTTAAAAAAAGTAGGGACACCTCACTTTGTTGGTCAAGGGATCGGATCAATGTATGTTTATGGGTAAATCAACTCAAAGCGATTCTCCAAAGGTTTTCGTAGATAAAAAAATCCAGATATGACTAATTTTGTACTACTATTTTTTTATTTTATCTTCAGTTCATGCCTCATAAAGTGCCTATGAAAAGAAATCTGTAAGAGCTTTATTTATTTTTTTATACGTCTTTTTATAGCTAAAACGTCATCACCAGGTGCTGAAAAATTATTGATCACCAAATAAATAAATAAAAATTAGTAGATTACAGCCATGGTAATGCGTTTTCGATTGAAACACAATAAAGTTAAGATCATTGACTATTGTTTAAGGTAATCACAATTATTGGGAACATCTTAATAAAGACAATAAAAAAAAATTAAAAATTGTCACGGGTTTTTCATCATTACCAGGAATGAGCGTCAAACTGTCAATATTTTTTATAGAGTTATCCTATACTTTCTGATATTTCCCCTCGCCCATGTCACCAGTCTATTCCGTGTAGTAGGCGGGTGTGCTGGTGGCTGAGATTATTGATATTAAAAAAATATCAGTTTCAAGTTTCAAAAATAAAGTTTGTCACGTTTTGCGTCATTACCAGATATTTTTTTTTAAGGAAAAGTGTTGATTTAATCTTTCTCAGTTTTTGATATTATATTATATACTAAAAACCTTAGTTGCATAAATATTTCCAACTACTTTCAATAAGTAATATCCCATCGACAATTTTTTTTTCTCAAAAACCTCATTACCGGTAGCATCATCACCAAAAAATTAACAATACCGGTAATGATTATGGAGGCCTGGTAATGACATCTTTTATATATTTTGACTTTCAAGCTTAATATATAGCTTGTGATATTGAATTTTATGCATATAATTAAATAAATAATTATATTTTTACGCTTAGGTCAGCTTGTATCGTAAAAATTAAAAAAAATTTACATTGAAAATTGAGCCTATGTATGAAAAATTTGGTTATGATTTAATTTAATTTACATAAACAGGTGGACACTTAGACTTTACTTAGTTCTTTGTATTTGTGGTGTACGTTTAGCTAGGCATATGCTTACGAGTGCTTAACAATCTACACATTAAAATCAATAGGTAAAGACCTATCTTGGACCAGAGTAATACGGTTTACGACAAAACGAGATACGAGAGAGGCTATTTTGGCACTAAGATTGATGAGTAGACAGAAGATAGGATCTGGATCTTAACACTCACATAGCTTTCATAGATTTAGAAAAAGTATTTTATAAAATAGATTGAAAAAGAAGTTGGACAGTTTGAAAGCAATCAAGGTACACTACAAAAACAGGAGAATAATTTACGAATAGTACAAGGATCAAGAAACGATTGTTGAAATTGGAGAGGAGAAAGAAAGAGCTAGGATAAGTCAAGGTGTAAGTATACATATGTCTTACAAGAGTTGTCCACTCTCACCGATCATTTTACAAATATATTGAAAAGGAGGGTTGTAGATTAATGTAAAGTACGAATTTTTTAGATTTATAGACAACATAGCCGCAATAGCAAAAAGTCCAGATCAATTACAAGATTTGATAGATGAAATGGATAATATATTCTAAGATTCTGGAATGAAAATCAATACCTACGTGTACACTTGAAAGATCAAAACACTTGCAATATCAAAATTCCCAGTGTAAATATCAAAAGTAAGAATCATATAATATTAGAACAGGTAAATTCATATAAATATTGAGGCAGTTTAATAACCAGATGTACTCCAGATATTAAAGCTCAAATAGCTATTATTAGCTACAGCAAAAACATTTAAGAATAAGAAACACCCATTTATATCAAGAATCTCGACATTTCATCAAGACTCAACTCATTTAAGATAAGAAAAAAGCATAAAAAATATTTCATCTGGAGCATTGCTCTGTACAGCTATGAGACGTGGACAATGACGCGAAGAAATAGAGAAAGATTGGAGGTCAGAGTGTAGGTGGAAGCTTTTGAGATGCGGTGATGAATAAGATTGAAGAGAATAAGCTATTTAGATGGAATGGAAGACGAATGAGGATGTATTGAATATGGTGGATCATAGAAGAGATCCTTAGTTCAAAGTATTGGGAATAGAAGAGGAAATCACCTAGGGTGGTGGGACACCTTGTATGTGACAAACTAATAAAAATAACAATCGAAGGCAGGAAATAGAAGCAGAAGAGGAAGACCGAGGAGGACATATACCCAGCAATTGAAGAAAAAAGTTAATGCCTTGACGTACAGGTACTTGAATGTGCTTTCCAGGTAAGGATGAAAATTGCACTACCAACAAGAATGAGGCTCTTGATTCGCCAAGGCCGTACGTATCCGTACGGAACTGCTGTTGAAGCCCTGGTCCGTCTACTGCTGAACGTGAACATAAGCCTTTCTTAATTTGCGCCACATTTCTTTATCCCGAGATTTCCTCTTCCAGCCAATGTCAGCAGGGCAGGGCGTCCTACATCACATCTGCTTAAAAGCGGCGTCCACGTCATGACTCGTCAATTCCAACGATTGTCGGATCTACGGCAGATATGACCAGCCCACTGCCAATTCAGCGTACTTCATCCTTAGCATTATCATCAGCATCCTTATGGCAATGTCGAACTTTCATCCTCTGACGTATATGCTCGTTACGTACCCTATCTTTTTGCGAGATACCAGGCATAGCTAGATAGCTATGCTTGGTATCTATTGTAGGTCGTGACAGGTTCCTTCCTGACACACTGATGGTAGGGAACTCTTATAATGTACTATGTGAGCATAATCTCCTTAATTATAACTATTTAATAATTAAAATTTGTTTAATAATAAAGGTAATGGTCATTACCAGGCACATGATATCATCACCAGTAATTAAATCGTCATCACCAACCCCTTGTCGTCATTACCGGTAATGCCCCTAATTTCAAAATTAATTATCTCTGAACATACTTACGCCACAACAGTGCCTTAAACAGAAAAACGTTTGCTTTATATTGCTTAAAGACACTACAATGTTATATTTTGCATAATTTCATTTTGAAAAAAACATGTAAAATAAATGTTGTAGAATCGGTTTGAGTTGATTTACCCTATTACGAGTACAATACAGACATAAGTGGTTGTTGCTATTATCTATTAGATAAATATGACAAAGCAAAATAATCGGACGTGCCAATTACATACCTATCGATACAAGGGAATCGATCAAGTTGCAAATTGTGGTTTTTAATTGCCTAATGGTGTGTGTTTACTATGTAAGTCACACAATTGCACTCGTAATTATAGGTATGTTGTTGGTTATGCATTTTTTATTATAAGTATGTAGTGTTGGCAGAGCTTTATAATAGGTAAGTCTTAGACAATTTACGGGAATATTTTTTAAAATATTGCATGATTGCAATATTTAAAAAAATATTCCCGTAAATTGTAGGGAAAAAGGCTTTTTCCCGATTGTCTTAGGGTCGGCTTCCCAAACTGCTAGATTTGGCGAGGGCTAAGTTTTTACACAGAGCGACTGCCATCAGACCTCCGCTCCGTAACACTTAGGGTAAGCTATACCCATTCCCAGTTTAGGCGTCAGAGTTATCATCATCTCTGATATGATGTAACGACTGCTATCTGAGTTGGTAAAGATAGCACCCGGGACCAACAGCTTAACGTGCCTTCCGAAGCACACGGAGGATATCGGTGTCAAATTTTGGTTACCCATCATCGGATTGACCGCGCCAATGGTTGCGATCATTGTTAAGCGAACAAGACCGCGGCGCCACCGAGCTCCTCTTTTTAAAATATTGCAATGGGGGATAGTAATTGTCATGACAAGACGATCCCGCTGAATGCAGGACGGTTGGCAACCATAGCATTTGATGCTAACCGGGTTGTTCGATTGATCACCACGTCGGCGTCGTCGTTACCCCGCAGGGCGGGGATTGGTAATTGCATTTTACCCACTATAAAAAAGGGTTACTTACGGTCTGTCCTAACCATATTAGCACCGAGGTCCGAAAATCACGTGTGTATGTAAATATTCACCAACGAAAATAGCTCTTAATGACAATTGCTCAATTTGAAGATAAAGAGGCGACATTCATTCGCTAATTTTGATCGAGTAGATTAAAATAATCCAATAATTAGGTGGGTGCCTCATCTTAATCTAATCGTTGCCACTACAGATAGGTAGCAATGATCGAAATCTCCAAGGTCGAGAAATGTACCTACAGTTAACAGATAGATAGATATTTTTATTGCACAAAAAAAGAAAACATTTACGGAACATCATCATCCACTGCTGGACATAGGCCTCTCGCAATGCTCGCCACTTCGATCGGTTCCGGGCCTCTGGCATCCGACACTGCCAGCCGTTGGCGATCGCAGTGCGTAGCTTCTTGCTCCGGTGGCGCTGCTGCCCGTCACCGGCCTGTGATATTTAGCTACGCCTTGTATCGTGATGGTTATACCGCCACTAGTCGGTTTGCCAGAGCCTCGTTTGTTGTTCATGTACCACGTGCAGGTGGGATGGCTTGGAGGGAAAAGGTGATAGGTCGCTCCCTTACATCCCATTACGGAACAGCATTTAAAGTAAAAAAAAGAACCCGACTTCAATATGGTGACAATGCAAATGGGACGAACTTGAATCAGGCGTAGGAAAGCCCCTCGAGGAAGACGACGGCACGTGCCTCCGGGCATAGTGGTCAGTGGCGTCGTGCATCGCAAGATGCAGGGAGGACACCACACCATCCTCCCGAGGTGTGCCGTTCTTACTGGGCGCAGCGCTGCCGCGCTGTGGGGGGTTGTGTCGAATCCCTCCGGGCATCCCGACCCTCCTCAGACGGAGTGCTCGATACGGACCACCGTCGGGTTTAGTGGGTATTCTCCGCTAAATACGAGTGAGCCCCACATAACCTAGGTGTCCCGTACGCAGGGCCCTGGTGTATGCGTAAAAGCATTCCCAACGTAAAAAAAGGCGTAGGAAAGCCTATGTCGAGGTACTAGGTATAGATAAATTGTTGAAATCATGACGTCGGAACCTTCTCAAGTTGAATGCTTTACGAGAGTCGGCCATAAAACAGAACGTGCGATATTATGTTTTTCTTCGACGAGCGTTGTTTATGTGTTTATTGTTAACTGTTAACAATTATTTTATGAATTTAGTTATTTCATAGTTAACATTGAAAACTGCACGTACATCTCATGTGCAATGTGCATCCTATTAATGTCAAAAACATATTATGTTTTAGATAGATCTTTAATGCACACCAAAAATCATCATCATCAGCCTATTGCAGGCTCGGTGGCTCATTTGGTAGTGACCTCTGCCGTCTGAGCCAAGGGTCGTGGGTTCGATTCCCGCACGGTACAAACATTTGTGTTCATGAACATGTCTGTATGTATTGGTCTGGGTGTTTTCTATGTATTTATTTACAAAAAAAAATGTATGTAAGTAAGTTCATCAGTTGTCTAGTACACATAGTACAAGCTTCGGCTTAGTTTGGGGCTAGGTGGCGCTGTGTGGCCCAGCGTGGCATGTCTTGGGTGGCATGTCTTGGGTTACTGCAGTCCACTCCTGGACATAGGCCTCTTCAGTTGTTCGCCACTTAGGGCAAACATTTGGAGGATAATACCCATAATCGCCACGCTGCTGGGTTGGCGTTGGCGATCGCACGCAGGGCGTAGCTTCTCGCTTCGGTGAAGCTGCTGCCCGTTATCGGCCTGTGGTATTTAGCTACGCCTTTAATTGTGATGGTTATACCGCCAACATTCGGTTTCAATAGATAGAAGAATTCCAGAGGCAGGTTTATATGTGTATAATACGTAGGTACATAAATACCTATGCACATAGAATTGCATCCGTGCGAAGCCGGGGCGGGTCGCTAGTAGGTATTAGGTATACATATAAAGTAGGTAAAATAACAACAATCGGCATTATATGAACGGTATGTATGTATGGTATGGTGGTCAAGACCACGCGGATCTTTAACCATTTCAAGGAAATATGACTATGGGACTTTATTTTTTGGTAAATTATAATTCGCAAAATTGACCTTGAGCGAGGCGGTTCAATGTCCATCCGTCCATATTGTCTCAAACAGAACAGGTTGGTTTTTCCATATACTACAACAACTTGTGATGAACATGAATGGGGGCGTTTCCCAGAACACCCATACTCGAGCCCAAGTAAAACTAAACTACAAGCGCCCATTTTTGTCATGGGCTTGTCATCATATTGTGGGGGAGAGGAATCCCTTACCTACTTGAATTAAATGTGTCCTAACAAACAATTTAACGAATACTCTCTTTTATATGTAGTAGCACCTGGGTAGGTACTCTTGAACAAAATGGGATTGGGATCGAAATCTTCTGCAGGATCTAGTACAGATAATATACAGAGAAAGAATGAACTATGACTTGGGGTGGTCATAATGTAACAAAATGTAAACTACCAAATACAGGAAAATTTAAATATACGTTCATTTATGATTAAATATTACTTAATTTGTTAGGATTGAAATCGAGATTGGTTTCAAGAGATAAGATATGAGATTTAAGTACACCCGTATTCACAAGTTAAGTACCTACCATGCCACAGGGACCCAAAAACCTATTCATAGACAACGCTTGAGTGCAGGTCACCACTGTAAATGCCTTGGCATAGTGTTGTTAGTTTTCATAGATAAATATTGTTTCTCTCAATATGCGTGTTAATGTCTTTCTCTATGGTCGGTGAATCCCGGTGAAATTAATTTTACGCAGTGCTTCGACCATTCCCACCACACAGCAATAAGTTCCACTGTTGTCTATTGCAAACTTATGGAACTTTTTGTTACGGTTGGTTCAAAGGAACAACATTGTACAATGTACTTACTTAGCTTTACATAAAGGTTTATTAATACTAGGTAAAGCGTATCTTTATAGGGTTATTTGGTTATAATGAGTTTTCCTTATTTCAGGCGACCGATAAACGCACTTATTTGTATAAATGGATTAAAATAATAAGTATACCTACGTGTATACGGTAGGTAGGCAGTTTAGTTATTATTTAACTTCTAGGTTTAAATAAATAACCCAAGACATGCCACGCTGCGACACATAGCACCATCTAGTCCCAAACTAAGCCCAAGCTGTATGTTATGTTTATTAGAAAACCGATTAACTTACTTAGATACTTTTTGCATGCATAAAGTCACGCTTTTCTCCTAGAGGGGTAGGCAGAGACCACCTTCCATTTGCTACGATCCTGGCACACAACTTTTGCTTCGTCCACATTCATCAATCTGTTCAATACATGCTCGTCGGTTTAGGGCACTACATATTTTGCCTATTTTTAGGACACTTTATTGTCCTTCTAGGTCACTATAATATCTTCTACATACTTGGTCTCCGGTTGGTCTTAGTCTCCTTGGGGGTTAGGTATTTCAATTAAAGGACTCATTTTTGTCTATTGTCTTATTCGTTTTTTAGCACTGGAAAGCACATGAGTCGAAGTAGTTTTATGGAAAATGGACTCTAAAGTTTAGCAGTTTAGATGGCAAGGCGACATTGACTATCGTCATCATTTAAGAAAAAAGATTGGCATTGGTAATTTACTTGAAAATGTAATGTAATGGGGAAATTCGACAGAAAGAGGTAGGTTCATATCTGGCCGTCGGTCGCGACGGAACAGGTCATCGCTAAAAAAAGATTTGTTTGCCGACTAATTTTCGATAATCATTATGATATTTGCTGTTTTTTATACTTACCTACCTACCCAAACTTTTATAATTTATTCAATTATTTGATTAGATCTATTTCATAATACCCACCTCACCCGTAGGTATTACGAAAGATTACGGGATATGATTGTTTACACGTGTTTATCAAACAATATACTGACGTATATCAATCCTATCTGACAAAATACCTGTTTGATAAAGGTGCTAATATAATATTGCCAATATGTAATGTTAAAAGAATATTAATGGCAATTTTATCCTCTTGTTTAGGCATAAATACCTTTAGTGGAGATGGCTAAGCGTTCTCTCTCGATAATAGCGCGGCAATCCGTTAGTTCGATTTCACGTCGGATCAATTTTTTACAACATAGGTGTACATGATGTTTCGGGGAAAATGGACTTTGCACATTTTAATTTCTCAGAGAATATGACTTGGTAGCACAGTAACTATTTATTAATCTGTGGTAGCACACACACGTTTGTCTATTGTACAAAACCACCTGTGTACACTCGGCGATAATTATTCAGGACAGTTTACTTTTTATGATAACAACATAAAGAATAAGAACAAGCAAATCGAATATCCGTTGGTAGATAAGTTGTGGGATGCTGTGGTTTATCGTTGGGCTATTGTTACCATATTTTATTTACCTACTATGCTTATTTAGACTAAGTACGTAAGTACATACCTATTTGTCCAATCTTACTTTGTCCCTTACGTCACAACAATGTTATAAAAAAAACAATTAAAAGTATTGATAACTACTTACTATAATGATACACGACTTAATAGGTATATTATTTCTAAGGACACCCACATACAATAGATTTTTTTTGTTACAGATGATTAATTTTTATCAAATTGCTCATCAAAATTTCAAAAGTCCACAAAAAGCGAATAAGAAATCAAAATTAGCAAAAAATACACGGATGATAGGTGCCTATAGGTAGGGGAGAGTTGGCAATTACCGCGCCGTTGATAATTCCGCGCCCTAACATATTTTAAAAACTACACGTATTAAAGACCTAAACGACGATTATCCTGGTTGTACTAATAACGCCTACCCCCCCGATACCTCTCCCAGTTTCACCCGAGCAACCAAACACGGTACACATGCTTCTAAAGAAAATTGCAATTTCATCTATTTTTTTCGTGGTATCTTCATTAAGAGGTAAGTTTTGTTTAAATTACAATACAGTTTTGTGTTTTGTTGTATTTTGAAGTTAAGATATAGCATAATATATATGCAAATCATTGCAATGCTTATCACAAGGTATCTCCTTATTTTAGATATTAGAAAACAAATCAGTCGAGTTTGACAATTTCGCGCCCAGGGCGCGATATTATCGATCTTAGGCGCGGAATTTTCGATTATGAAAGTTATAGGTCTAGATTAATTTTATGATTCAGATGACTGATCCTGGCGTAAAAAAGAAGAAAAGTACTGGAATCCAGATGATACATATGAACGGGGCTTTAGAAGCTGTGAGAGTTCAAAACTAATGTTCCTGAATCTACTGTGAGAGATCAGTTAAAGTTAGAAGCAGATTCTGAATCCCTTATGAGAAGGAAAGCTACATTTCTACTTTATTAACGACTTCTGTGATTATCAGTAAGATAAGAAGTTATATTGTTGTTGACTGCTTACAACTAAAATGTAACCAAAGAGAATTTTTGTAGAGAAATCTATATCTAAAAAGAAAATGAAGTACAGATTCAAACTTACATAATATGTATCAGAAGTAACGTAAAGTGGACAACTATAAAAAACAACCTACGTTGTTATTATATGTATTTATGGCTTTTAATATTTTTATTGTGTTCAATCGAAATTGTTTGAGACTACCCATCAGTCCGCTTATAAAGAAGTTCCTAAAATGTTTATTAAGTAAGTAACTTTTAAGTTTTTCTGGAAACATTTAAAAAAATGGTATTCATTTCTTCCATTTCGCAAGCGAAAATTATATGTTTAAGTTACTTGAAGCCTTCAGTGAAATAAATGATGATTCTGATAATAAATATTTTTAGACTTCTTATTTAATATATCTATCACTTATCGATACCTTAATTTTTTATGTATAGTGTACTTATAATATTTAAAAAAGTATTTAAAATTATTGGCACGGTTTTATCAACCAGGTCACGGTTTTATCAACACCGGGGCACGATATTTTCAGACCTGTTTGTTAATATCGCGTTTTCCCATTTTTTACAAAATTCTCAATATATCTTAAATTATTGCATAATTTTAAATTAGAAAAGTACTTAAGTGTAGCTTAATAAATATCCTTCCTATAAATAGCGAGCAGTATACTGTAATTCAAACCAGAGCTTAGTTATGGCCGTCGGCCCTTAGGGGCTCGGTATTTGCCAACTCTCCCCTAAGCATTCACAGATTCTTTGAATCGTGACGTCAGCTGTCTAAACTTTGAAAAATCCATCAACGATGTATTTTCCTAGAAAGGAATAGCAAATCGAAAAAGCCATGATTATCATGGGTAAATTGATAATTAAGTAATATACTTTTAAGTTAGAACAAGTCTGAAAATAATATTTGACTTCGGAAACCTAGAAGTACTAACTACAATCATAAAAATACATTAACTCATACCTTTCTACCTTTCGGATGTTTTAGAAGGCGTTAACCTTTACGAAAATTATAGGTACCTAGCCACAATTAAACTAGTTACCAATGAGGGTTATGTAGGGAAATATCTGGTTTGTCCTTGAAAATTCGTATATCTAGGTGTAGGTATATGTGTACCTACTAATTATTCCTTTGTATGCTTAGTTATATTATTTTTATAACCGAGAGGGTGGTGAACATGTTTCAAGGTCCTTAATCATGATTAACTTATTAAGTCATCTAACAGTAAGATACGATATACCAGTAACAATATCAAATTTTTTGCTCCCCGTTTGCCTGACGTCAGTAAGCTTGTTGTAGTGTTTTTTATGGTGTACCTATTGCATTAAGTATTGCATTAACTGCCGTGCCCTTTCCTCGAAACAAAGAAATGCATGCGTAAGTCCTGCGCTATCGGTGCTAGTGTTGCTGATAGGATCTTGGTTGCGTGACCATACCGAGGGTGGGCAGCGAAGGTCAAAGCCAAGGGCACTGCCATTCCCTCAGCTTTGAGTATGGGGTAATGTTAGATCGGCGTTGAGTCATCTGATTTCTAGATAGATAAGATTAAAGATAGACCAGAGGCCCTACTACAGAAAACGAAAACGATCGTTCGTTGAACGGATCGCGTATTTTTTCCCCATAAATCCCTCTCATTTGTCCCTCTCGTTTTCGAATATACGAACTAAAATTCGTCAATGTCGATTTTCAATAATTTAATTGGTGATTGGTGACACGGATAGTCTGTCGTCTGCGCTGCCCCTTATGATTGTTTATTGTCTGTAGATCTATTCGCTAACTTTCTTCCAAATTATTACAAACTAAACTCCAGATGAAAAATATTTTGCTTATGTACTCTACTTATATAAAAATTTGAGTCTTTTATAAAATCACTCTTACCTAATTGCTACTTATAGAGTAATTCCATTCTCTAAGTCTTGCTACAATAGTTAGGCAGGTACCTACCTACTTACCCAGTTACATTTAAGTAAGATATTTTCAGTAATAAAATGAAATCATGACTCTTCTGCGCCCACAAAACGTACTAGAAACGTGCTAGAAACCATTTTTTTTATTGGAATTACTTTTTCACCTATTTGTTTACTTTTTCATGTTACTGGAGTGTTTTCAGTCAATTGCGACAAAATCAAAAATGTTTACTTTTTAAAGATAAATAATGTATTACTTAATATGTTTTCTTTACTGAACAGAGATATAAGTTCATATCATGACGCGCCCATTGAAAATACCTACCTATATCTTATCTAAATTCATCATACACGTGTTTATTTAATTGTTCAAAACGGACATACCTACTTAATATAGATCCAGCAAATGTAGCGACGATCTTCGCGTACCGTACCTATAAAGTAAACATAGACCTATTAAACATAATTACTTCGTTAGGTTTTATTTATACATTTTTCATGACCTATTAAAACATTCTAAAAAGATGCACATGAATAATGATATGAGTGACACACTTACTGTAATATGTCGGTACCTATAACTACACTAGCTTTTGCCCGCGGCTTTGCTCACGTTAAATTCGGGGTGAGTGCTCCATACAAACTTCCACCCCCCATTTTAGGGAAGTGGTAGCTTAGAAAGGGGCAAAAAGTAGCCCATGTTACTCTCCATCCCTTCAACTATCTCCACTTAAAAAATCACGTCAATTCGTCGCTCCGTTTTGCCGTGAATGAAAGACAAACATACAGACAGACAGACAAACTTTCCCATTTATAATATTATAAGTAATATAAGTATGGATAACTACGTTCGCAGATAAATACCTACTAAGATAGTAGCTACATTATGTATTAAGAGGTTCTGCGACTTGTCGAGATAATGCCTGTCATTGCATTACGGTAAATGAAAGAAAAATACATATCAATTGTAGGCCAAGGCGACCACAACAACATATATTTACTTTAAATTGCGTACCTACATTATATGGAATTGTATTCAATTGATACGGATTAAGATTCTTGGTGATAATTATGAATTAATAGTGTAGGTACATACCAAGTAAGTAGGTATATAATTCCAACGTGATTTGAGCTAAGTGTACTTAAACTCCCGCTGAGTTTAAGTAATGAATTATGGAGCTTAAAGCTTGAATTGCCTAGACCTACTTTCCATACTCGTAGAATGAATAGGTACGAAAGTGTCTTATTATAATCGGAGTTTCGAAAAGCGCTTCACCAGTGTGGCCAGTCCAGAGGATCAAAGTTTTGATTTTAAAATCACATTTTCAATATTAAACGTTTCTATATCCTTACTTATCTATACCTAATAATAATTTAAAAATAAATCGTTAAATTTATTACTAGACGCATAATTCGCGAACCGCTGAACCGATTTCGATAATGCTTTATTTTAGAATATGCCTTGAAGTACGAGGATGGTTCTTGGATAGAGAAAAAAGGGTAGGTGTAGGGTAGATACACTGTGAACGAAGTCAGGCCAGCTAGTTACCTATAATAGTTGATGAGAACATTTCGTAGTTGTACGGTTGTCAATCCAAACAAGAGTACCTACTACATACCGTAACAATGGCCAAATGTTTGGTAGGAGCGCCCGACTTTGTTTGCAAACGTTGACATTATTGTGTTCCGGCACGGCAGTCGTAATGATGAATATTGACAAGGTATTCTACTTTTTACTGTGTCCAAATGGACGGAGGGCTATTGTCGTCTCAATAGTAGTCGTAACTACGATGTTTAGAATGAAGGAACAGGTACTTGTGAAAATAAAATTGTAGGTTACATTTAAAGTGTTACGGAAAATCATTCTAATTTTCTTTTATTCAAGGCTCTAAGGCTCCCCGTACATTACAGTACACCTGCCTTTTTTTTGTTGCACAGGGGGAAAAAGCTTTATCTTAAGATTTATCTACAGAAAAGCCTAGTTGGTAACCCTGACAGGCAGGTACACAATAAAGGCAAGATGTTGCGTGCATAATTCACGCGGCAGCAGTGTGCGTCGAATAGACAATTTATGTGCACGCGAACACTGTACCGGGCATTTTACCGGTTTATTTTGTATACGACACACTTTACACTCTCGAAATAACAACACGTTGTAACATGCTTTTATAGGAAGCCAAAATAGTCGGCCTCATTTTGATATTAGTTTCACATCATCACATGTAATGATATTGAATATGATGCTCCAGAACAAAACTATAATTCAATAGGCTATTATGGCTAAAGATTGTAATTAGTCCGTCTTTTAGCTTATTCAAAAATTCAAACTCAAAAAACATTCAAATAAACAATAGCAAAGATACAAGGCATCAAAAGTTAGGAGTGGGAGTCTTTGACGTCACTCGCTCCCGTGAAAATGCCTCACCGAGTGACGTCACGCGTAATTTCAACGGGCTATAACTTTGTAATTTTTAGTCTAATTTACAAATAAAAAAATACGTGTCTTTTATTTTTGAAAAAGCTAAAAGACGGACTCATTACAAAGTTTAATCATAATAGCCTATTGTATCACAAATCGATCATAGTTAGAAAGAAACCGATGGATTTCGCAACGTGATCATAGTTAAGTACTTCACTGAGTGTACGCTAGCCAGACGAGTAAAACCTATCATAGGACCAACTGAAATGTTGAAAAGTCCCTTATCTATTATCCACGTGACATCCACGGGAAGAGATGGGGATTTATCCGTGTATTCATTATCCGTCACTGCACGGTAACAAGTGCCGCAAGTGCCATATCTAGAGTCTGGTTGGAAACTAGGCATTATGTGAAGGTTTCCCTCTGTTACTGTATGACTATAGACACATATTGTATGTACATGACATATATAACACGTATATGACATATATTACGTATACTCTGCACATGTTTCTCATTCGCCTTTTAGCAAATTCGCGATGTAGGTAACAATATCCGCGAGTATTTGAATATATTAATAAATTAACATAAAATGTGGTTAAAAACTATAAAAATAGAGATAATCTGGTCAATTTATTCGTCATCGCTTTGCTAAGCGGCCAGTTGGTATGAACAGAATATAGAAAATACTTATGAATTGTCAGGCACGAATAAAAATGAGTACCTACTACCTACCGCTGGCTTTGGAAGTTCTTTTAAAAATAATGACAAATGGGAGGTGAATGAATGAATCCCGCCCATTTGTCCCTCCCGTGTTTGGATATACGAACTAAAATTCGTCAAAGTCGATTTTAATTAATTTAATTCATAATATAAGTATAAGAACACGGGAGGGACAAATGGGAAAGGGGTTTATGGTGCAAAAGTACGCGATCCGTTCAACGAACGATCGTTTTCGATTTTGGTGGTAGGAGTTACGCGTCGAGGGCAAAATAACAGCGCTGCACTGGTATTCAGGTGGAACCTTTTGGAAGTGACAACCTTATCTACTTACCTATACTACGTGAATAAGTAAAGCAGAGATAGGTATAGGTAATAAATCAAAATTCAGACTTACTTGCATTATTTACATAATTGTTTCATCATACTATTTCTGGGCACGTATTTATAATCGGACTGTACCTATCTAATCTCAGATTTTGCCCGATCACATTGTGCAATAGACAAGTACCTACATAAAATTTGGAAAATATTATTTACCTACTTATATACTGATTTTTAACTAGATTAGATAATATTTGACTTGCTTTTTGGACTATGATGCCATGCCACCTCGCATCTTTATCAGTTGCTAAGTTTTTGTCGGTAGGTATATATGTATATTATGTATGATTAAGATTATATCATTGACTCAAAAAGAAGTAGAAGTATAATTTGTTCAAACAGTCTTTCATACACTTGTACCTATGCTACGGTCACGGCTACGGTAGACGGTCATACCTACATGTCAACCTACGTTTATCTGACACATTACCCCAAATAAACTAGTAAGATATTATGGACTCTATGCATTAGACATTTAGCTGAAAATTGTTTGGGAAAATTTGACATCATCTTCATTATCCTTTCGTAGTCCACTCCTGAACATAGGCCTCTCCCTTTGTTCGCCACCTTGCTTGATCCTAGACATACCGGGCTTCTCGCATCCAGCACTTACCAGCCATCATGCGCAAATCGTCGCTCCACGTTTGTCGCTTACTTAGTAAGTAGTATGTAGCAACATTTACAGGCTAAAAAGAAGGTATAGCATCAATTTGACCACTCGTGTCCCGAATACTATTGTAATTATGAGGTTACACATCACAGGATGGGACCTCAAAACTCTTAATTAGATGACCCAGAAAATATGATTATAGCTGGCCGGCTGAATGCAGATGGAGAAAGAAAAAAAAACGTTTGTCGCTTCCCGGCTAACATAGTGTAGGGCGCCCTCAGGCCATAATACCCACTCTAGAACTAAATTTTTGCAGTATTTGTCAGAATGGCAGGGCTGATCTGCCTGTCTATAAATTCCAAGAATTTGTTAAATTAAAGTTAGACTCTCTCAGTAATTATTTATAAAAAATACGCCAAATCATGGCCGCCATTAGTTAAACCAACAAGATTCCAGTAACTCGTCAAATGTTGTTACGCACGTTGTTACCATAAAGGCACAATTAGTCTCATTTAACGAGACGTCAAAAATAGTCATCAGCCCAATCATGATCGCATTAGACTTTACCACGGTTGATCTTTCACGCGCCTAAACCGGCGTTGTGGAGTAACTAGTTAATTAACCTTTTTTGTTAATTGCTTATAATAAATTTGGTGTTTCATGAGAGACACAGATTAGGTACCTACTTTTTTATAATAATAAGTCAACAATAGTACCTTCGCATTGTTGCTCTAGTATCAGCCACTACTCTAATAACAGAACTTGTTTGATATTTTTTCATATTGTTGTTCTGTAAATCTTTTGCTTGCTCCTGTCATGCTTCGTTCCATGGATCTTCGTTTGGATTTTTTTGTACAATATCAATTTTTCTAGCAAAGAGATGTCCTTGCTTGGTATCTAAGACTAGTCTGTCGCCATCTCTGGTGTTTCGGGGGTAGTCCACCTCACTGGAGGCCGTCCTGCGCCGCGTTTTCTATCGAAAGGAAAACTCTAGAACTTTTCGGCCGCAACAGCAAAAGCGTAGCATGCCTTGGCGGGGCCCCGCATAATATTATGTTTAGGGGCTCTTCGAAAGTGTAAAAAATTCTCAAGAAAGAAAAAAATATGCATAAAATTAAGAGAAATCTGTCATTTGTGAAATAAATTACGCCCCGAGTAATTGAAACGGCAGGTACTGCGGTAGAGCAGCTACGCCTCTGCGCAGTAACTAATCCTCTGAACTATGTATTGTTGACTTTAGTTCGTCTAGGAATCTGATCATTGATCAGTACGATTAGCTTTAAGTGTTATCTTATTGACGACAGCTCGATATCCCCAAGAAGTATATCAGTTTTTATCAACGATTCGGCGTCTAATCGCACTTTCGCACTTTTTTATCAATGCGACATTCCCCAATTATCAACATATACTAAAAGTGTCTGTTTGTTATCATTCGGCTTGCAACAGCTGTGAACACAACACGTGTAGTGATTCGGTTAACAATTGATCTACTTACTGTTAATTTTCGGCAAATATGTTGGATAAAGAGAAAATCGAAATGAAAAATCTTGAGGTTAGTCAGTTTCAAAGTAATTTTTACAAAAGTTACTCAAGTTTATGCAGGACTATTTACTGAAAATACTAGTAGGTAGCTCAAAGGGAAACCGATTTTGGATTTATCGGAATTTGAAACTTTCACGCATATTAATTGAATATGACATTCATTTTAACGGGAATTGTGACATTTTGCATCGTTTATTTCGTTCGAAACTTCACCGACCATTCTGGGGCTGCTGAAAACTTAATAATTTGATTCTACTCTCTACACTAGGCGCGTATGTAAGAGGGGTTGACTAACTCATCCTTTAGAAGTAACTGAGACCACTTGATTAAATTCAAAAAGTGCTGAAAAATTTCGATCTTTCGAATTAACTAATCAGTTCGTATCAGGGATCGTTGATCTCCGTCCGTATCTAAATTTATCGGGTACATCCCATAATTTATGTGTTGTATGTGGATCACATAACATAAATTAACCTACTAGCTTTATTTTTCACAGCCACCTTTCTAGGCGTAGGTACCAAACTCATCAATCACTGCCCGAGAAGAATTTATGTAGTGTTTTAATTAAAGTCTCTGTTTTTATTTGCATTATCTAATGATTATAATGCAATCGTTCATAATGCTCAACTTTTCTAACAATATTTGTGAATAGTTATGAAAAGTTGGGGATGAAAAGTGTATGTAATAGGGAGTTGTCGGAGTGGGCCGGCGCGCCGGTCTGCTCCCATCGCTCATCCCATTCCTAAGGGCAGCATGAGTCCCAAATATCCAGTCACTTCCCCCGGTGATAGGGAAGCTTTAAAGCTTTTCCTCGCTAAAAAAAAGGTACCTAGTATGGAGTTATTCTAGAGGTGGTACCTAGATTTTCAACGTGTACGTACACTTATCCATCTAGCATTCCCTTATTGACACAAAACCTAACCTGTAAATTCAAATAATATCAACTGTAATGGTTCCTGCGACACAGACTTCGAGTCTAGTGCAGCGACCGCTGATAACTTTTAAAGGTTCCTGTAGTAGTTTATTTACTTACTTTTTATTTTAATTAAGACCGTATGTTTTTGTTCATGGAACGATTGTATTCTATTACTGGAAATAAACATTTCATTTGAAAGAAAGAAAGAAAGAAAAGACGTTTATTCAGTGACTTACATAGAATAATACAATAAAATTTCAAACACAATAAAATGTCACCGAAAGGGACAAAATGCTCAGCATAAATGTCGCGGCGACAAAAGACGCCGTGACGCTGGTCTTCATTCATTTCATTTTGTTTCAGGATGCAATTGGAGAGAAGAAGAAAGATGCAGACGACGACATCCTGGACAGGGTGCTGGACTTCCTGGGCTCCTTCGGGCGCTACCAGAAGCTGCTGTTCGCGGGCATGCTGCCCTTCGGACTGTTCTTCGCGTTCGTCTACTTCGTCCAGATGTTCGTGGCGGCCACGCCGCAGACGCACTGGTGTAGGGTGCCCGAATTGGACCACTTGGATTCTAATATAAGGTAAATCTTTGTTCACTGCTGGACATAGGCCTCCGTCAAAAATCACCACAACGATCCATTCTTCATAACTGGCTCGGTGGCTCAATTGGTATGACCTCTGCCTTCTGAGCCAAGGGTTTTGGTCACCCAGACATTACAAACATTTGTGTGCATGAACATATCTTTATGTATGGGTCTGGGTGTTTTCTATGTATAATATGTATTTATTTACAAAAAAAATGTATCTAAGTAAGTTTATCAGTTGTCTAGTACCCATAGTACAAGCTTCGGCTTAGTTTGGGGCTAGATGGCGCTGTGTGGCCCAGCGTGGTATGTCTTGGGTTATTTATTTTATTTATTTACTAGCTGCTGCCCACGGCTCTGATCGCGTGAATATTCGTATAAAACATAGCCTATGTGTTAATCCAATGTATAAGCTACATTACTGTGAAGTTTCATTAAAATCAGTTCAGTAGTTTTTGCGTTAAAGAGGAACAAACATCCATCCATCCATTCATCTATCTATCCAAACAAACTTTCGCATTTATAATATTAGTAGGTGTAGGATAGGATTAGTAGGATTCTGGGTCATCTGGAACCAACGATACTTCGTAACCTCGACCCAGTACTACGTTATTCAGCTAGTGGTAGCCACTCGAGACCCTCATTATCAATCGAACAAGGTGGAGGGTAATTATCCCCTACCTATTTGTCTAGTCTTCTGGAGGTACTTTGGCCGAAAACCTATCCCGAGAGTATTATTGTTGTTGTTTATTCCGGAGAATATTAACTGTCCACTAATTACCTATTATTGTTTACTCTACTAAAGTTAAATAAAGAGCGTGTTATGTATAAAACTATAGGTAGGCACGCTAAAAATGAATGAAGTTCCTTGCTTCTGGCTGGGGTTTACCCAAATTAATGCTTACCTAGGTTTAATATTAAATAATTATAGTGCAAACTCAAAATTATTGTAGTGATTCCACGAATTATAATCAAGTATAATGAGAATTTATACGATCACCAGTTTTTGCAGCATAAATATATATAACTACATAGGTAGGTACTTACCTAGTACAATTAAAATGCCAAAAATGGTTTTAAGCATCTACGGTTTCTCCATCCTATGATTCATGTAATTTGTTAAGAATATGTAATTTAATCACAATTCGCCGATGTATATTATATATGTATTGAATTAATAGATAACTATAAATATACTGTTGCCGAAAATATATATGTTATGAGTGGGAACCCTAAATCTTTATAGACGAACAAGATGAGAGGCCGAGTCAAAATAGATGTATGCTTTTATGCTAATAAAGATGAAAACATGTCTAAGGAGGTTACGTTACGTTGCATGTCATACAACGTTCACATATGTAGGAATATATATGTTGCAGTCAGAACCCTTAACCAGTCAAAAGTACTATTGACTAGCAAAATCAGTCAAAAGTACTTTTGACCATATGCTTTGGTCAATAATACTTTTAACTAAAATAACAGTTAAAAGTACTTTTGCCCAAGGGAGCTGGTTAAAAGTACTTTTGACTAAGTTATTCCGTCAAAAGTGGTTTTGACTGGTTGTATCAGTCAGCAAGTTTTCGTGCAGACAGGCGTTTGGACACGCGAGACTCTTAAGCAGTGTGCCATAACTTCTGGAGCGACATCACATCCGCAGCGATTGGCAAATGCGTCTAAAAAGCCTCACCTTGACAGATTGTCCGTACAGCGGCCAACCTAAGTGCGCAGCCTATTCAGAGTCTTCCACATTAACCAGGTCGAGGTGTACCCCAACAAGCTCTTTGAGGGTACAGTGAATGTGGCTGCACCCACCACACCATTAAGCCCCAATAAGTGGATCACGCCCCCGCACTCACCACTCGGGACATAAAGAAGAGGCTCAGAGAGCATGCAATGCGTCTTAAGCTCTCCAGCGACGCCCGGGCCTGGGCGGGGGCGGCGTAGAGCGGGCGCGTCTACAGCTGCCCTACGCTCTCCTTCTGTTAGATCACCATCTCACAGAATACGAGCAATCGCTCGCCAGATCTTCTTCTACGCCGTTATCTGCCGCAAGAGATGCGCCAGATCGAGGTCCTGGGCGACAGTGACGGAGCACCCAATGACCCAAGGCGCAATAGACGGTGGCAACCGGGGTTTCTTAGTGGATATTCTCTGCTGACGCGGAGCGAGTCCCATATAACCTGCTGCGCCCCCGGCCAGCGGGTATGCGTAAATTTGCATTTCTCCCCGGTGAAATGAAAAAAAGGGAGAGAAATGCTAAAGCGTCTGCGCTGCCGTGTCCTCCGAGCCACTGTCGCACTGACGGCACAGAAGTAGACCCCATAAGTACAGGCCGAAGCACCCATGCCCTGTGAGGACCTGGGTCAGCCAATTCGTCACCATACCGTGAGGGCGCTACATCTACTCTTCTAAGGACGCTACCCTAAGGTAGTCATTTTTCTGTAACCACTATCTGATCTTCTCATCTCTGCAAAACGACGATTGTAGAGCATCTCATTAAGAACTTTGAGAAATTTTTGGTCCTCTGTTATATCTGCCACCTTCTGAAGCAGTTTCCTTATGTTGACTGTATCATAAGCTGCGGATAGGTCAATAAAAATGGCCCCTGTAATCTGATTCGACTAAAACCCAACCTAGATATTATGTTGGGTGAGTTTTAAGATTTGATTGCAACAAGACTTACCAGGTCTGATGTGAAATCGTTTATTACTCATAGTTTAAAATGATTTCACAATTATTAATAAATCACTTTTGTATTCACATCTAACGAGTTAATATTACTTTTGACTGATGCTTTTTGCAGTTAAAATACTATTGACCAAGAGCGTCAGTTAAAAGTACTTTTGACCGCAAATTTGCAGTCAAAAGTATTAATAACCAATATTTTTCAGTCAAAACCACTTTTGACCAACCTGTTCAGTCAAAAGTACTTTTGACTGATTTTGCTAGTCAATAGTACTTTTGACTGGTTAAGAGTTTTGACTGCAACATATATATGTAATTTACATAATGTAATAAAGAATTATTTATTTTATTGGTGGTCTTTTCCCTTCCATGTACCAACCTATAGTTATTTTAAATCTAAGGTCCTAGCTTCTGTTTTACTGTCCCAGATTGTTTTTTTTGTATGAACACTTTTTAAGCACAATTTTTGGCATCCATGAATACCTATATGTTTATATTATCCTGTCTGTAACACCTTTTCTATGAATGTTTGTATTTTGTGCAATAAAGAATATTTCTATTTATGCTTGCTTATGAAACATTGCCCAGAATCGATCTAAGTGGCGAACATTAGGGGAGGTCTATGTCCAGCAGTGGTCTTATACGGGCTGATGATGATGATGATGATCTACGCCGGACGAGAGGACATTGAAGGAGCGGATTGTGGTCAGTGATCACCAAATAAGCTATTATGGCTAAAATTTTAATTAGTCCGTCTTTTAGCTTATTAAAAAAAAGACCCGTATTTTTTATTTGTAAATTAGACTAAAAATTACAAAGTTATAGCCCGTTGAAATTACGCGTGACGTCACTCGGTGAGGTAGTTTTACGGGAGCGAGTGACGTCAAAGACTCACATTCCTAATTTTGATGCCTTGTATCTTTGCTATTGTTTATTTGAATGAAAAAAAGGAAACATACGTGTTTTTATTTTTAAATAAGCTAAAAGACGGACTAATTACAATTTTTAGTCGTAATAGCCTATTCTTGCCAGACTTCAAAGTTAACGTTTTCCATCCATAGGCGAAATCTCACTACCCTCTCAGTGGGCGACGAGTGGGACCGGTGCGTGACCTTCAACGCGAACTGGAGCCAAGTCCTGGAGACGATGACCGCGCCGCACCCGAGCACCCCCACGGTGCCCTGCAAAGACGGCTGGGACTTCGAGCTGGGAGACATCCCTTATCACACGGTCGTTAGCGAAGTAAGTGATTAGAGGTGGTAAGCGCTGCTTAACCTTACTAGCAAGACTTTGAGCTCTGTTCTCGGACGGCTCCTGATTCACAAGGCCTTAGTGTCCAAAACGTGCTACCGAAGTTTCAGGCCGTCACAACTATACAGATAGGTAGCTACTTAATAACATGCTAACACTATTTGAGGTTTAAGTAGGTAATAGAATCGTATACAGACGTCCGCTGCTGAATATACGCCTCTCCCAATGACCCCCCACCCCACCACCACACCACAGACCGATGACGGGCAGCACCGTCACCGGAGAAGATACGCCCTGCGATCGCCAACCCGCCTGCCCAGTATGGCCATTATGGGTATATCCCCCAGGTGTTTTCCCTAACAGGCGAGCAACGAGAGGCCTATATTCAGCAGTGAACTGCGATAGGATGATTATGATATAGGTATGCTCGTTCCATACTTTTAGTGTTTTTTAAAGTTTAATTCCATTTGTTGCAGCGTGGCTGGGTGTGCCAGTACGCCGGCTTCGGTCCGCTGGCGCAGGCCATCTTCTTCGCTGGCTCGTTGGTGGGCGGCATCTTCTTCGGCTGGCTGGCCGACCACTTCGGGAGAGTACCCGCATTGGTTGGTAAGAATCTTCTATGCGTCGATTTATATAGAGCATTATTTTCATTATCATCAGCATAATGCAGTCCAGAGTTGGACATAGGCGTAGGCCCATACACTTTGGGGCTCTGCCTTCTGAACCAAGGGTCGTAGGTTCAATCCCCACCCGGGACAAAAATTCGTGTAAGGAACATTTTTTTTACAGTAGCCCGACATAATGGCTTCCCTACGCCTGATGGAAAGCGAAAGAGAAGCCCAAGTCGCTGTGACAACTGGCAAGTAACCTGTCAGTTGCCACTGCCATGCCGGCCCTACCCTAACCACCCACGAGCACCGGAAACCCTACTCACCGGCAGAAACACGACCCGGAGGTCATTGGCTGCGGTATTTTATAGGGTGGGTGGAGGTCCTTCCCCGGACGGGCAGCTCAATTCGATTTGTGTTTGTTCCGAGTCTGGGTGTTTACTTAAGTTTGATAGGTAAGAATATTTGTGGTACTTTCTTTGTTCTGATACCCATAGTTTAAAAACTAATTACTTGGGAATCGGAGCAATGTAGGATGTGATGTTGTCTGACTTTGTCATTGATGTAAAGGTGAAACGGGTTAGGCGGGTATTATTTTTTCTGAAAATTGTTCGTCTTTTCAGAAAAGATAAAATAAATACATATAATATTATCTATCTCACAAACACAGCTCACAAAGCAAGTCACTTTATAGCATCAAATAATTAACGCGCTTTAAAGAAAACTAAACATTGTTAACACTGTGTCAACTCTGTAAGCCGTCGCGAAACAAGTTGAGCTCAAACAATAACATTTCACATTAAACATTCAACGTATTAAGTAATATTGCCGGCTTTAATAAAGTAAACTGTGCTACATTTAGCAGAGTCACGGTAATACTATTAATACGAGTACCTACATCTATAAATTAGCAGCCCGTCCCGGCTTCGCACGGGAGACTCATTTTTCTCTAACGAACTTTCTTTTTTTCTATAACGGACAGACAGACAGACAAAAATTTTACTGATTGCATTTTTGGCATCAGTATCGATCACTAATCACCCCCTGAAAGTTATTTTGAAAATATATTTCATGTACAGAATTGACCTCCCTACAGATTTATTATACATAAGTATAGATAGAAGATAGATTACCGTGGCAAAGTTGTTGTCGGTATCCAGGTATAGCAATTAACAACAAATAACTTTATGAAACTACTACTAAGTAATATTATCTAGACCGGGAGCTTGTCAGCCAAGTTCCAGCGATAACTCCTACTATTATTTAAATGAAATAAAACGTGATTTATTTCTAGCAAATAAAAATGACTCATTTAGCTAGTAATACCTAAGTAATAACTATGTTAGTAAAGATACATTTATAGAAACATTAAAGTGGCCAAATGTTATAAATGCAAAAGTTTGTTTGGATAGGTGGATAGGTTTGATACTCCTTCATGCGAAACTACCGACAGGATTTTAAAAAATCGAATATAATTGCAATGAGAAACCGCGGTTGACACCACGGGCGCAGCTAGTAGCTTATACATGAGATGATCCATAAGCATAAGTATTATTATTTACTAACGACCCGCCCCGGCTACGCACGGGTGCAATACCTACTGTAAAACATGCATATGTTAAACACCATCCTCCTCCTCTTGCATACCTTTAGCTATTAAAAAAACCGCATCAAAATCTGTTAATTTTTTTAAAGTTAGACCTCTAGCAATAGGTACACTGGTGAAAACCACATTCAATTCAGTACCTAGTTTATGTGATGCGCGTTCAAACATACAGATAAAAATGTCTCCCGTTTTCCCAACACTTCCCTTCACTGCTCTGCTGCTGCTATTCATTGTAGCGTGATGTAAAGTATACTACTTACCTATAACCTGCCCGGGAGTATGATGAATCATAAAGAGTTTTTTTTTCTAAATGACTACGAAGATAGCCAGGCCAAACCGGACTGTTGGGGAAGCAGAAAGCTCTCACTCCTAGTTATCATAAAGAGTATGATTGTACCAAGTTTCGTTAAAATTCGTCCAGTAGTTTTTGTTTTTATGACGAACATACAGATAGACAGACAGATAAAAATTTTACTGATTGCATTTTTGGCATTATCACTGTCACCAATCAACCCCTGATTAGTGATCGGCACTGTTTTATGTATAGAGCTATTTACTCGTATAAGTATAAATTATTATTGCAAGTCCATCACGTGCTGTACTGATTAGAAATCCCAGATAACATTTTACAAGGATATACGGTAGGTATGCCTATTTAGGTATTATATTTACCGTGCCATGCCCATAACAAGATTCCGGCGAACACTTTGCGCTTTGCCGTGGGCGAATACCATCAATCATCGTTTGTTTAGTTTATTTATTATATTATCATTTACATAAAGTTTATCTTCTAATTTATCTACAGATCCTAAATGAAAGAATAAACTTGGAGTTTTTTAGTTCCTTTTTACCTATAACTTCATGTTAATATAACATTTGGGCTTTTGTATGATTATCTTTTGTAGATAATATTTGCACAATTATTGGAGTGCGTAAGGCTAAACAAACCTTGATAGTTGAACAATGTTTAACATAATATTGGCGATTTGACCATACTTAGGTACTTGTTCGTGTTACTTATATGTAGCGTGGGTTTTTTTAAAATCAACCACTACACCGCTTTTTCTGAAACCACATAAATTTTACAAATTTTCCTCATGACAAACGCGACACGTTGCGATCAAGATCATAAAACTATTCATACAGCGATTCCATTTAACATTAAACATTTGACTGCCATGGGAGTTACCGGTGACCGCCAAACAATACTTTTTCCATTACGTTTGGTTTCACGACGTAATTTTTTAATTACAGTTGGCACCCTCTGCCTGCCCCATCTAGGGGACATAGAACAAAATTTCATAATAAGTCAAGTCTGGTTTCATAGATATAGGTAAAGTTAGAGGCTTAAGAGAACACTGGGAAAGTATGCAACATGCATCAAAGAACAATAAGTTTGGTAACTTACACTCTGTTTAAAGAAGTCCATAATTATTAGTTATATGCCAAAAAGGGAATAAAGTCTTACGGCAGTGGCAGACAGGTGTCTCACCGATTACCTGCCCGATGTCACAGCGACTTGGGCTTCCCTTTACCTTTCCATCAGGGGTAGTCAGCCGTTAGGTATAATGCATTAAACCTATATTACAGCTAGCCTTATGGCTCACTTGGTAGTAACCCCAGCCTCCTGAACCAAGGGTCATCGGTTCGATTCGCACATCGGACAATATTATTATTATTACCTAGTCCGATTGATTTACAACTACTTACTTCATCATCATCATCAGCGTATTACAGTCCACTGCTGGACATAGGCCTCTCCAGTTGTTCGCCACTTAGAGCAAACATCTGGAGGATATACCCATAATCGCCACGCTGGGCAGGCGGGTTGGCGATCGCAGGGCGTAGCTTCTTGCTCCGGTGACGCTGCTGCCCATCACCGGTCTTTAGTATTTAGCTACGCCTTCAATTGTGATGGTTATACCGCCACCAGTCGGTTGCCAGCGCCTCGTTTGTTATTCGGCAGGATGCACCACGGGCAGGTGAGGTTGGCTTGGAGCGAAAAGATGATAGGCCGCTCCCTTACATCCCATACTACTTACTTAACCACAGTTTATTTTGTTCCCAGGTACGAATCTCATCGGGTGCGCAGGTGGTGTCGCCAGCATATTCACCACCGGATTCTGGGATTTCGCTTTTTGTCGTTTCCTGGTCGGCATGGCGTATGACAGCTGCTTCATGATGATGTACATTTTGGGTGAGTTTGTCAACAATAGATTCACCTGCAAGTCAATTACATAGAATAAATCTTTATTCTAGTAAGTCTAAAGGTTGCGCTAAGACCTACATAATGTTGGTAAATAAGATACCAACTACATTTTTTATCTATACGTTTTCCAACCTTTTTACCACCGTCAGCAGCACTAGCACAAAACATGCATAGCCATAAATAAAAACAAAAACAAACAACATTTCATTAAAAACAAAAATTGGGTCTTCGACTTCTCATGCACCTATGCGCTCCTGGTACTTTTACAATCTTGTTACGATGAAAATTGGACATTTTTTTTTATTTTATAGTAGCTCGACATAATGGCTTCCCTACGCCTGATGGAAAGCGAAAGAGAAGCCCAAGTAGTTTTGTGAGTAGGCTGATCATAAAGTGAAAACGGGTCCACAATTATTTTTATTCATTGTTTGCGCTTAACAGCAAATTTATATGATGCTTAGCGATATCGCAGTCTACGATGGAGCCCAGCCAGCAACCGGTTCACTCTCACCTTGAACATCGGATACTCAGATTGGAGTACGTCTACTTTGCCCCACCAAAGCGCCCCACCAGTGGGGCAAAGTAGATCGCTTAAAAATGTAGTGTGTAATCTGCCCCACTGCTACGTAGTCTTGTACGTTTTTTGGTAACAAGGAGCTCGCAAAGAGTTCTACTAAGTATACTCGTAGTTTGACCGTTCCTTCGCACTATGAAGGTAGATGCAAAACGCGTGATCTTGCTCGTGCTTAGCATTTAAAAAGTAATTCATAAAAAGATTTAGCGTAAATTTTTGTCTAGAATACGTCTGACGTTTCCATTGAATACTATTTTTGTGAGTAGACAGCTCATAAGAAGTCATAAAGTGGATGAGACGTTTCCACGATTATCAGTGCCCTAAGCCGAGTTAAGTGGCCGTTGTCTTTAATTAGTGCGTGGGTATGTTACGAACAGATCCATTTATTGGCGGATGTGTATCCTTGTTTAAGAGACTCTGGTAATTAAAACCAATTGAAACAAGAACAAACGTGTGATGAGGTAAAATGTCGTAAACTTCGAGGTCTGACCTCAAATAAGTTAGGATATGAAGAGGAAGTGGTGAACTTGACCTTCTTCCTAGGCTTAGCTATAGATATCTATGCATTTACAAATTGCAATTTTGCCTCCTTAGAACGCCAGTGAAGCTTGTATGCGACAGTACCTAACAATAGATTTTCTATTATGGGTCATTCGTCGGCGGTCAAAGGATTAAAGATACGAGAACTCAAACCATTTTTTTAAATCGCGTCTGGCCGTCTCTCGTCTATAAATTACGCCGCATTTGATAGACTGAAAAAGTCTTTTCTCAAGTTACATAAAATGTGGTGTATCAAAATATGAAAATAGTCTAGCCTCACATGCCTGTGGTGCGTTCTGCCGAATACCATACGAGGCTTAGCCACCCGATGGCGGTATAACCATCACAATTGAAGGTGTAGCTAAATACTACAGGCCGGTGACGGGCCGCAGCGTCATCGGAGCGAGGAGCTGCACACTGCGATCGCCAACACGCCTGCCCGTGCGTGGCGATTAGGTATGGGTAAAGCTTCCAGATGTTTGCCCAAAAAACTTGAGAGGTAGGACATAGGTGTCCTTCTGTGGTCCTAGCAGTGGACTTCAATAGGCTGATTTGTACACCATTAAGAGGCGAAGATTACTATATTTTTGCCATGTAATGCGAAATGAGAAGTAAAATCTGCTCCAGCTCATAATGCAGGGTAAAATCCAGGGTAACTGACCACCAGAAGCTTAGAAGACGTACCTCATGATGGCTCAAGAATGGTCATAGTTCAATCTGAGTACGAGATCCTTGTTCCGTGCCGCTGTGTCAAAAGTCAGAATGGCCCTAATGATATCCGACCTTCGGTAAGAGAAGGCAACTCAAGAAGAAGAAGATGATTGTCTGAGGAATTTTTTTTTTCTTCCAGTACTGGAATACGTGGGCCCCCAGCACCGCACAATGGTGGCGAACATGTCCATAGCCTTATTCTTCGGCGGCGGCTGCCTCATCCTGCCCTGGTTGGCCGTCTGGATCGCCAACTGGCGGACCCTGCTGCTCGTCACGTCCCTGCCTATGCTGGTCGTGCTGACCGCCCCCTGGCTGGTTCCGGAGAGTGCCAGGTATGAGGTTAAAACACCTTTACCTTTGCTTTACAGAGGTAGCCGCGTCACGTCTGTAGCATTTTGAAGCGACATCTATCTCCACATCCCTATAAGTTCATCAGTAGTTCCACCTACAAACAACTGAAGGCAATGTACTTACCGCGACAAGCAATCTCCATGTAGTATAATTAGTCCATACAAGTTCTATGAAAAGCCTACAACGCGCATGCGAAGTTTTTATTACGACTTAGCATATATACGACAAAGCAAGACGGTACGTCGGTTACGGGTCAGGGCCTTCCGCTCTCCCAACAGTCCGGTGATGATAACAAGGCCGGCCTGGCCATCATCATAGTCATTTAGAAAAAAATTGTACGTCGGTTCGCGGCCCTCGAACACAATCACCTAGCTCTGAGGAAGTACTTCCATTTATCGTAAGGACAAGTTAGACACCGTTCGGGCTGCGAATTCCACATTTTAGTAGTTTGCACCAAAAAAGAATTCGCAAATCGCTTTGTGGGGGAATGGTGTTAGGGTGATAATAAGTCAATCCACGTCTAGCATCCCACTGGTGGAATAGAGATGATAGAATTCTCTCCTTCGTCTACATCTATCTTAATCCACACCGTAGGATCACAGAATATTTAATTGGTGTGTAGCATCAGTAAATTAAACCTAAGTATATCTACCTAATGAAACGAAACAACGATGGTAAATATAGGTAATCAACTATACAACCAAAATCAAGGTAAAACAGATAAGATTAAAGGAAATTAACCCAATTTAAAATTAAACTGTGATAGTTCGTAATACCTGTATCATCTACTAAAGATTTAGAATCTACAGATAAAGCTAGACTTGTGTACAGATAAAGTTAGACTCGCCCGAGACGAGAATAAAAATCTTTAATTCGTCCACGCATTGTAATCTCACGTTTTATGAATTGCATTAAGTCTTAACTAGAATAGGTATTGCACCGGAAAATAATAAAGTTAAGCAAACGCGTGCTAATTACAATAAAGATTACCAGATAATGTCTACCTAGAAAAACTGCAATCATAATTTTTAGATTTTCCTTGGAATTAAGATGCGTCTGTTTAATTAAAACATTTGCAGAACAACATGAAAAATTTACACTCAAATATAACGTACAAATATAGCTTGTATCAACAATGGGATTACCGTGTATTGAATTAAATAGCTTATTTATAAGGCACTAGCTTCGGTCTGCGGCTTTCCCCGCGTGAGTATGGGTGATAACATCATCATCATCATCCTCTCACAGGCCACTGCTGGACATAGGCCTTTCCAGTTGTTCGCCACTTTGGGCAAACATCTGGAGGCTTTACCCCTAGTCGGGAAGGCGGGTTGGCGAACGCAGGGCGTAGCATCTCGCTCCGGTGACGCTGCTGCCCGTCATCGGTCTGTGGTATTTAGCTACGCCTTCAATTGGGATGATGACTAAAAAATAATTTAATGTCCATCAGATAGATTAATGAAAAATATTGGATACGTATTTTTTATTTTGCCTCTTGTTCAAAAACTTACGAAGATACATTGATTTTAAATGTCACATGACGTCACGTTAGAGTACAAAATATACTCTAACGTGACGTAGTTAGCCCCCACTCCGTAACTTTAATGCGCTATATCTAAGTATTTTCTTGTTATTTCGACAAAACAAAAAATACGGGTCTTATATTTTTTTATTATCTAAGAGACGGACTAATTATTTTCTTCATTTTCATACCTTGTCATCATCCGTATTGTAATGGTTATACCGCCATCAAGTCGGTTGCCAGCGCCTCGTTTGTTATTCGTTATGCACTACGGGCAGAAGAGGTTGGCTTGGAGCGAAATGATGATAGGCTGCTCCCTTACATCCCTATTATGATCATCATCAGCTTGCAATGGGGTGGTCCTATTTTAAACCCGGAAACAAGACAGACACATTTCCTTATTCACGGAATTTCCTGAGTCTCATAGATGCTTCTTTCGTCGCACAGGTGGCTTTCATCCCGTGGCCGAGTGAACCAAGCTGTGGATGTTCTGAAGAAGTTCGAACGTGTGAACGGCAAGCAGATACCACAGGACGTTCTGGACGAATTCATTGTAAGTTACCTACTCGATCATCTAGGAGACACTTAGAATACCTAATTAAATTATACAGGCCATTTGTCTGTAGGAAGCATTTGTCAAAACGACTTTTACTTATTATAAAACTAGCTGTACCAATGGGGTCGCACGTGTGGATATCGGATTTCAATAATAACGGACTTTTACAAAATGGTGCTCAGATTTTAAGTAAGACCTCTAGCAATACATTAGTGAAAATCGCATTTAATTCCATGCAGTAATTTTCGCGTGATGCGCGATCAAACATACAGATAAAAAATTCTCCCGTTTTCGCAACACTGCTCTGCTCCTATTGATTGTAGCGTGATGAAAAGTATACTACAACCTGTCCAGGAGTATGAAGAATAACTCTACCAAGCTTCGTTTAAATCCGTCGAGTAGTATTTGTTTCTATAATGAACATACGGCGGGTTGGCGATCGCAGGGCGTAGCTTCTCGCTCCGGTGACGCTGCTGCCCGTCATCGGTCTGTGATATTTAGCTACGCCTTCAATTGTGATGGTTATACCGCCACCAGTCGGTTGGCAGCGCCTCGTTTGTTATTCGGCAGGATGCACCACGGGCTTGAGGTTGGCTTGGAGCGAAAGAGAGGTAAGAGAGGTAGGGCATTGCGAATCTTCGCTCGAATTGAGCCGCCCGTCCGGGGAAGGACCTCCACCCTATAGAATACCGCAGTCAAATGACCTCTGGGTCGTGTTTCTGCCGGTGAATAGGGTATCCGGAGCTCGTGGGGGGTTAGGGTTGGGCCGGCATGGCGGTGGCAACTGACAGGTAACCGACCAGTTACCTGCTCGTTGTCATAGCGACTTGGGCTTGTCTTTCGCTTTCCATCAGGCGTAGGGAAGCCATTATGTCGAGCCACTATATATAAAAAAAAAAGATGATAGGCCGCTCCCTTACATCTCCATTACGTGTTTCAGGTGTCGTCCCGTCAAAAGCGCAAGACGGACGAGTCCATCGCAGCGCTGTTCAGGAGCGGCCCGCTGCGCACGATGATGCTGATCATGGTGGTGGTGTACATGGGCTGCGCGCTGATCTTCGACGGGCTGGTGCGCATGAGCGAAGGGCTCGGGATGGACTTTTTCATCACCTTCACGCTCACCTCCGCCACGGAGATACCCTCAGTCACCTTGCTGGCTTTCATTCTGGACAAGTTAGTTTATGATTGCAATTTCTTACATAGTAGAGATGAATCATAGGTAACAGCCCGATCGGGTCACGCATCTTCATCTCGATTTACGTTATCTACATTGGTAAGTGATCCATAGTTATCTTAAATCTATCTTCTATACATCTATCTTCTATACATATAATAAAAATGTAACGAATCGCTGTCTGTACATGGAAGATACATGTGAAAAAATATTATGGGAGGCCTTTATTAATGCAATAGTACCCAAAACAATGATTTTTGGAATTTTTGTCTGTTTGTCTGTATGTTTGTGCACGCTAATCTCAGAAACCGCGTATCCGATTAAGATGCGGTTTTCACTAATATATTGCTGGAAGCTTCCCTTAACATTTAGTGTTTGTTTCATGTTATCGGTCCATAAATAAAAAAGTTACGCCGATTTAACTAATCACGTCGAGCCTGCTGTCCGTTTGCGCGGGTACATAAAGCGCGTCGAGATCTGCGCCGCGCCGCTGCCAGCTGCCAGGCACTGGGGGTCATTAAAATCACTACCCAAGAAACTATTCCACGCGGACGAAGTCGCTGGCACAGCTAGTAGCCTATATATTTGAACCTTCCTTCAGAATTGCTTTTGAGTAGGTATATTGCGAAGACATACAGATGCGGTGCACTACTTACTTCGGAATATGTAGTGATTATATTTTTTTATTTATTTACAGATGGGGTCGAAGAATATTAACGTGTATTCCCTTGGTAATCACGGGTACGCTTTCCTTGATTGCTGCAGCTTGCCCTAAAGGTATGTGGAGACATTATTGTAAGTTCCTTAATTTGCGATTATTGGTCTCATTATTTTTACTAGAATGTCGTTATCATTAGGTACTTATTGCTGTTCTAAGTCTAAGTATTATTAGATACACTTACTCGTATTCCTCATCTATCTTTCCTGCGCTGCTCACATTCGATTTGTTCCGACTAGGTACTCGTTATATTACGTTGTCGTTTATATATCCCCTTCTCGACTTTTCGCATCGTCGAACATACACACATTAATTTTCTTAAGAAACCACTCATTTAGATTCCTGCTTCATTCCTTCTAAAGCCACGTACTTACTTTTACTAGGATTATACACGACGCTGACGATTGATCACGATTGACAACGATTACGATTGTTGAATTTTATTCAAATGATGGGAATGGATAACATACTATAGGTACTTAATTATAATTCTTTAATACTGCCGTTCCGTCGCTCCAAATAGTTTTTTGCGTGTACGTTGCAAGCTTAGGAATGAGCCGGGTGTATACTCGCGCAACGACTTTTTCTTCTTGAAACGTAGTCTCAAAAACCTTGCCTTTCATCATACTGCAAGTATCTCTGGCTATAATGACCCGGTTCTGCGTGAACATGTCGCACAACACAGCCATCCTTTCCAACATTCTCAAAAACCCTGTTTTTTTATAACACTAAGGCGGCAAACAAGTCCAGGGCCCGCCTGAAGTTGAGCGGTTACCGCAGCCTATGGACGCCTGCAACACCAGGGGTATCAAACGTGCGTTGCTAATTGCTAACAATAAACCCTCCCTTCATTCCAGGCATACTGCAAGTATCTCTGGCCATAATGGCCAGGTTCTGCGTGAACATGTCGTACAACGCAGCTATACAGTGGTCAACAGAGCTGCTGCCGACTCCGGTGCGCGCGTCCGGCAGCTCGCTGATACACGTCAGTGGCTACGTGGCCACTGTTCTGTCGCCCTTCATCGTCTACTCGGTCAGTAGTAGCATATAAGTGTAGGAACCACGGAGCAAATACAAAGAGATGACTTAAACAACTGAAGACTATGATTAGGTATCGACTAGGTCCATTTTTTCAAAGAGGGTGTAGTGACACGTAGCGACACCTATCTCCACATCGCTACAACAATCTACACGTCGCTACAATATGCAGTCACTAGTTCCGCCAGCTGGATGACAGAATGAAGTCGCCCCATACAACTTGTATGGAAGACGTACAACTCACATACGAAGTTTTCATCACTACTCGCTATATATACGAAAAACCAAGATGGTCCATCGGACCGCGGTCCCCGAGCACGATTACCTAGCTCGGCGGAAGTACTTCCACTTTTCGTAGGGACAAGTCTGTTCCTACAAGGGAAATGCATTAAGGCATGCCGCCTTCACACCAAGCCTGGGAGCAGTCGGCGTGCATGGTTTGTGAGACTCATACCTTCCAGAATGAGAGGGCATACCCACTAACCCCCTTTATGCCTCCAGTGGGCAACAATCTGCAGGGATTCGGGTAACACACAAGTTAGGGACCGCATCCCAGCCTGCCCTGACGAACCGCACGGCCCACACTCAACTAGGTCCTGATGTAACAATGTGAAGATAGCTGTCGCTACAAGGCCCTAAGCAAGCTAGCAATAAGCAATGGGATTTCTATTGGTGGCACAGCTTAGTAGCTTCCCCTCACCTTGTGAAAATCGAAAGTGAAATCATCTGTCGTTACTCAGCGGGACTAGTGATTATGTTGTACTGATGCGCAGATAGATGTCGTGCCACTACTTCCACGTACAGACTCTTGCGTATTTAGGTTTTTTTTTATAAGGAGAGCTTTCAGGATGACCTCACTCCACCTGGTGGTAAGCGGTCGTGAGACCCAAGAGTTAGGTTGACAGGCACAATAGAACAAACCCATTGCGTCTGTCGCCCTCACCCTAACTGAGATGCCGTTTCACGCCCCGCCTAAAGAGCCCAGGATTGTAAAAGGAGGAAAACACATGAGCTGGAAGGGCATTCCATGACTTAATGGTTCCTTAGGCGCCCGAACGTCAAGTAGCGGAAACGGCCCGTACTAACAGTTACTTTTTTTAAGCCGGAAAGTTTAATTCCAGGAGCGCGTTTGGAGCCCGCTCCCGCTGCTGATCATCGGCTGCGTGTCGCTGGTGGCGGGCGGCTGCGGCGTCATGCTGCCGGAGACCAAGGGCCGCGCCATGCCGCAGACCATCGAGGACGGCGAGCGGCTGGTGCGGGAGCACTCGCTGTGCGGGTCAGTACCAGAGGCCCTACTACAGAAAACGAAAACGATCGTTCGTTGAACGGATCGCGTATTTTTGCCCCATAAATCCCTCTCATTTGTCCCTCCCGTGTTCTAATATATCAATTAAATTGTTGAAAATCGTCGTTGACGAATTTTAGTTTGTATATTCGAACACGGGAGGGACAAATGAGAGGGATTTATGGGGCAAAAATACGCGATCCGTTCAACGAACGATCGTTTTCTGTAGTAGGGCCCCAGGAGTCGTAAAGCCGAAACGGAGTAATGTGTCGGGGCGTGTCGTGACTTGTGACGCTTTCGAAATGTATCACACTGTAATGGGAGCTTGAACCCGTACTTATATATGTCACCGTGAACTTTTAAATACCGTTAGATTATTAACGCCATCTTGCGAGATTGTAAACTGTCGAAATATTGTGAACTGTAACATAATTCTTACATTTTAACTATCATTAACTATATTATTTTTCGGTAGATTTTGGATTAAAGTGGAACTGTTGATAATTTAATGCGTGACAGATTTTAATGAATTTCCCATCGACCGATTAAAGTCTGCGATCGAATAACAGTTAATAATATTTCGACAGTTTACAATCTCGCGAGATAAACCATAATCTAACGGTATTTACAATTTTACGGTGACATATTCACTAGCTGTGCCCTTGATTTCGTCTACGAAATAGAGTTTTATCCCCTTGAGAGTATTGATCAAAATCCTTTCTCAGTGGATGCCTACGTCATAACATCTACCTGCATGCAAAATTTCAGCCCGATCCGTCCAGTGGTTTCGGCTGTGCGTTGGTAGATCTCTAGGTCAATCAGTCATCTTTGTGTTATATTTATTTAGATCATCAACCTGCAAACGGCCACTGCTAGATATGGGCCTTCCCCAATGATAATTGTCATTTGGAGCTTTTGTTTTTGTCACCACAGGCGGCAGGCGGTTTGGTAAACGCAGGTTTTATTTGTACCCCAGTAAACGCTGCTACCCAGAGAGAGGGACGAGATGTGGTTGTCCTATTTTAAAACCGGAAACCACACGGACAGGCATAGTTCCCAAATGCATGAAACTGATACACTTGTATGTATCTATGCCTTAACTGAGAGACTTTTTCACGATTTAAAAAAAATACAGAGACGATTGCTGGATTTAATCCAACAGTTTGAGGGTTTGTCCGAGTTAGGTGTTGGCAAGATCTTTGAAGCGCACAGATAATTCGTGTTTTTAACATTGATTTTTGACTTTACAGAAAACCTGAGGACGACAATGTCGAAGAATGGAAGAACGACAAAGAAAGAGCGCTGATCACGTAGTCACAGCTGTCTGTAGCATCTGTGTTACCTCCGCTCAACATAGGACACGCTTTGTCCTCAACTACATAGAATAATATTCCTATGCTCATTCCGCAAAGGAGTACTTTAGATTATAAGTTATTAATTTTGGTATGGAAAAGTATTTCTATCTAACGAATATTAAGAGGAGTCACGCAAGGTGGAATAACAAGCCCTATTTTATTTAATGTATTCGGTGATGACATACAATTACAAATCGATTTTTCTTCAATCTTAAGGTCATTTATGATTTACTTTGAAGTAGCATTTCCTTTTGTATATTAGACCCGTTTTGGATAAGCTAGAATACATACATTACATATATTTACGTGGTATTGTTACCACAGTTTAGATAGATAAAGAAATTGTTGATGACGTAAAGAATACCTTTGGAAAAAGCTTATGATTTTTTTATAATAATTATCTATTAGCCGTATAACTTGCCTTATAATGTGACATATCAATTTATATAATTGTGTATAGATTCTTGAACCAGTGATGAACTGTACAAGTAATTAAGTTTTAAAAGCTTTTAAAATCCTGTGAATATCTATATTCAATCTGGCTGTTACTCTTCTACATGCAAGTATTAGAAGTAAAAAGATGTTGGGACAAACATTAACACCTTTCATCATCATCATCAGCCTATTACAGTCCACTGCTGGACATAGGCCTCTCCAGTTGTTCGCCACTTAGAGCAAACATCTGGAGGATATACCCATAATCGCCACGCTGGGCAGGCGGGTTGGCGATCGCAGGGCGTAGCTTCTTGCTCCGGTGACGCTGCTGCCCGTCACCGGTCTTTAGTATTTAGCTACGCCTTCAATTGTGATGGTTATACCGCCACCAGTCGGTTGCCAGCGCCTCGTTTGTTGTTCGGCAGGATGCACCACGGGCAGGTGAGGTTGGCTTGGAGCGAAAAGATGATAGGTCGCTCCCTTACATCCCACCTAACACCTTTACAAAAGTATTATTGCTATGTTATTCTATTCTCTGCGGCAATATTAATAAATCGTCAGTTAAATAAATTTTACCTTATATTTAACATAATATTAATTTAAGTTGATTGTACTTAATTGATATCATTGCTGTATTATTAATTTAACTTTAATTAATATGATTAGCTTTAAAAGTGTGGCCTCGGTAGCTACTGATATTTCAGTAGATACACATATGTATGGTTAGTAGAATTGATACAATTACTTAATAAATGGAAGGATTACGAGAATTTCTTATATACTAAAAGTTAGGGTGTGTGATAATTGAATAATATGCAAGGGAACAGGCAATCAAGATGAATGTAGGCTGTGATTTGAAACTTCTATGTGTAGTTGTGTAAAGACCATCCAATATTACCTTCTTTATCACACAGTATAGATTACTACGATATCAAATTAGAGGCCTCTAGAGTTATCAGTGTCTCTTTGCTTTATTATGCACGTATTAAAAATATAAATCTTCCTTTAGGATGATATATTCGAAAAAATGATATCAAAATCCGTTGCGTAGTATCTATTAAAATTCTACGCATACAGATACGAACAAACAGCGGGAAGCTATTATACTTCGTTTTATACTATCTTAGGGTGCTACTAAACCAATCGAACGATAGTCGATCGATAGAAGAATGAATTGGTCGTCGTCGATCGATAGATTTTTCCATACTGATCAATATAGATCGACGTCGACCAATTGATATTTCCATCGATCGATATCATTGATCGACGATTGAATCGATCGATATTGGTCTAGTAACACGTTTAATGATGGAGACTATGTTAAATTGAGAATAAAGTTATCAGGAACACTCTTATGCTTTCGATTCACTTATACCTATCCCACAGGAGCACCTTATGACCACCAATCGAGTTTGGTAGATGATAGTGTAATCTAAACAAATGAATCCCTATGATTCGCCATTTTAGATTCGTTTAGTCGCAGAGTGAAAGTTGCAAAATGCTCAATTTTCATCGTTAGGTACATGAGGTGAGTGAAAAGTAGCGCATAATTAGATAAATAGGTAGTAGTTGATTGCGTTAACTTACCTAATGTTGGTTAATAAAATAAGATACCACAATTTCTTGAAATCAAAAATTAGTCTTCGACTTCTCCTGGTAATTTTCGCTCAGTCATCATGACAAACATTTTGCAATTTGGACATTCAGTGAGTAAGTTTCATTTTGACTACGAGTATGTTGAAATTCGCAATCACAGTATTTAATAATACCAATTACATTGACGTCACAGAAGAGGAAAGTCATTATGACATTTATATTTTAATTATTATACGTACTAATTCTCGACTTTATTTTTATAAACTGTTTATCAATTACATATGATAAATAATATTTATTACAAAATATTATGTAGAATCTTATCTCTTATCATTTACTTAGATAGATGTTCTTCATTCTACACCACAGTCTACACCAATCAGTTGATTTAAAACTATAGGCACAGCGATTATTTATTTATTTATTTATTTAATCTTTATTGCACAAGGAAAGTACAAATGGCGGACTTAATGCCGTGTGGCATTCTCTACCAGTCAACCATTGGGCGAGTCAGAAATCTATAAAGTGGTGCGGTACATAATAGGATTATGTAGGTATATGAAAGTACAATTAGGCAGTTTTATCAATTTAAGCAATCTCTTTCAGACGACCTTTGGGAATTAATTTATAATAACGCGCAATAATATTGGACGGCCTATACAAAATATACCTAAATGATTGCATATGATTTAAGACACATAAGAAGATGAAAAGAAGACTTTTTCGAATATAAATTGTGATTCGATGGCCTGTATAATAATAAAATAAAACAATTATATAATTAATTTTATGAAATAAAATATAAAAGTATAATTTATTTATTTAAACTTTATTGCACAAAATGGTACAAAAGGCGAACTTAATCATCATGTATGATCAACTGAACAGTTATTTTTCATAAGAAAAAAATATTGTACAATAATTTGAATGAAAATAAATGTAGTTAATTGAAAATAAATGCTAGTTTCGTTGTATGCATTTTATTTTAAAATTCATGAACCTCTATCCTGTATTATCTCTTATTAGGCACCGTATCCGGCTGGCAAGAGCTGGATGCGAGAGGCCCGGGATCGATCGAAGTGGCGAGTATTGGGAGAGGCCTATGTCCAGCAGTGGACTGATGTGGGCTGATGATGATGATGATGATGAGGCACCGTATCATCATTATCATCAGGTTCTAAAGTGTATCTACATAATGATGGCATGAGACATAGTCAAAAAACTTTTTAAAGAGAAATTACATTTGGTGTCAAAACTGTCAAAGCATATTGCCGATCTTTATGAATTAAAGTTAAGAGACATATCAACATGTGAATCTACCAAATAAATGCTCATTCGTCCGCTAGACATACCGAGGCTACAGATTCCATTCGAATTGTTCCACCTTAGGCACCTTAGCTAATCACCTAGGTTGATTAGACCCCCGCACAAATTTGACAGAAGCGTACTTAAGGCACCTGGCCAGGGGATTAAAGTCGACTGCAAATAAAATGAGTTTTCTAGTTCACTTAAGTCACCTACGATTGCCTCGACGATTTTTAGGTGGAAAAAGTACCAGGAACATAATCGCAAAGTACATAATCGCGCGGGAAATTATAAAAATGTGTGGTATTTTTTATTAAATTAATGATGCGATTAAATAGCACCAGGAGTACATAAACCACATGGAAAGTTTAAAGAAGGAGAGTGTTGAATTCATTTTTCTATTCAAACTCGCGTCTCTTGGTCCAGAAGGCAGGGGCACTACCAAATAACCAACCGGACCAATCAATTACCAGGCATAGATACTGCTTAATATGCATTGTTTGCGCCTATTTTTTAAGGAAAAGTAGGTACGTATCTACTTCTTTACCGCCGTGACGTTTTATTTGCATAGGAAATTGCGGAAGTGACCGAACCAGAAACCTTCGAAATTGTATCAATATTCAGATAAGGTAAAAGCCGGTGAGCAAATCGACCCGCGGCCTCGTCCGTCAAATGTACTGACCCGAGCGCCTTGTCCTCAATCCGACACTGAGCTGAATTTGTTTAAACAACTTTAGTAAAACAGTGCGATTCGCCTCTACCTTCATAGTGCTCTTGAACTGGAACTATTATGGAATATGGAACTCTTTGCCGGGCTCCTTGTTCCTCGAGAGATGGGCCTAAATTGTATGAAAAATGCCGGGCTCGGCGAAAGAACCGGACTCGGTATAATGAGATGTGAATAGCTTCATACAATTTGTACCGCCACTAGGCCTTCCGGCAACTTTACCGGACCGGCAGATCTGCCGGTCCGGCGTAATGGGAACCCGGCCTAACAGTATTTACAATTTAAACGGTGACACACACCCAGTTGTCAAATGGAAGTAAATACACAGCTTTTTATAATATTCTTTTTCTGAGTAGGTAATGCTTCCTGCCTTCTTTCTCTAACTAATTGGGTAGCTCACGTACCTACATAATCACATAATAGAATTTTATTTATTTATTAGTTATTCCAGTGTTAAGTATAACAATTTTTTTAAAGGTAAACACTGCATGCAAATAAGTAGAGAGAAAAATCAATTCAAAAATCAATATTTTTTTTTTTATAGTAGCTCGACATAATGGCTTCCCTCGCCTGATGGAAAGCTAAAGAGAAGCCCAAGTCGCTGTGACGACTGGCAAGTAGCTGGTTAGTTACCTGTCAGTTGCCACTGCCATGCCGGCCCAACCCTAACCCCCCACGAGCTCCGGAGACCCTACTCACCAGCAGAAACACGACCCGGAGGTCATTTGGCTGCGGTATTCTATAGGGTGGAGGTCCTTCCCCGGACGGGCAGCTCAATACGAGCAAAATATGTAACAGAACAAAAAGGCATAAACAAATAGGTACCTGCGTTTTACAAACAGGGGCCCCTTTTTTCAAGAGGGGAATGCATTGCCTAATGCACCTTCATGCCGCCTCCGGGGGCTCCGGGGGGAGTCGGCATGGTGTGTGGGGCTCACACCACCAGAATGGGAGGGCATACCCACTAAACGCCCCTGCGTCGCCAGTGGGCAGCTATTTGCAGGGACACGGGTAGTGCTAACCACAAATTAAATTAATAAAAATCGACTTTGACGAATTTTAGCTTATATTCGAACACGGGACCGACAAAATGGAGGGATTTATGGTGCAAAAGTACGCGATCCGTTCAACGAACGATCGTTTTCGATTTTGATGGTAGGGGCCCAGGTCTGGCACAAATAGGGATGTTTCGGGGGGGGTGAAAATAATTACATTATATTTATCCTTTTTTATTCAAATAAAAAATAGCAAAGATACAATGCATCAAAAGTTAGGAGTGGGAGTCTTTGACGTCCACTCCGTCCAGTAAAAATGCCACTCCGCGTGACGTCACGCGTAATTTCAACGGGCTATAACTTTGTAATTTTTTTAGTCTAATTTACAATTATTAAAAAAAAGTACGTGTCTTTTATTTTTGAATAAGCTAAAAGACGGACTAATTACATTTTTTAGCCAAACAAGCCTATAATGCCTAAGCTTGGCTAATGAGACCGCGATGTTGATGCTGACTGTACCTGTATGAGCCTACCCGATGATCGGATTTCGGATATCAGCAGGTACAGACATTGTCTATTGACAGGTCGCTATCGGCGACATAACAATGATAAATTACATATTACAAAGATAAATACATTTCCGAGCTGCGTTGGACTGCGCTAAGATACCACGCACGGCCTGTGTCACGGCTCTTTGGCCAAACGAGTTTGAACGTAAACACTCGCGTTAGTCCGAGCCACAGATTGGAGATATCTGTGGTCCGAGCGCAGATCTACTACAAAACCGTCATAAATAAGGTTCATTATTAACATTGTACCGAGGATTTTTCGGGGAAACGTAGGCTATCGCGTCGTCAACCAAAATGCGTTATCGTGGTTTCGATCTATCAGTGATATTATATTGTATATAAATATAAAAACAGTAGTACCTACACAATCATCGTATATTTATTAAACCGGACTGTCGATAAGTACCTACTTCGGAAGTGATTTTGTGTTCAATATGCAGATAAATGAAAAACTACACGAGGTACCTACATTTATTTCATATTCAATTTTGAATGTAATACTTTATCATAATTATCACGACTTTTTATTTAAGTTTTTACCTGTTTTTATGTGACAAAATCTTGTGAAATATTTAAATAATTATATTCGCGCTATTTTCTGTAGATGAAAACATCTAACTATGAAAAAAAACGCAATTCTATGACATAAATATGATGAAATATTGTGCTGAAATATGCTTTATCTGTATGTAATAATCTTAAATAGTGATTTTTTTTTATAAATGGTTTCTTACTGCCTCGTTAGTCGAAGGGGCTGCGCAGACGATAGACTTTTTGTGCGATAGAGTCTGCATCACAGACTAAAAAGTGCGTGAGGGTAGGATTACAACGGAACACGTGTGAGTTTCGCAGTCACTACGAAGTGCAGTATCTTCTTCATAGAGATGAGACTTCATCGTGTTTAAAGGTGTTTCCCTACATAAAGGCTGCGATTGTTCATCTTCAATTTCTTTAAACCTTCAATGAGGATTGACACTTGTTCATTCGCGTTAAGAAAATAGTGACTCATCACCGACTGCCGGCCAATTATAATTTCTAGCGTTTTAATTGGCTAGTGGCCGGCATGGCCGGATTTAATTGGCTAGTGGCCGGATGAGTCACTTTTTTCTTAACGCGAATGAACTATAAATTGAAAATCGTCGATCAAAATTACTACCGTTCGAATTTGACCGTACTATTGCACTTTTCAAGTTAAGCATTATCTACAATCATCGGATGTTACAATACTCGTAATAGTAACAGCATTTTCGGCAAATATATGTGGAAACCACTTAATTTTTTTTAAATCATTCGATTTGGGAACCTCCTTCTTTTTTTTTGAAATCGGTTAAAAAACCGGCCAAGTGCGAGTTGGATTTGCATACTAACCGGCCAAGTGAGAGATTACAAGCGTTTAATGAAACTGACGAGTTCTGGAGTGGAGACGGCGTCTCGGCAAACGTAGTGTAGGACGCCCTCAAGCTAGGTGGAGTGACGATTTGCGCAGGACGGCTGGCAAGTGCTGGATGCGACAGGCCCGGACGAGCATTGGGAGAGGCCTTTATCCAGCACTGTACTGATGTGGCATTTTAGGGCATAGCGAATCTTCGCTCGAATTGAGCTGCCCGTCCGGGGAAGGACCTCCACCCTATAGAATACCGCAGCCAAATGACCGGGTCATGTTCCTGTCGGTGAGTAGGGTTTCCGGAACTCGTGGGGGTTGGGGTTGGGCCGGCATGGCGGTGGCAACTGACAGGTAACTGACCAGTTACTTGCCCGTTGCCACAGCGACTTAGGCTTTTCTTTCGTTTTCCATCAGGCGTAAGGAAGTCATTATGTCGAGCAACTATAAAAAAAAATGTGGGCTGATGATGATGAAACTGATGAGTCTTCTTCGCTTAATACAGGAAGCAGCAAAGCTGAACGATGACTCGGCGCCGGACAGTGATACACTGGAGCGCATCATCCACGCGGTGGGCGACATGGGCACGTACCAGCGCTGGCTGTTCGTCGCCATGATGCCGTTCATGGTGTTCCTCATGTTCACCTACTGCGTGCAGATGTTCATCGCCGCGACCCCGCACGAGCACTGGTGCAGGGTGCCCGAGTTGGAACACTTGGATAAGGAGCTGAGGTGTGTAAAAGTTAGGCTAAGAACTCACGGAGCGATTTTCACCCGCGCCCACAGCGGTTGCCGCAGCTTCTGTAGAATGCAGTGGCGCGGTTGTTTATAGTGGAACCGCGAGGGGTGGCAGTTACCCGCAGCCTCAGCGGGTTGCAGCAGTTGGCAGGCGAGCGCAGTGGCCGGCGGCGGGGCACGGGCAGAAATCCAATGCCGTTTTGCAACCGCCCGTCTTCTGATCGTCACTCGCCACGTTTGCGGGCGATGATCGCAACCGCGGCGGTTGCATAAAACCGTTTTCGTGATTGTTTAAATAGAACCGCAGTTCCACTACCGCGGGTGTAATCCCTCCATGAGTTCTTGGAATGGCCGCGACCGCGCGGTGAACTAAAGTTATTCATACGCTGCCAACTTAAAGCAGTCAGTGTACGGCCGCTCTTAGAGTAGGGCGACCGTCCAGGGTAGGAAGCAACAAGGCTGAACAATGCCCCAGCGATACACTGGAGCGCATCATCCACGCGGTGGGCGACATGGGCACCTACCAGCGTTGGCTGTTCGTCGCCATGATGCCGTTCATGGTGTTCCTCATGTTCACCTACTGCGTGCAGATGTTCATCGCCGCGACCCCGCACGAGCACTGGTGCAGGGTGCCCGAGTTGGAACACTTGGATAAGGAGCTGAGGTGTGTAAAAGTTAGGCTAAGAACTCACGGAGCGATTTTCACCCGCGCCCACAGCGGTTGCCGCAGCTTCTGTAGAATGCAGTGGCGCGGTTGTTTATAGTGAAACCGCGAGGGGTGGCAGTTACCCGCAGCCTCAGCGGGTTGCAGCAGTTGGCAGGCGAGCGCAGTGGCCGGCGGCGGGGCACGGGCAGAAATCCGCAACCGCCCGTCTTTTGATCATCACCCGCCACGTTTGCGGGCGATAATCGCAAATGTGGCGGTTGCGTAACCGCGCATAAAACCGTTCTCGTGAGTATTTATTTAAAACCGCAGTTCCACTACCGCGGATGAAATCCCTCCACGAGTTCTTCGAGTGACAGGGTAGGAAGCAACAAGGCTAAACGATGCCTAAGCCACACGCTGGAGATATTTTGGCCTACCAACGTGCGTCAGATATGTGAGCCAAAATATCCATTGAATGTTCTGGTTCCTTAATCTACCGAGATTTATAACCGCAATAGTTTTTACAATATAACTTGGATATTCAAAGGATATAGATATAGGCGTGGTGTTTCCTGATCGCTTCGATTTTTTAAACGTGGTCTAATACGAGTGTTTCCTTACGATAGACTGCAATAAGCTAATGATGAAGAGTTTTAAAACCTTAAATTTTGTTGGCAGACGAAACCTCTCAATACCAGGAGCATATCTCGGTCCTGACTGGGACCGCTGCGCGGTGTACGACGCCAACTGGACCGAAGTTCTGGAGACCATGGCGCCCCCTCTCGGCGCCAACACCACTCCCTGCCGCCACGGATGGGAGTTTCTCTACAACGACATACCCTACTCAACTGTTGTCAGCGAGGTATCATCTACATATTCAGCTGTTGAAGGTCCACTGCAGGACAGAGGCCTCCCCCAAAGATTTTCGGAACGGCTGATTGCAAATTGACCCATGCTGCGACGTTTCTTATGTCGTCAGTCCACCTCGCTGGAGGGCGTCCCACACCGCGTCTTGTTGGTATTGAACGGTCTCCAGTCCAGAACTTTAAGGCATCAACGTCCCAAATGCCCGTTCTTCGCGCTAGGTGCTGCCTACTGCCACCCTTCTAGTATTCTGAGCTACATCTGTGAAATTCGTTTGTTTACGGATCTTCTCATTTGTGATTCGATTTCATATAGAAAGGCACACATAAACACCACACACACAAACGCACACATAATAAGCAAATTTCAAATTTACCTCCCAAGCTTTATTTACCCAAGCTCAAAGTTCAAATTTAGCTAACAATAGGAAACTCCTTCGATCTACGATAAAGCACTGATTACGATAAAATCATAATACGAATATCGTAAAACACTCGTGTGGATGTTTGGTCGTTGATACCGTATCGCAATAGTCAATGTCTGTTTTGGAAATGTATTGCATTTATTTTGATTCGTTTGATATTTTTCTATATCTAGATCTTGGAGTAGCAGTATGGTTGTTTTTTATACGAGTAGAAGACAGTTCGATTGACGATAATGTCTTATTTAAGCTACACATATTATGTACGGACTCTGACTCGGCTCTGAATCAGATACAGCAGCAGTAATTTGAATTAACGGTATATCTAATAAATAAATATCAGAATCATCACATAGGTACATTCCTCCCATCCCAAACATCCCAAAGGGTAACAGACAGAACAACGTAGGCACTACAAATATTATACTACATAGTCTACAAATTTAAACACCCAGACACGGTACAATCAAACGGACACACTCAGGTACAATCAAAATAAAACCCGTTGTTAATAATTACGAATATTTTCAGAGAGAATGGGTATGCGAGCACGCCGGCAACGCACCGTTCGCACAAAGCGTATACTTCGTCGGTTCGTTCCTGGGCTGCGCGCTGTTCGGTTGGATGGGTGACAAGTACGGCAGACTGCCAGTTCTCTTAGGTACCTAAATTATCTATCAATCAGCTTATTTCTAACCACTGCTTTCAGAAAAACTGCCGACCACCCCTTTTTTACTGCTCTTGGTGGCAGACGAGCAAGCAGCGTGATGTCTGGTGTTTTGCGCAATCTGCATTACCTACCTTTGTTCCCAACGAGTCACACTGTAAACTGTAACACTGTGACTCGTTGGGAGAACTTTGTAAAATGATTTCCAACTGTCACACTGTTAATTTGTTAGACCGATCTACTCTTAGGTATATTTTCTGTTCTGGGGGTATATTGATTACTGTTTGTATGACAGCGGCAAGTTAATAGTTTGTCGGTTTTATTTTATTTGTCTGTAAAAAAGGGATAAATATTTTAACAGGTGTGACTGGTTGGGAATCATTTTACAAAGTTCTCCCAACGAGTCACAGTGTTACAAGTAACAGTGTGACTCGTTGGGAACAAAGGTCGGCATTCATCGGCTGCCATCCTTTCACGCCAGTAGTCAATTGTGCTGGAGAGCATGCTACACTAGGTTGCCTAAACGCAGTCCAATATTACTCTATCCACTCTAAGAATTTTGTATTTGTATTTAGCCGGCGACGATATTCTAGCACCGCACCGCTCCCCGTCAACAGCAACAGATTCAACCACATAACCTAGAGCCCAAGAAAGGTACTTCTTGCCATGCATACTCCGGCTATGGAATGAGCTCCCCGACGTGGCTTTCCCTCGAGACTATTAATATAGGTACTTAAAAGATCAGCAATGCGCGTGTGACACCTCTGGTGTCATAAGCGTCCATCAGCTGCGGTAACCGTTTAACATCAAGCGGGCCATAGGCTTATTTTACCGCCTTAGTACAATAAAAAAACATGCCAGTAGTTTCAAATTGGCTAATACACTCTTTATTTCTTTACCAGGATCAAATCTGATAGGATGTTTCGGAAGCATCGCGACGATATTTACGACAGGCGTGTGGGACTTCTCGATATCCCGATTTTTTGTCGGGATGGCTAACGACTTCTCCTCGACCATTATGTACATCTTAGGTAAGTTTAAAACCGCGTTACTGTAAATATTTCGCTGCTATTAAAATTGTATACCTCTGTCTCTGAATATGAAGAGGTCACTTCTGATTTTTTTTGCCTTATTCCGTTGCTGGAGACAGGAACCGGGCGATCATACGTCACCCACCGTGTATCAGAAAGCACGATAAGCCGGTGGGCCTATGTCTAATCCTTTTCCATCCATGTCAAACTGTCGACTTCGCATTAATGAAAGAGCATAGCGGTGACTTGTATTTATGCACACAATTGTGTACTCTACTGACCAACTTCTGCTGTGTACTAGCTAACTATTCTCTTTCTTCCACCTGCCCTAATGTGCTTATCTGTGATTGGGCTTCCTTAAACGTAGATATGGATTGATACTTTGTGGCTTTATATACCTTCTCGACAGTACCGCCAAACAATATCCATCAAAAGTTCAGAACTTTACCCCAAATTAGTTGCTTCATCAGCTCAAAATATGAACAACCTTGACGAAGTAAGTATCAGTTCTTCTTATATAGGGTTGCCATCGCCTAAATTGCCAGCGCCGGCAAAAATTCCGGACATTTGGGCGAAAAATGTTTTTTTCCCCGGACACTTCAGAATGTTTTCATTCATTTTTTTATTATTTGTCGTGCTTTCTTGATTATGGATTTATCGTTTATCTATAAGAAATTGAGCTTCGATTTCAAAAATGTCCGGATTTTACCAGGACACTTTTAAAGGCCCCGGCCGGACGGACCCCGGACGCCCTTCAATCTAGGACAAATCCGGGGAAACCCGGACGGATGGCAACTCTATTCTCATAAAGCGCTACTGGCTACCGTAATAGGGAATATGCATGACTTTTTTTATGGATTTATTGAGATCTTTTGTCTTCCAGATACATAAATATCGAAGAATTTTTAAACTATCTTTTCTATTAAGCGAGTTATAAAGCGTTAAAGTTATTGATTAGACAGAGAGATCCGATGCGGTAGTTGACGTCACGTACCGTAAGCGCCGTACTAACTCCATAGAAAAATCTGTTTCGCGAGAGAGAGACGGATATATTCACTTTCAATGACTGTATCTCGCCCATTTTTCAACCAATTTTGATTTTGTTTTCACTGTTCGTAGTAGATTTTGATCTATTTTACGATAAATTAGTAAATACCTGAAACTATTTTTCATGCATATTCCCTATTCCGTGAAGACTATCATTTCAACACGATAAATCCAATTGGTGACTCTCATTACAGTATTGGAATACGTCGGCCCCCAACACAGGACGTGGGTGTCCAACATGTCGATAGGGCTGTTCTTCGGCAGCGGGGGGCTGCTGCTGGTGGGGTTGGCTCTTTGGCTGCTGGACTGGCGCATGCTGATGTGGGTCACCTCCCTCCCAATGCTGTTTGTGCTGGCCACGCCTTGGTTCGTCCCTGAGAGCGTCAGGTAAACCCAAAGACCTTGAATAGAAGAGGGACTTGTCTTCGAATGATAACAATTCACAGGTTAACTGCTGGGGTCACCGGTGACAGACAGACAGTATGTAGTGACACATAGCGACATCTACGTCCACATCGCTACAACATACAATCACTAGTTCCGCCTGCTAACAACAGATGGCGATCTACCTTCCGCGGCAAGCAATCTTTATATAGAATAAAATTACTCCATACAAGTTCTATGGAAGACCTACAACGCGCATACGAAGTTTTTACCACGACTCACTACATATATACGAAAAACCAAGATAGCCCATCGAACCGTGGTCCCCGAGCACGATCACCTCGCTCGGCGCAACTACTTTCCATTTTTCGTAGGGACAAGTCTGCATCTACAAATACATTTTCTATCGTGTTTGACTTCATTTATCTCCACACTTATCTACATTGATGGCGATCTATCAAGAGCGATACAAGGGTATCGCTTAGGATAAGGATCAGGTACAATCATGACAAAGATAATGTCATTACTTTCTACATTTCAGGTGGCTTACATCAAAAGGAAAAGTGGATAAAGCCGTCGAGACACTGAGGAAGTTTGAGAGGATCAACAAGAGAGAAATCCCTGACGATTTGATCAATGAGTTTGTAGTGAGTGTTTTAAACAAAAGCTATTATGTTCTATGACTCGCTATGGAGTGATACACTGCGTTATAACCCACCCACTTTGAAAACCAAGCGACGAATCCTCGACGCTTTGACGGTTGAAATTGCCGGTGAGCCAGGAATTAGTCAATGGACAACGCCCTTTTTTTCGGGAAAATTATGGTTAAGCATCCTTGCATTTGGAGCAACGTTTTGCGCAGGACAGCTGGCAAGTGCTGGATGCAAGAAGCCCAGGATCGATCAAAGAGGGAGCAAGGGGGCGACTAAAACTCCGGTTTTTTTAGCGTCTTATAGTGTGATGCAAAGGGAGTTTAGGAACTAGGACTGCCATGAGACACCACAAGGTCAAAGGAATACTAAGTTTATACTCGGTAATGGGTCAATGGTTTACTTTAAGAGAGGTAGGGCATAGCGAATCATCGCTCGAATTGATCCGCCCGTCCGGGGAAGGACCTCCACCCTATAGAATACCGCAGCCAAATGACCTCCGGGTCGTGTTTTTACTGGTGAGTAGGGTTTCCGGAGCTTAGGGTTGGACCGGCATGGCGGTGGCATCTGACAGGTAACTGACCAGTTACCGTTGTCACAGACTTGGGCTTCCCTTTCGCTTTCCATCAGGCGCAGGGAAGCCATTAAGTCGAGCTACTATAAAAAAAAAAACACTGAAATGACTCTTACAAGAGAAAAACTGGGCTAAAGCCAAGATTCTTTTGCAGACAGTATCTAACCAGAAGAGCACAGTGGACGAGTCGCTAAAGGCGGTATTAGCGACCCCGCCGATACGCAACGCCGTGCTGGTGGTGATAGTGATATCGATGGTGAGCGGCATGGCCCTGGACGCCATCCTCAGGATGTCCGAAAGCATCGGCACCAACTTCTTCCTTACATTCGCGCTGTCGTCCTCAGCGGAGATACCGGCGCTTGCGCTGGTCACGCTGTTGTTAGATAGGTGAGTTTACTCGTACCTTTAGGGCCATTACGCACTGTCGACTAGTCGCCGGTGACTGTGACTTACTATAGTTTAAATAGGGGCTTGCGCACTTAGTCGTCAGTCGCCTTTCTCTGTTTTGGTCGCCGAGAGACTGAGTCGCCAGCGACAAGTCGACAGTAGTGCATAACGGCTCTTAGGGGGGTGAGCCGTCAACAGCAGTCCGGTGATGATTACAAGATCGCCCAGAATACCTAAACTACAATGTCACACGTCCTTGGGCTTCACTCAGCAGGACTCCCCGAAAACAGCGCCGCGGTTTGCGACGTCACAAGAGGACACAAAGTCGTCCTCCGGAGGTATTGCCGCCCACGTACTTTATGGGCAACGCAGGGCTGGCGCGCTGTGGAGGGTTACGTCTAGTTCCTCCGTGTATCCCGAGCCCCCTCAATAGAGCACTAATAGCGAGCCCTCGTCGGGTTAATATGTTATGGTAAAACTACAACCGCACTTTTCTCCGGACACATGGTCAGTGACATCGTACGTACCACATCTCGTGTGTGTCGACTTCTACAATTATTGTTTTTCCACTTGAATTGAAATTCTATTGAATCACCTGAATTGAGTCTATTTGAGACGTATTTTGTGTTTTACTAATTTAAAAAACCTAAATTTTCAGGGCGGGGCGTCGAAATTTAATAGTTATTACTATGATTGCAGCGGGAATACTGTCTCTGTGGTGCGGATTCACAAGTAAAGGTAAAATTCATATCAATTATGGAGTTATTTCATTGATTAAATCATTTAAAATAAGTTTTAATATATAAATTCCATATTGAATATCTATTGTTATTGTGGAAAGTGTGGTGGTGATAGTGGCGTGTACGTACGGTAGGTAAAAAATCCAAAGTCCGGAATTATCATGGAACAGTTTATTGTACACACACACACAGAAGAAGTACACGGAATTCACACAATACACAAAAGTCAGTCTGTCTACCACAGTCGAGTCAGAAATCACATAGACGTCGCGGGCCTACAGGGGAGCTGTCGACTGCTCTAGCGCAATCAACGGCTCGAGCAGTCGTTGTAGGTATACCTCGCGACCGCTCGTGAGCGGTAGACACACGATGAAATTTCGCCATGCAATTGATGCCTTGAAGCCGTCGCAACTGCTCGAGCGGTATAGATCACCGCGCGGTCACCGGCTTCAAGTCGGTCTAAACTGCTTGTAGCAGTACGTGTACGGCCGTTCTAAACAACAGGCTAACTATAGTTCATTCGCGTTAAGAAAATAGTGACTCATCGCCGACTGCCGGCCAAGCCACACCCCCTAGCCAATTAAAACGCTAGAAATTATAATTTCTAGCGTTAGTCACACCCCCTAGCCAATTAAAACGCTAGAAATTAAAATTATAATTTCTAGCGTTTTCTTAACGCGAATGAACTATAATCAGAAACTGCCTTGAACTTTACAGGTCTTCTCCAGACAGTATTAGCGGTGATGATGCGCTTCTCCATCAACATGGCGCTGGGCATCCAGGTCCAGCTGACCACCGAGCTGGTCCCGACCGGCGCCAGGGCCAGCGGCAACGCTTTAGTGCACCTCACAGTCTACATTGCCATCATGTTCTCGCCTTATGTGGTGTACTCGGTAAGTTAATTGTTGCTTACATTTAACTTGATGCTTCGTAGGTACTCATTTTAGGTCTATGTGAATAAAGGTATTTTCATTTCATCATCATCATCAGCCACTGTAGTCCACTGCTGGACATAGGCCTCACCAGTTGCTTGCCACTAAGGGCAAACCTGTGTGGGTAGCACGAACATTTTCGAAAAAGTATGCGTAATGTTACCTTAAACATTTGTATGAAACTTGGTACAGCGCCCCTATCGTGCGTAAGAGGAACTACGTTTACGTACGTTAACGTAGTGAAAATTATCGCCCTGTTTACGGTTACGTTACGCATACTTTTTCGAAAGTGTTCGTGCTAGGCACACTGAGGTTGGCTTGGAGTGAAAAGACGATAGGCCGCTCCACTACATCCCTATTTTTGATATGATATTTTCTTAAATGAAAACTCATTAAAAGTCCCGACTCTGCAAACGCACTCTTAGGGATGGTTCTCATGGAGCGGGCCGTGCCATTGGAGCCACCTTAACCTGCCCGTGGTGCATTCTGCCGAATAACAAACGAAGCGCCGGCAACCGACGCGTGGCGGTAACCATAACCATAACTGAAGGCGTAGCTAAATACTATAGACCGATAACGGGAGCGTCACCGGAGCGAGAAGCTACGCCCTGCGATCACCAACCCGCCGCGCTGCGTGTTCCAGCATATTCCAGAATTTGTTAACCTCCGAAGACCGAGATTTCCAGATTTTGCGAAGAGGGGTAGGGCATAGCGAATCTTCGCTCGAATTGAGCCGCCCGTCCGGGGAAGTACCTCCACCCTATAGAATACCGCAGTTAACCTCTGGGTCGTGTTTCTGCCGGTGAGTAGGGTTTCCGGAGCTCGTGGGGGTTAGGGTTGGGCCGGCATGCCGGTGGCAACTGACAGGTAACTGACCAGTTACTTGCCCGTTGTCACAGCGACTTGGGCTTCTCTTTCGCTTTCCATCAGGCGTAGGGAAGCCATTATATCGAGCCACTATAAAAAAAAATTCCAGATACAATAGATTAGGATTTTAAGGAACTAGGTCTTATGACTATAAAATCTTAAAATTAAAAAATGTTCCAGGGTCGGGTCTGGAGCGCCCTACCTCTCCTAATAGTGGGTGTCCTGTGCATCGCCGCCGGAGGCCTGGGCCTGCTGCTGCCAGAGACTAAGGGCAAACCGATGCCGCAGACTATAGTCGACGCGGAGAAGCTTATACGGGATGGCATGCTGTTCAGGTAAATATACGAGCAAACCATTGTTTTTGTATTGCTATTTTTATTATTATCTATTTATTACTAGGGACTTCCCTTCGAGTATTAACGACTAGCTGTGCTCGCGACTTCGTCCGCGTGGAATAGTTATTTTTCCCCGTTTTTTTTTTACATTTTCCATTATTTCTTCGCTCCTAATAGTTGCAGCGTGATGTTATATAGCCTAAAGCCTTCCTCGGTAAATGGTCTATTCAACACAAAAATAATTTTTCAATTCGGACCAGTAGTTCCTGAGATTAGCGCGTTCAAACAAGCAAACTCTTCAGCTTTATAATATTAGTTAAGATATTAATCAGTATTTCTTTACTGTATAATGAATATAAACCTTCCATTTGATTCACACTATCTATTAAAACAAACCGCATCAAAATCCTTTGCGGAATTTTAACGGTCTAAGCGTAGGTACGTAGGGACAGACAACAAAGACAATTTGTTTTATACTAGTTATGTATCGATCGTCGATCGATGGAAGAATGACTCGGTAGACGCCGATCGATCACTTCATTCGACTCGACATTAGTCTGGTAGGTACAACAAATGTCAAATTTGACCAAACCTGAAAGGAAAATTTCAAATTCGAGTGGAAACATTAGCATTGTGAATAGAGTTGGTGACCGCAATAGGGTTTTATTTGTACCCTGGTAGTAAACACTACTGCCCGATTCCTGAGTCCCTTATCATCATCAGCCCACATCAGTCCACTGCTGGACATAGGCCTCTCCCAATACTCCACCGAGCCACTTGGATCGATCCCGGGCCTCTAGCATCCAGCTCTTGCCAGCCGTCCTGCGCAATTCGTCACTCCACCTGGTCTGAGGGCGTCCTACACTACGTTTGCCGAGACGCGGTCTCCACTCCAGAACTCGTTTACCCCACCGGTTGTCGGTTCTTGCGGCTGATGTGGCCAGCCCACCGCCAGCTTGCTGATCCGATGAGCTATGTCGGTAACTTTGGTTCTCTGCCGGATCACCTCATTTCGGATCCGATCTCGCAGAGAGACGCCGAGCATAGCCCTTTCCATAGCTCGCTGAGCGACTTTCAACTTGTGGACTAGCCGTACCGTGGGAGACCCTTAGTCGTCTTATACGTCACCACACGAACAGTTGATGTGAATGATCTGACGCATTTATTTATTTTATTTAACTGGATATGCGGCCATATGTACCTATCATATTATGCATGATGATTAACCTCTAAATGTTATATTCCATGAACATTTAGAGGTTAATCAATGACTGGCTCGGTGGTTCAATTGGTAGTGACCTCTGCCTTCTGAGCCAAGGGTCGTGGGTTCGATCCCCACACATTACAAACATTTGTGCGCATCAACATGTCTGTTTGTATTGGTCTGGGTGTTTTCTATGTATAATATGTATTTATTTACAAAAAAAAATATCTAAGTAAGTTTATCAGTTGTCTAGTACCCATAGTACAAGCTTCGGCTTAGTTTGGGGCTAGACGGCGCTGTGTGACCCAGCGTGGCATGTCTTGGGTTATTTATTTATTTATTATTTATTGATTGGATACAATATTAACGATCCGATATCTAATCTGTCGACCTTCACCGCACACGTTATAAGCACTATCAAATACCTACGCGCCGACCAGATGTCTATCTGTCCGTTAGTTCGAACTAGATTAAATAGATTTGTGTTTTATTTCCAGGAAACCAGATAACAAGGGAAATAATGACGCCGAGTACGTTAAAGTTAGCACCGAAATGAGATAACACGGACAATTCTACAATAAGTGAGATGAGAAACTAGACACAACTAGCTTTTGCCCGCGGCTTCGCTCGTGTTAAATTAGGGGTGAATGCTCCATACAAACTTCCAACCCCTCCATTTTAGAGAAGTGGGGGGTTAGAAAGTGGCAAAAAGTAGCCTATGTTACTATCCATCCCTTCAACTGTCTCTACTTAAAAAATCACGTCAATTCGTCGCTCCGTTTGGCCGTGAAAGAAAGACAAACATACAGACAGACAGACAGACACACTTTCCCATTTATAATATTAGTATGGATAGAAAATCTATTGCTTGCCGGCAACCATTGTCATGGCGTTCATCGTGATAATACATTTCCTGAGATTGAGCAGAGCTTTTAACCAAGGCATATAATGTATCTTGCACTACACGTTAAACTTCAAGACATCAGAACGGTTTGGAGTGAACTTTCTGGCGCTTATATCAAGGAGAATGCGCAATCTAACTGAAGTTGTCAAACTAAAACGCTTCGACGGGAGTTGCACAGTTGACACGTACGTGACACATAGATTGTTTGCTTTTATGGTGCTAGACTTTAAAATAAATAAATACAATTTTAAATAGGTAATATTAAAAAATGTTAATTTGTGATGGAGCTCGAAAGTTGAAAATTTACACACCGTACACCGACTGCTTCAAGCAGTTGAGAACGGACTGCTTCAAGCAGTTGAGAACCGACTGCTTCAAGCATTTGAGAACCGACTGCTTCAAGCATTTGAGAACCGACTGCTTCAAGCAGCTGAGAACCGACTGCTTCAAGCAGCTGAGAACCGACTGCTTCAAGCAGCTGAGAACCGACTGCTTCAAGCAGCTGAGAACCGACTGCTTTAAGCAGCTGAGAACCGACTGCTTCAAGCAGCTGAGAACCGACTGCTTCAAGCAGCTGAGAACCGACTGCTTCAAGCAGTTGAGAACCGACTGCTTCAAGCAGTTGAGAACCGACTGTTTCAAGCCGCGACCGCGCGGTGAACTACAGTTATCCATACGCTGCCGTACACACGACCGCTCGAGCAGTCGCGACCACTTCTATAGTCTACCGCGCGGTCACGGCTTCAAGCAGTCGGTCTTAATTGCTTGAAGCCCGTAAACGGCCGCTCTTAGTGTTAATTTATTAAACTTTTATATTGTCAGACAATTATATGTAAAATGATGTAAAAAGTGTAAATAACTTTATTTATTGATACAAAATGTGAATGTATTTCATACTCTGTATTGAAGTCTAAGGATGGTGACAAGTCTCGACTGAATTTTTTATAAATACAAGAATTCTAAAGCCCTCTGTGTAAATATATTTTATTTATCTACTATTTTCTATTTTATTTCATAACCAGTGAAATTATACTCCTTTTTATTATAATTCGTTTTAATATATAAATTTACGCTTAAGTAAAGTATATTGCTACATACATTTTTATACCGACGTAATTATATTTACATTTAATTTTAGATCTAGCATTTTATGGACATAGACAAAATATAATTATATATTTTACATAAATATTTACTAAAATATTTTAAAGAAATCATGAACAGAACATTTTTTTTAGTTTTTTTACTTTTGGAAGTATTAGTGTAACAAGAAAATTTAAAATTTCAGTGATAACCGAATTAAGTTCATAGATATTATATACTTTATATACTCTGATATAGAACGAATAATAATACATACTTATGTATTATCAGTAATCATGGATTACAATATAAAGAATTTAGAAACATAATTATATTTTTTTAATATTTGCTATTTTCACTATATTTTTATGCGCTAACGCCCATGTTCAAATAGTCTTGGTGTACTTTGAAGGTTATTGTTCACCGAACCTATAATGGTTCTCATGGTTGTGTCATAAACACTGTTAAGTTTCTTTATGTGTTTTTCATGTTCTAAGTTACTACTACAGACAATAGATAGCTTAACTTACGTGAAATGTTCTGTTCACAAGTTCCTTCGCTCTTGGCAAAACTCGTCACAACTGTCCTCGAATGGAACTACTCATCACAGCCGTTTCATATGGCGTCGCTCGTCACAGCCGTCTCAAAGGACTTAACTCGTCACAGCTGTCCTTGTGACGTATTACTCGCCACAGCTGTCTTGGTGACACCTCACTCGTCACAGCTGTCTTCGTGAAACATCACTCGTCACAGCTGTCATCGTGACACATCATTCGTCACCGCTGTCCTCACTGTCTTCGCTGTCGTCGTCGTCGTCAGAGCCCGACTCCCAGCCCTCGGAGTCGGAGCCGAGCCAGTCGGGTAGAGACGGCTGCTCTATTATAGTCTTCCACTCGTTCAATTTGTGGAGATCTGGGCAGAGATAAAGGTTATGAATAAATATAACTAATATGGAAAAACTTATTGGTTATGTAAATTGTTTAATGCAATCTAATAAAAAAACATGAAGTAAGATCTGTGGTACCCAACCATTTTTGACTAGGGACTGCTAAGATTTCTTATTAGTAGATAGGGGCACTATGTAAATATGCTGCACCGCCATCATGGCGGACATGCGACTTGACGAGTCTCGCCGCGAGACTTGTCTCGCATCTACTCGCGAGTGTAGCACTGACCTAGGCTGTACATATCGGCCAGGTAGAACTGCTTGTCGTCCCGCTCCAGCACGCCGCCGTACACGTAGAGCGTGGCGCGCTGCACCGCCATCATGGCGGACATGAGACTTGACGAGTCTCGCCGCGAGACTTGTCTCGCATCTACTCGCGAGTGTAGCACTGACCTAGGCTGTACATATCGGCCAGGTAGAACTGCTTGTCGTCCCGCTCCAGCACGCCGCCGTACACGTAGAGCGTGGCGCGCTGCACCGCCATCATGGCGGACATGAGACTTGACGAGTCTCGCCGCGAGACTTGTCTCGCATCTACTCGCGAGTGTAGCACTGACCTAGGCTGTACATATCGGCCAGGTAGAACTGCTTGTCGTCCCGCTCCAGCACGCCGCCGTACACGTAGAGCGTGGCGCGCTGCACCGCCATCATGGCGGACATGAGACTTGACGAGTCTCGCCGCGAGACTTGTCTCGCATCTACTCGCGAGTGTAGCACTGACCTAGGCTGTACATATCGGCCAGGTAGAACTGCTTGTCGTCCCGCTCCAGCACGCCGCCGTACACGTAGAGCGTGGCGCGCTGCACCGCCATCATGGCGGACATGAGACTTGACGAGTCTCGCCGCGAGACTTGTCTCGCATCTACTCGCGAGTGTAGCACTGACCTAGGCTGTACATATCGGCCAGGTAGAACTGCTTGTCGTCCCGCTCCAGCACGCCGCCGTACACGTAGAGCGTGGCGCGCTGCACCGCCATCATGGCGGACATGAGACTTGACGAGTCTCGCCGCGAGACTTGTCTCGCATCTACTCGCGAGTGTAGCACTGACCTAGGCTGTACATATCGGCCAGGTAGAACTGCTTGTCGTCCCGCTCCAGCACGCCGCCGTACACGTAGAGCGTGGCGCGCTGCACCGCCATCATGGCGGACATGAGACTTGACGAGTCTCGCCGCGAGACTTGTCTCGCATCTACTCGCGAGTGTAGCACTGACCTAGGCTGTACATATCGGCCAGGTAGAACTGCTTGTCGTCCCGCTCCAGCACGCCGCCGTACACGTAGAGCGTGGCGCGCTGCACCGCCATCATGGCGGACATGAGACTTGACGAGTCTCGCCGCGAGACTTGTCTCGCATCTACTCGCGAGTGTAGCACTGACCTAGGCTGTACATATCGGCCAGGTAGAACTGCTTGTCGTCCCGCTCCAGCACGCCGCCGTACACGTAGAGCGTGGCGCGCTGCACCGCCATCATGGCGGACATGAGACTTGACGAGTCTCGCCGCGAGACTTGTCTCGCATCTACTCGCGAGTGTAGCACTGACCTAGGCTGTACATATCGGCCAGGTAGAACTGCTTGTCGTCCCGCTCCAGCACGCCGCCGTACACGTAGAGCGTGGCGCGCTGCACCGCCATCATGGCGGACATGAGACTTGACGAGTCTCGCCGCGAGACTTGTCTCGCATCTACTCGCGAGTGTAGCACTGACCTAGGCTGTACATATCGGCCAGGTAGAACTGCTTGTCGTCCCGCTCCAGCACGCCGCCGTACACGTAGAGCGTGGCGCGCTGCACCGCCATCATGGCGGACATGAGACTTGACGAGTCTCGCCGCGAGACTTGTCTCGCATCTACTCGCGAGTGTAGCACTGACCTAGGCTGTACATATCGGCCAGGTAGAACTGCTTGTCGTCCCGCTCCAGCACGCCGCCGTACACGTAGAGCGTGGCGCGCTGCACCGCCATCATGGCGGACATGAGACTTGACGAGTCTCGCCGCGAGACTTGTCTCGCATCTACTCGCGAGTGTAGCACTGACCTAGGCTGTACATATCGGCCAGGTAGAACTGCTTGTCGTCCCGCTCCAGCACGCCGCCGTACACGTAGAGCGTGGCGCGCTGCACCGCCATCATGGCGGACATGAGACTTGACGAGTCTCGCCGCGAGACTTGTCTCGCATCTACTCGCGAGTGTAGCACTGACCTAGGCTGTACATATCGGCCAGGTAGAACTGCTTGTCGTCCCGCTCCAGCACGCCGCCGTACACGTAGAGCGTGGCGCGCTGCACCGCCATCATGGCGGACATGAGACTTGACGAGTCTCGCCGCGAGACTTGTCTCGCATCTACTCGCGAGTGTAGCACTGACCTAGGCTGTACATATCGGCCAGGTAGAACTGCTTGTCGTCCCGCTCCAGCACGCCGCCGTACACGTAGAGCGTGGCGCGCTGCACCGCCATCATGGCGGACATGAGACTTGACGAGTCTCGCCGCGAGACTTGTCTCGCATCTACTCGCGAGTGTAGCACTGACCTAGGCTGTACATATCGGCCAGGTAGAACTGCTTGTCGTCCCGCTCCAGCACGCCGCCGTACACGTAGAGCGTGGCGCGCTGCACCGCCATCATGGCGGACATGAGACTTGACGAGTCTCGCCGCGAGACTTGTCTCGCATCTACTCGCGAGTGTAGCACTGACCTAGGCTGTACATATCGGCCAGGTAGAACTGCTTGTCGTCCCGCTCCAGCACGCCGCCGTACACGTAGAGCGTGGCGCGCTGCACCGCCATCATGGCGGACATGAGACTTGACGAGTCTCGCCGCGAGACTTGTCTCGCATCTACTCGCGAGTGTAGCACTGACCTAGGCTGTACATATCGGCCAGGTAGAACTGCTTGTCGTCCCGCTCCAGCACGCCGCCGTACACGTAGAGCGTGGCGCGCTGCACCGCCATCATGGCGGACATGAGACTTGACGAGTCTCGCCGCGAGACTTGTCTCGCATCTACTCGCGAGTGTAGCACTGACCTAGGCTGTACATATCGGCCAGGTAGAACTGCTTGTCGTCCCGCTCCAGCACGCCGCCGTACACGTAGAGCGTGGCGCGCTGCACCGCCATCATGGCGGACATGAGACTTGACGAGTCTCGCCGCGAGACTTGTCTCGCATCTACTCGCGAGTGTAGCACTGACCTAGGCTGTACATATCGGCCAGGTAGAACTGCTTGTCGTCCCGCTCCAGCACGCCGCCGTACACGTAGAGCGTGGCGCGCTGCACCGCCATCATGGCGGACATGAGACTTGACGAGTCTCGCCGCGAGACTTGTCTCGCATCTACTCGCGAGTGTAGCACTGACCTAGGCTGTACATATCGGCCAGGTAGAACTGCTTGTCGTCCCGCTCCAGCACGCCGCCGTACACGTAGAGCGTGGCGCGCTGCACCGCCATCATGGCGGACATGAGACTTGACGAGTCTCGCCGCGAGACTTGTCTCGCATCTACTCGCGAGTGTAGCACTGACCTAGGCTGTACATATCGGCCAGGTAGAACTGCTTGTCGTCCCGCTCCAGCACGCCGCCGTACACGTAGAGCGTGGCGCGCTGCACCGCCATCATGGCGGACATGAGACTTGACGAGTCTCGCCGCGAGACTTGTCTCGCATCTACTCGCGAGTGTAGCACTGACCTAGGCTGTACATATCGGCCAGGTAGAACTGCTTGTCGTCCCGCTCCAGCACGCCGCCGTACACGTAGAGCGTGGCGCGCTGCACCGCCATCATGGCGGACATGAGACTTGACGAGTCTCGCCGCGAGACTTGTCTCGCATCTACTCGCGAGTGTAGCACTGACCTAGGCTGTACATATCGGCCAGGTAGAACTGCTTGTCGTCCCGCTCCAGCACGCCGCCGTACACGTAGAGCGTGGCGCGCTGCACCGCCATCATGGCGGACATGAGACTTGACGAGTCTCGCCGCGAGACTTGTCTCGCATCTACTCGCGAGTGTAGCACTGACCTAGGCTGTACATATCGGCCAGGTAGAACTGCTTGTCGTCCCGCTCCAGCACGCCGCCGTACACGTAGAGCGTGGCGCGCTGCACCGCCATCATGGCGGACATGAGACTTGACGAGTCTCGCCGCGAGACTTGTCTCGCATCTACTCGCGAGTGTAGCACTGACCTAGGCTGTACATATCGGCCAGGTAGAACTGCTTGTCGTCCCGCTCCAGCACGCCGCCGTACACGTAGAGCGTGGCGCGCTGCACCGCCATCATGGCGGACATGAGACTTGACGAGTCTCGCCGCGAGACTTGTCTCGCATCTACTCGCGAGTGTAGCACTGACCTAGGCTGTACATATCGGCCAGGTAGAACTGCTTGTCGTCCCGCTCCAGCACGCCGCCGTACACGTAGAGCGTGGCGCGCTGCACCGCCATCATGGCGGACATGAGACTTGACGAGTCTCGCCGCGAGACTTGTCTCGCATCTACTCGCGAGTGTAGCACTGACCTAGGCTGTACATATCGGCCAGGTAGAACTGCTTGTCGTCCCGCTCCAGCACGCCGCCGTACACGTAGAGCGTGGCGCGCTGCACCGCCATCATGGCGGACATGAGACTTGACGAGTCTCGCCGCGAGACTTGTCTCGCATCTACTCGCGAGTGTAGCACTGACCTAGGCTGTACATATCGGCCAGGTAGAACTGCTTGTCGTCCCGCTCCAGCACGCCGCCGTACACGTAGAGCGTGGCGCGCTGCACCGCCATCATGGCGGACATGAGACTTGACGAGTCTCGCCGCGAGACTTGTCTCGCATCTACTCGCGAGTGTAGCACTGACCTAGGCTGTACATATCGGCCAGGTAGAACTGCTTGTCGTCCCGCTCCAGCACGCCGCCGTACACGTAGAGCGTGGCGCGCTGCACCGCCATCATGGCGGACATGCGAGGCGCGGGCCCGCCGCGAGACTTGCTACGCGCCGCGGCGTCGCCCGCCCCGCCCACGTCCGGAGACGAGGCCCCTCCCCCGCCAAGGGTCATGGTGAACACCTCGTCTGTTACCACTGAAAGGGGAGGAGAAGTTTCACTTTTGTCAGTGAGGACGAGTGTTCGAAAGATACCGTCAAGTACACAATAATAACCCAAAACTAGCGCCATCTAGTCCCAAACTAAGCCGGAGCTTGTACTATGAGTACTAGACAGGACAGATAGACGTGACGAAACCATAGGGGTTCCGTTTTTTGCCATTTGGCTATGGAACCCTAAAAATGATAAAACGAGTATTTTGATGATATATTGGTATGGAAGGTTCTCGAGTGGCGTTCTGACCGGGAGTGGAATGACGCAGCAGGGGACGGCCCCCTAAGAGATGGACTGACTACCTGATTGAGTGGACCCTGATGATAATGACCCTAAAAATGCGTCACTGTGAGGACACGCCGGTCGGTCAGGAGTATTACTCACCAGTGACAGCTTCCTTGGCCGGTTCCTCTTCATCAGTCCTCTGCGCAGACGCCGGCGTCGGCGCAGGCGCACTCTGCTCGCCCTTCAGCGTCACGCTGTGCCACTTGCCGGTCTCCAGGTCCAGCATCAGCAGGTCATCGGTCATCTCTCCTCGGAGGTCTTCCTCAGTTTCTTCTACGTCCTGGAGCAAGAGACCTTGATAAATTAACCAACTTGAAACATCATACTTCATACCAATCATCCTCGTGCTGATATTATAAAGGCGAAATTTTGTGAGTGTGTGTGTTTGTTATCTTCATGTCTAAACGGCTGGACGGATTTGAATGAACTTTGACAGGAGGATAGTGTGTGGCTCGGTATAACACATAGGCTATTTAATTCTTTCCACAAATTCCCGTGGGAACGGGAAACCACGGGTAACACTGCAAGCATGGCTAGTAGTACAAAAAGCGAGTCACAGTAAGTATGTTAAGTAGTAAAAGGCTAAACTCCCTTTCCCCTCCCTTCAGAGATGCGCGGCAGTAGGTACATAAGAATGACATGTGCAGTACTCACGCTTATCCCCCCGAACACATACGCCCTGCCGCAATGAGTGTTCACAGCGGCGGCCTGCCCAGCGCGGGCGGGCAGCGCCGAGGGCCCTCCACTGAGCGTCCGCCACGCCAGGGAGCCACTATTCTCGGCCAGCGGGAACAGCTTCGTGAGGGTTACCAACCTAGTCGTCAAGGTTATAGTAGTAGTACTCACGCTGATCCCCCCAAAGACATACGCCCTGCCGCTGTGTGTGTTGACGGCGGCGGCCTGCCCCGCGCGGGCGGGCGGCGCGGCGGGTCCCCCGCTGAGCGTCCGCCACGCCAGGGAGCCGCCCTTCGCGGCCAGCCGGAACAGCTCCGTGTGGGTGTGCGTCCGCTCCGTGCGGCCCTCGCGCACGCGGGAGAAGCCGCCGTAGATCATTAGCTATGTAAAATAAATTAATATGTCACCGGAAAATAGCAAGAATCCTAAATTGATCAATTTCCTAGGTAGTTGATTAACTTCCGGAAAATAATAAACGGCAGTCGAAATGTATTATTTAACGTATGTGTGGCTGGTGTGTCGTGTGGGCGATGAGGAAAACTCTTCAAATGCGCAAAAAAGCCGTTTATTCGAAAGCAATGGAAATAGCAGTTACACAGAGTGACGTGAGGCGTCGCTGGAGGTAAATCGCGGACTGAAATATGGCGCGGGCCGGGCGGCGCTCGCAGGCACCGTTAGAACTTATTACTAATATTGAAGGTACACACACAAAATATCACAAACGGTTACCTACAAAATCATTCATATTTTATAACATATTATAATCTATGAGCGCGTCGCTAACAGTATGTATTTTAGTAAATTGATCATTTTACGGGGTCTTTCCGTAAAATCATCCGACGAAGGTGAGATGAACGTTAATTGGTTCAATGGCTCACGTGGCGTTATCCCGGCAACCAATCAGGGAACAGTGTATTAAGTTACGGGTAATAGTGCACCGTTAAATAGTACATTGAACAACAATTGGCCCATTTGAGGACGATTTTACTTGTGTCAAAATCGTAAATTATTAAATGACTGCCAGGCTGCCGTAAATTGATCAACTAACTGAAATCCGTGGCGTTAAATAATACATTTCAACTACCGTTTGTTATATTCCGTAAGTTAATCAACTACCTAGGAAATTGATCAACTTACGATTCTTGCTATTTTCCGGTGACATATATATGTCGTAAGTTGATCAAGAATCGTAAGTTGATCAAGAATCGTAAGTTGATCAATTTCCTAGGTAGTTGATTAACTTACGGAAATTATAACAAACGGTAGTTGAAATGTATTTTTAAGACGGACAGACAAGACGAATCTATATGAGTTCCGTTTTTTTGGCATCCGGCTACTGAACCCTAAAAAGTCGCATCGCGAATGTGAAATGCGGTCCCGGCTTTATACTGTAAATAACTTAAACTTATCGTAACCGTAATGGCTCCTGGGCGCGCAAGAACGTACGCGTGCTAGGGTAAGCGCGCGCGACGCAAGACTGACTTTAAAAGCAGTAGTGCTTTTAACCGAAACTTTACCCACGTAAATCAAAGCACTCACCGCATCGTTCCCCACGGGCAGCATGAGACACGCAGACCTGGCGCACGGCCCGCGCCCGCCCGCAGCCACCCTGCTCCACGCGCGCGTCTCCAAGCAGAAGCAGTACAGCTCGTCGAAGTAGCGGCACTCGCGCCCGTCGTCGTTGTACCCGCCGAACACGAAGACCTTCCGCCCGAGGAGCACCATGCGGTGACCGGAGCGGGACGATGGGCCGTTTGGGGCTACTACCTGATGAATAAATATTTGTTAAGTAACCAAATATGTAATAATAGGGATGTAAGGGAGCGGCCTATCATCTTTTCGCTCCAAGCCAACCTCACCTGCCCGTGGTGCATCCTGCCGAATAACAAACGAGGCGCTGGCAACCGACTGGTGGCGGTATAACCATCACAACTGAAGGCGTAGCTAAATACTAAAGACCGGTGACGGGCAGCAGCGTCACCGGAGCAAGAAGCTACGCCCTGCGATAGCCAACCCGCCTGCCCAGCGTGGCGATTATGGGTATATCCTCCAGATGTTTGCTCTAAGTGGTGAACAACTGGAGAGGCCTATGTCCAGCAGTGGACTGTAATAGGCTGATGATGATAATGAAGTAACCAAAGACCTATGTCCAGCACTGGACTGATACGGGCTAATGTATGTATTAGGGATATTGTAGTTAGTTAAATAATTTTAAAAATATTTACCTTCTCCCATTTCTTCTCAGCTAGTGAAAAACACCACAAATCCTTATAATGGTGGAACTGGGTTTCAGTAGGGCTCGTAAATTCACCACCGAAAATCCATAGCTCGCCTCTATAAAAAGATATCAGTAAAAGTATATAAGTAGGTATCTTTGTGTTTTAGATAGATAGATAGGTAAAAATTTTATTCACAAAAGCAGGCACACATACACACATACAAAAAGTGTGAACTTTCATCCATTTTCAACCAAATTTGTTTTAGTTCTGAAAAAAAAAAATTGGTTGGGCCAAGACTTTTTAAAGGGGCATGAAGAGGTAGCCAAGGACCTCCCAATCACTGATTTCAATTTGGCACACGATGCACCAAACACCCTGTATAATGTATACTAGCTGTGCTCGCGACTTCGTCCGCGTGGAATAGTTATTTTTTCCCCTTTTTTTTTGCATTTTCCATTATTTCTTCGCTCCTAATAGTTGCAGCGTGATGTTATATAGCCTAAAGCCTTCCTCGATAAATGGTCTTATCAACACAAAATGAATTTTTAAATTCAGACCAGTAGTTTCTGAGATTAGCGCGTTCAAACAAACGAACTCTTCAGCTTTATAATATTAGTTAAGATTATATTATTGGGGATAAAGAAAATTGGTGCAAATTAAAAGAGACCTACATTCAGCAGTGGACGGTCCAGTAATTGATTGAAATTGACTATGGCCCCTAAGAGAAAATATAACTCATCTTTTATCAGAAATATACACAAAAATTCATAGAAAAGAAATAGTAAAGTTTTAACCACCTCCTATATCCTACTTCTTCACAATTTTAAACAGAGTAAAGATAAAACATACTTATTAGCAGGTGTAGCCACTGCCTGGTGAGCGCTCCGCGGTGGGGGACCCCCTGGTGCCTTCACCTGTCTCCATGTGTTCTTCTCCGGGTTGAAGAACAGAAGCTCATTGTATACTTCTGTCTGAATACACAAAACAACTTTATTAATAAACATCTTCAATTTGTAAAAGATTGTTATTATTATATGGCTGGCTCGATGGCTCATTTGCCCTCTGAGCCAAGAGTTGTGGGTTTGATTCCGGCACAGTACAAACATTTGTGTTCATGTCTGTTTTGTTTTTGGTCTGGGTGTTTACTATGTGCAATATGTATTTATTTACAAAAAAGTATTTATTTATTTATTTAAGTAAGTTTATCAGTTGTCTAGTTACCCATAGTACAAGCTTCAGCTTAGTTTGGGGCTAGACGGCGCTGTGTGGCCCAGTGGGGCATGTCTTGGGTTCTTTATTTATTTTATTTCATATCCTAACCAATTTTTAAATCACAGCAAATTTTTAATAGTAAATACTTATTATACACAGTAAACACCCAGACCAATACAAAACCAAACCAAAACAAACATTTTCATGTACAGAAATGTTTTGTATTGTGCGGGGATTGAAACCCAAATATGGTGTCAGAGGCAGTGACACCTGAGTGAGGCCTCTTCCATTGAACTAAACAGTCAAATCGTAATGTACTTACTGTTTGGCCATTATGATATTCCCCTCCGAACATGATCAATTCATTGTTGATAGGATGGGGAGTGAGAGATGCGTAAGCTCTGGCAGACGGTGGACCAGGGAGGAGCTTCTCAGTAGCTGCTGAGCGTTTGGCTTCCTCCCGCTCAATTTCGGCGATCACTTTCGCAATATCTTCCTACAAAATAAATCCATGTGACATGTTAAATATTATTTCCATCAAATACACTTCATATCTTCAATTGTGGAATTTACATCTCAATTTTATTTTAAAAAGAACAATTATTAATTATTTGGAAGTAATATTGAATCAAAAGGGGCATATTTATTGTTTAAAAAGGAAAAAATAATAAAGCATGACCTAACCTCTCCTAGATTCGCCAGTTCTTTCTTCATTTTATTAGCTAGTTTCTTTTCGGTTTTAGCGGCAGTCTTTACTGCACCGCTAACCTTGTTCTTGTTCTTCTTTTTACCCATATTTTATGCACTTTTAATTAAACAATTATTTAATTCCAAAAGCACCTCAAAGTTTCTGAAGTTTTTTTGACTTTTGATTATAGGAGTTAGGACAGTTCAAAAACAGGTACAAGGCGAATGATAGGACATTAGTGAGTGCATTTTAACAATGGATTGCATGTTTTTAATACTTCGAATTACAGAATTAGTCACAAAAACTAAGTTTTCAGTAACTTTTACATCAATATTTTTGCACAAATTATAGATAATGTAATTTTAGATTTTTAGTGCAACAAAAGTGAAATATTAAATGTTTTGAACGATCTTTGGTGTTTGTTGACATAAGGCATCCGTGCGTTTTGTTCTTTTGAAACCCATGAAATTTGTTTAATCGACTGTAATGGGTATAACTCTAAGCATTTGTGTGTCGTGACACAGATTTACCTAATTAAATTAGAAACAAAACTTTTTGGTATTTTAATGTTACATTTAAATAATAAAAAAATGTGTATTCCGGTAAGTTCTTTCGGTCGGCTGCATATTTTTATTTGCCTGCCAAACGAATTGCCAAATGTCATCGTCATCTGTCTGTCATGTCAGCTTAGCCAACTATACCTACCTACTGAAGTGCTATTCTTGATTGTCTTCGTATTTCTTTCTAATTTATTTCAATTATTAAGGATTAAATAATTCTATATAAGCGAAAACATGTATGTGTAATACTTTAATCTTAATTTATTGTAAAAAGTAGTTTTTCTTAAGCAATCACAATGATGTCAACTCCAGGAAACTCTGTAAGTTGTTTTTGCAATAATGTTACGTATTTGCTGCCATTTTGTTGTTGTTTGTGTAAATAATTATGTATACCAATTGTTATGAAGCAGGCCGGGACCTCATCGGCGCAGGTTTTCAAGATACGTGTACCAAAAAACGTGAAGAAGAAGTATCATGTAATGCGTTTCAACGCGACCCTCAACGTTGACTTTGCGAAATGGACTAACGTAAAAATGGAGCGAGAGAACAATATAAAGGAATTCAAGGGAATCGAAGAGGAAATGCCTAAGTAAGATATATTTATCTATCTGAATATCATGTAAATAACATCAGACCAAGATGTAGGAACAGACTTGTCCCTACGAAAAGTGGAAGTACCTACTTCCGCCGAGCTAGGTGATCGTGCTCGGGGACCGCGGTCCGATGGACCATCTTGGTTTTTCGTATATATAGCGAGTCGTGATGAAAACTTCGTATGCGCATTGTAGGTCTTCCATACATTTTGTATGGAGCGATTTATTTCTCCATAGACCCGGATTTCACATCGCTATCTGTTGTTAGCTGGCGGAACTTGTATTGCATATTGTAGCGACGTGGAGGTTGTTGTAGCGGTGTGGAGATAGGTATTTTTTTACAAAGATGAGAATGAAAGATACTATACATATTCTTTCATTCTCATCTTTGTAAAAAATTTCACCATGATTATTGTCATAACATTTGGAATTTGGATATTTTTCATTACAAGTTCCTTAAGTTGTGGTTGTGTGATTGAGGAAAATTGAATGAATTCTCTGAAGGAATTCATTTACAATCAATTGACAATAAATATACAAACTGAATGTGTTTTAAATATGACACCATAAAATTGTAAATACCGTTACAATCTCTAGATGGATTATAATCTAGCATATACACATTAATGATCATAGGAAGGACAAGAGAAAACATTGTCATTAAAAGTTTTAACCACAAAAAACCTTTATGCATTATAAAATAATGTTTATTACCTTAACAAGTATTTGACAAATTAAAATTGTCACAGGACTTTGTTTTACTTTGTAAAAAAATAAGATTTCATACCACTAAAACAGAATATAAATGTATTGTTATTCAGCAGCTTTAAAACTGATTTTGGGGACTGATTTATCAAAAACGGCAGGTACACGGTATATACTTACATTTTTTGTTTTTAATTAGATTTGGTGCGGGCTCTGAGTATGGACGCGACATGCGCGAAGAGGCGCGACGCAAGAAGTTTGGTATCATCTCACGCAAATACAAGCCTGAAGATCAGCCTTGGATTCTCAAAGTGGGAGGAAAAACTGGCAAAAAGTATGTAGCATCATCTAGGGCATATGTTATTTAACTTATTTAGATTTAGTTACATGTGACTTCCTGTAATAGGATGTTCCAACAATGGCTGGATGGAACCTATTTACTAACAAAAATTATGAAGATTTAATGGACAATAAGTGAGCTGCCACACTGGTGTTTTCAAAGGGGAGGCCATGCTGCGAATATGTTGTCAACATGCAGTGTACACGTCATACATCTGCAACGTTTTCACCTTGAGTGAGTGTGGTGTGTTGCGTGACAAGTCCGCTTTGATAACGCTTGTAAAGCATACTCCAGTGTGGCATAGCCGTAAATGAGATTCTGAATTGCACTCTAGTCAATGTGTATGGCAATGAATTTTAATACTATACATATTCTTTCAGATTCAAAGGTATCCGTGAGGGCGGAGTCTCAGAGAATGCTGCTTACTATGTATTTACTCACTCAGCGGATGGTGCGATCGATGCATACCCATTGCAAGAGTGGTACAACTTCCAGCCTATACAGCGGTACAAGGCGTTGTCTGCCGAGGAAGCAGAGCAGGAGTTTGGCAGGTGAGAACATGGGAAATATGATGTTCATGGCTAGAAGTAGGATTGAATGACCTGGTAGTAAGTTAAGAGGATATTTTATTCAAGGATAAATCAATTGCCTTCTTAGCCTGGAAGGACAAGAGCTGCCAAAAGAAGTTAAAATCTTGTTAAATAAATCTACAATTCGTGCATTTCAGCAATTTATGATCAAGGCACACACATAGGCACACTTTTAAAAAGCTTTCTATTTTTTTATAAATTGCCTATTTAACTAACATGTTTAACTATCAGTGGTGTAAATAAACCATTTTTACTAAATGTGCAATTAATTTATTATTGTAATTCTTTACTGACCGAGGGTCCCTTACGGCTGGCGCCTGTGGCATTTCGCCGGTTCTATATCAATTATGTACCAAGCAAGTACACACCACATTATCTCATACATTTCCGCCCCCAGACGCAACAAAGTGATGAACTTCTTCTCGCTGATGTTCCGTAAGCGCATGCGCGGCGAGGACGGCGCCGACGACGCAGAGGACCCCGACGAGAAGAAGACTAAGGGCTCCAAGGCTAAGAAAGGTTTGTGTTCCGTCATGTAAGCGGGGTCAATGCCCTTTGGCATAATGATTTATGAAATTAGGAAATGAGGGGATCCGACAGAGAACCAAAGTCATCGACATTGGATTAGTAAGCTGAAGTGGCAGTGGGCAGGCCACATCAGCTGCAGAACCGACAATAGTTGGGGTGAACGAGTTCTGGAGTGGATAAGCAGAGGGCTACTTTTTAGTCTCATATGGACTCTCGCATGAGCAGTTTGGAAAGTCTTGAGCAAAGGTGTATCTAATGGAAAAAGTCTTAACTTAATATACAAACATTTATATGTCGTCGAGCATTATACTTCCGCCACATTTTTGACTGGCTCGGTGGCTCAATTGGTAGTGACCTCTGCCTTCTGAGCCAAGGGTCGTGGGTTCGATCCCCACACATTACAAACATTTGTGTGCATGAACATGTCTGTATTGGTCTGGGTGTTTTCTATGCATAATATGTATTTATTTACAAAAAAAAGTATCTAAGTAAGTTTATCAGTTGTCTAGTTCCCATAGTACAAGCTTCGGCTTAGTTTGGGGCTAGATGGCGCTGTGTGGCCCAGCGTGGCATGTCTTGGGTTATTTATTTATTTACGTTCTATCAAGAATGACCCCGGCAAGAAGTATCGGTAGTTTTTGTTTTCATTGTAAAATTTGTTATAATGATATAATATGAATACTGAAGAGAGGTGTAGACACTTTTTATAACTAGTGCACATATTGCAGACTTAAAGATATCGGAAATGGACGAATGGATTGACTCCGACGATGAATCGTCGGATTCGGAGGGCGGCGAAAAGGACAACGACAGTGACTCTGGCGCCAAAAAGAAGAAGAAGGACAAAAAAGGTTAGTTATTGCGATGTTTGGGTCTAAAGCCGGCCATACACGTAACAGTATACTTGCCCAAGTCCAGACTTGCGCAAGTATATTGTTACGTGTGTTGGAAGATAATTACTGTTACGTGTATGGCCGGCTTTGAAGGCATATTTTTTTACTGACTTCATAAAAGAAGTGCAATACTATTTGTTTTTAATTGATTTATATGAAAATTTATTTGAAATAAAGCTGCAAGGAGTTTGTGTTTTGTAATTACTAAATAAGTAACAAAGACATCGTTTCTTTTATGCATACAATTATTTGGATTCAGTACCACGTAAGTTATTTTAATACTACACTAGCAAACCCGGCGAACTCCGTTTCGCCACCAGATGGCTTCTCCCTGAATTTTCTTCGCTATAAACCTCACAGAGCCCGAGACCTTTCCAACGAATGCAAAACTGTGGAAATCAGTTCGTGCGTTCTGGAGTTATAGCTTACGCTATAAGGAAAACCCGACTTATTTTTATATATTATGTAGTAGATAATATATTAAATTCTTATTAGGCAAATACAAAACTTTATCAGCCTATATCAGTCCACTGCTGGACATCATCATCATCATCATCATCCTATTGCAGTCCACTGCTGGACATAGGCCTCTCCAGTTGTTCGCCACCTAGGGAAAACTTCTGGAGGATATACCCATAATCGCCACGCTGGGCAGGCGGGTTGGCGATCGCAGGGCGTAGCTTCTTGCTCCGGTGACGCTGCTGCCCGTCATCGGTCTGAGGTATTTAGCTACGCCTTCATTTGTGATGGTTATACCGCCACCAGTCGGTTTGCCAGCGCCTCGTTCGTTGTTCGGCAGGATGCACCACGGGCAGGTGAGGATGGCTTGGAGCGAAAAGGTGATACGTTGCTCCCTTACATCCCAACAAGGTCTGCCTGCTGGACATAGGCCTCTCCCAATGTTGGCCACTTTTATCGATCCTGGGCAGTGTGGCATGACTTGGGTTATTTATTCATTGTAGTTACTTATTTGAATTGTCTTCTGCAGCGACTGTAAATAAGAAGAAGAAGAAGAAGGTGGATGACGAGGCGTTCGAGGAGAGTGACGACGGGGACGAGGAGGGCAGGGAGAGGGACTACATCTCGGACTCCTCCGACAGGTACCTACATATCCCTGTTAGCTTTGTTCCCATTCGAAAGTCGATTGACCGAACGACCGCTTAACCAAACTACTAGGCGCACCAAAACCGCTTGACTGGCTCGATGACTCATTTAGTGACTGGCTTGATGGCTCATTTAGTGACTGGCTCGATGGCTCATTTAGTGACTGGCTCGATGGCTCATTTAGTGACTGGCTCGATGGCTCATTTAGTGACTGGCTCGATGGCTCATTTAGTGACTGGCTCGATGGCTCATTTAGTGACTGGCTCGATGACTCATTTAGTGACTGGCTCGATGGCTCATTTAGTGACTGGCTCGATGGCTCATTTAGTGACTGGCTCGATGGCTCATTTAGTGACTGGCTCGATGGCTCATTTAGTGACTGGCTCGATGGCTCATTTCGGAGTGACCTCTGCCTTCGGAGCCAAGGGTCGTAGGTTCGATTCCCGTATAGTGCAAACATTTGTGTTCATAAACATGTCTGTTTGTATTAGTCTGGGTGTTTAATATGTTTGTTCCATGTCTAGGTGTTTATATTGTGTATTTTTTTATTTCAGTGAATCGGACCATGAAGCTAAAGCGAACAAAGAGTTGAAGGGCGTAGCGGAAGAAGATGCGCTAAGGTAAGGCACAACCAGTTATGAATAAAACGAGCCTTGTTGGGGGAGGCCCACAACAAGGACCAGCGGGTGGTTGGTGCGGGGGCACCACCACTCGCCTTGCACGGGCCCCCGTCGTTGTCAAATGGGAGTGGAGTGACCCTTCGGGCCGCTCCCCCTATGGGGGGGGCCTGTAGGGTCCAGGTAAGGCGGGCCGCGCTAGCGGTGTCGTGGTAGTCTTGGCCTAAGGTCCCATAATGAGTGGTATTAGGCGCCTGACGGAGGGACCGGGGGTTTTTTAGTGGGTATTCCCTGCCTCATTTCCATCCCGAGGCAGGGTGCCGCCCTTCCTCTCCTAAGGGCGGCGTGAGTCCCACTTACCCTGTCACTCCCCCGGGTGGCGGGGATGCGTCAAGGCATTTTTCCCCGGGTCAAAAAAAAAAAAAAGGCCCACAACAAGGACCAGCTGTGACAAAGAGGGGGGAGGGGTCAAAAGTCAGGAAATTCGTGTGACGTAATTTGTGGACGGCCCCTTATTTACTTTTTGTGTCAAGAGTTTTCTGGTTTTCTGGATAGGGATAGCCCTAAGAATATATACTTAACACAACAGAGAGGTAGAGAGAGAGCATAGCGAATCTTCGCTCGTATTGAGCTGCCCGTCCGGGGAAGGACCTCCACCCTATAGAATACCGCAGTCAAATGACCTCTGGGTCGTGTTTCTGCCGGTGAGCGGGGTAACCGGAGCTCGTGGGGGGTTAGGGTTGGGCCGGCATGGCGGTGGCAACTGACAGGTAACTGACCAGTTACTTGCCCGTTGTCACAGCGACTTGGGCTTCTCTTTCGCTTTCTATCAGGCGTGGGGAAGCCATTATGTCGAGCCACTATAAAAAAAAACAACAGAACTAAGAATAGATTCATGTATGCGTCCATACTTCAGGAAACTCTTGACTTCCGACGAGGACTCTGAGGAGGAGAAGGAACAGAAGGAGCAGCAGTCAGAGCAGGAGGACGAGCCCACTAAGGAGGGAGAGGAGAGGGCCAGCAAGCTCACCAAGAAGAAGAAGAAGGCGGATGACTCGAAAAAAGACAAAGGTTAGTACATTTTGGACTTTAAGTCGTAGGCTTAATTAAGCCTTAAGGGTTATTGTTGAATGGTATTTATTAAATACATTTGAATATGGTTTTTTGTTAGTACAAGAGCGACAAATCAGTTTTCTAGTAAATTTGCCAGCATTTTTATCCCGCTGACCTGGCAATAGTCGGCACGGCAGGGAAATCAAATTTTTTGGCAATGGCTTTTTCGGCGAAGATGCTTGGCAGGAAAAAAGTTAAAATGCCAATCGACGCCATATATAGTGTTTAAAGGGATAAATATGAAACGACAGACTTTCAAGATGGCGGCAGCGCTGGCGGCCATTTTGTGAATAAAATCGCATTTTCGAAAGTTAAAAAATGAATTTTCGGGTAGATTCGGCAACATTTGAGCGGTACTAGGCCAATGTGTGTATGGTGATTGTTGTAATGAGTACAAAATAATGTGGCGCCACCTATATGTATACTGTTTGATTTTCCTATTAGGCTCAATCTGTAAATTCCAAGTTGTGATTTTTGTCATGGTAGGTTGAAGAAAAATAAAGTCTGTTCTGTTCGCACCAAACCGTCGTTTACTTGTAAGAGTGATGATGTATTGCTATTTGTGTAACCAAAGAGTTTATATCGATAAGTATATTTATAAGTTGACAGGCTCGGTGGCTCAATTGGTAGTGACCTCTGCCTTCTGAGCCAAGGGTCGTGGGTTCGATCCCCGCACATTACAAACATTTGTGTGCATGAACATTGTCTGTTTGTATTGGTCTGGGTGTTTTCTATGTATAATATGTATTTATTTACAAAAAAAAAGTATCTAAGTAAGTTTATCAGTTGTCTAGTACCCATAGTACAAGCTTCGGCTTAGTTTGGGGCTAGATGGCTCTGTGTGGCCCAGCGTGGCATGTCTTGGGTTATTTATTTATTTATTTATAAGTAACTAGCTGCCCCGACGCGATCTAGTTCGCAGTGGACTAATAAAGGCTAAGACTGATGATGGTAATGAACCCATGGCATGCGCACAGCGCTATCTAGCCCGAAACTAATAATAGAAATGCTTTTATGCATTAAGTGTTACCATCAGTAGTGAAACAATGGTCTTGCACAATAAAACCTCGGCAACATGTAATTGTTTACAGATTCGAGTAGCGAGCTGAGTTCGGATTCGGACACGGATCCGGAGAGCAGTAGTACTTCCAAGAAGCCGAAGAAGGGCAAGAGCTCCCACGAGAAGGCTGGACCGTCTTCACAAGGTAAATAATGTCTTCAATTAAGTTTTTTGTCTTCAATTAAGGCTTAAGGGCTTTGTCGTAGATAAATGAAATGGTCTTAAATACAAAATACGCGAGTTGCGGAAAAGGTCTGTTGATATCTGAGGGGCCATCCATTAGTGACTTTTTGACCCCTCCCCCCACCTTTTTTTTTTTTTTTAAGCCGGGGAAAATGCTTTTGCGCATTCCCGCCGTTCGGGGGAACGACGGGGTATGTGGGACTCACGCCGCTCTCAAAAACGGAAGAGCGGCACCAATCCCTTTTTGGGACTCGTTTATTCCTTGAATGTCACACTTTATAAACCCCTACTTTTAGGCCTGAAAATTTTTATATATATAAGTAAATTTATAACAGCATATTTAGCAAAAAGAAAACCGACTTCAATACATATGGTGACAGTGGGATGGGAAAAAAATATTTTTTTAAATCAGTTCTCAATTCTCGGAGATATGTGTGGTAACAAACATACAACAAAAAAAACTTTTTTTAAGTGGATTAAAAAGGATATATTTTTTTTATAATTTTAATATTCCGGTTACCTTCATTATATTCAAGTGAAGCTCACTGACCACCGTATTCCCTCGCAGCGAGCGCGCCGAACAGCGCCCACACGTCGCGCGCGGGCACGCCCACGCCCACGCCCACGCCCAGCGCCGCGGGCGCCGCCGTGGCCGCCGCGCACGCCGCCGCGCAGCCGCCCGCCAAGCGCGCCAAGCTCGACGCCAGCTACATGTAACTATACTTACACCCTAATGCCGCGTTTACACGCTCGCGTCCAATACGACATTCAACGGGTACAAACACGAGCACAAGCATGAGAACGGGCTGTTCGACTGTTTGAATGTGCACGCGCGTGCGCTTGCCGTGAACCGGACGAGTGTCGGTTTTTTTGACACATTTCAAAGGATAAATGTGCTTGCGCCCGATTTCCTGTTCACACGCGCGCGATCTCTTCAGTATCTCGTGCACCTTTTCGACGACATGCTTGTCATTGACTGGCACGTTGCCACGCGGGTGTAACTACAGCTTGTTTGGCGACCCGCAGGGCTACTCGCCGTGCTGCTTGCCAGGTTTCTTCCCGGGCTGCGTGGCACGCGTGGCCCACTTTCACTCCAGGGCCCTGGGTAGAGGAAAAGGGGGCTGCTTCATACAGTGCCAATATTTTTATTTTAATATGCAATAAATCACTAATTTTGCTACCATTTATATTATTATTAGCTAGCTGTGCCCGCGGCTTCGCCCGCGTTCAGTTTTCGTAATAAAAGGCAGCCTTTCTCAGGGTCTAAAGATTGTCAGTGCCAAATTTCACCAACATCGGTTGAGAGGTTTAACCGATTCTTTGCGGATGACGCCCGTGGGGCGTCATTAATTTCTTTTGTGTTTGTCGTGTGACGCCTGAGAGGCGTCTATTTTCAATTTAACAAGACTATTATTATTTTCTGTAGTTTATCCCTGTAGTGTTCGTTTCAGGATATAGCGTGAGTTTCAAAACTTTAGAGGTTGACAATCTTCCAAAAAAAAAAGTATTTAAGTAAGTTTATTAGTTGTCTAGTATCCATAGTACAAGCTTCGGCTTAGTTTGGGGCTAGATGGCGATGTGTGGCCCAGCGTGGCATGTCTTGGGTTATTTATTTATTTATTTTCCTATTTTCAGCGAGTGCGGCGTGACCGAAGAAGCCGTCCGGCGGTACCTCGCACGCAAGCCGATGACGACCACCGAGCTGCTGACCAAGTTCAAGTCGAAGCGCACCGGCGTCAGCAGCGAGCGGCTCGTGGAGACCATGACGCAGATCCTGAAGCGGATCAACCCCGTCAAGCAGAACATCAACGGCAAGATGTATCTGTCCATCAAGCCCACCTGATGGCGCCACTGTGCGCGAGATTAAATGAAGTTCGTTATTTTTAAACTGGTTGTTTTTATTTTTCGCCGCTGCGAACGGAATCCACGGAATCATGGATAGGGGTGAATAAATAGTTGATACACATTGCATTTCCATTAAAAAAAAACATCACCATAAATTTGTCAAAGAAGTCTCTTAAAATTTTCCTTTTACTAGGCGTGCAAAATCAGCTGTCCCGAAGTCAATTTTTTTTTTATTTTTGAAGAAATTATTATGTCATGAAACTTGAGTTTAGCGTTACTAAATAACGATATCTAGAAAGCTTTTGCTGAAGTGGGGAATTAAGTCATTTTGAAAAATTAAACAACACATTACATGTTATTTTTTTATTTATGTACACAAATTTATATCTACGCAATAATATATCTTTATAAAAATTTTGTTACCCTACCGATCGTTACATTCATTCTATTGCTTCGTATAACTCAATTACTCTTAAAACTTTGATTTGCCGAAATATCAGGTGTTGAACAAATTTATTTGGTACTTTTTTATAAAGTTAGAATATCTAAATTTTTAAAAATAATTTATTAGCTTTTAAGTAAATTGAGTCATAGTATACATACATACACGTGATAATTTTCTGATACTGTCAGAATATACAATTTATTATAATATTGGTGTCTAGCTAGAGCTGCCCTTTCAGGGCTATTCAAAATAACTAGTTATTTTAAGAACTGCCATTCCCATACTTTACTAAAATACCGGTACTCATCTCGGTTAAAAGATCCGTTGATCAAAGTAAATTACATTAATGAGGGATTTGCTTATCTATTTTATTAATTAAGTCAAAAACATTTTTACAAGCAGTGTTGCTATGCTAAAAGCATCTGTCCCGTTTGGGTATTTTACATGAAACAGTATGGTGTCAAATTATTCAAACACGTGAACATTACAAAATATGTTTAAAAATTCAATAATGAACATCAATTTGTGTACGAAATGATAAGCATTATGGATTACGTATAAATGCAGGCGTTGGCAGTTCTGTGAGATTTTGTTCTAGCATATTTACCCCACGTGGCGTCGCTAGGGCGCTCCTACCCTACTGTCTGCGTCGCACGCCGCGGGTGCGACGCCTCGTCTAGCGCTCCGCCCTACTGTACCCTCCTGACTAGATGTTTCCCTAGTAGCGTGCGACGTTTGAGCTCGTCCTATCGATTCACAGTGCACTGATGGAGTTTCGGTATGAAATGTGTGATGGAAGTGAAATTGGAATTCCCAACAAAAGGTTTATTCATAAGTAGAGTACTTAGCTAATGAGACAGCCAGTTTATAAGTTAGTTAGGTATTACTGTCAGAAGCAATAATTTATTTACACTTTAGAACTTTGTCACATTGAATTTCTTCTTTCTTTCTTTTTGACATGTCATTTATTATTGCGACAAGGATCTAAAGTGTACACCTACATATTATACCTATTGCATTTGACTGTACCATGGTACTTAAATCTGTTGCTCAGAATAAGTAATATTATTACTTTACCAGCGCACAATTTCATCTCATATGACATGTTCTATTTTCGCAGTCAAATGCACTGTGAATTCAATGTGGCAGTGATTCAACATGTTACCCTGTTAAAGTACAAACTGTATAAAAACTACATTTCCTAGTAACATTTGATGCCTTGTATCTAGACATTATTTGTTTTAGTTTTTGATAATTTGATAGTAATAATACATTTAACGTTTTGGTACCTTTAACAATTTAAAGGTACCTATGGTCTTGAATTCTTAGTACCTAGATACGATTTTAGTAATCAAACATCAAAAACTTAGAACAATATACCATTGTAGCTTAGATCTTCCCCTTTATATAAAACGTTAAACAAGCTAATAATATTTACAACATATAAATTGAAAAGTTTCAATATTTTATTTATAAGTAACTAAGTTTTTTACTAAATTTTTCTGAAGGTACGCTAAGTCACAAACATCGAAATTTGCATTAAAAACACCAAAACAAATTAAAAAGCAGCACATATAAAATATTGAAACTCGTATCGGTCGACAGCTTTATACAAAGGTTGGGACTTGGGAACAAACGTGCGAGTATTATAGAAATAATTTTACGAGTAGAGAAGCAACATTACGAATAGTTCGTAGACACAGTGTAACCTACGCGATACCAGATCTTCTTGCCAATATATAGGAGTCCTACCTGCATTCGCAATGCCATTTTCGATTCGGAGTCGGAAACTTTCTCTTATGTTCATTCGAAAATTCGACATTATATAGTTGGTATGTAATGTCAAATTTGAATGAAGATGATGAACATCGAGATACCTTCCGAACACGGTTCGAATTTGTTATTGAACAGTCGGTATATGAAGGCGCTGGCGGAGTCCAGGGAGGAGTGGAAATTGCTCCACCGACAAGAACAAAGCTCTTAAATTTTGTAGTAGTAGTACGCTTCTACAACTTCAAATTGAAGTCTCTAACTCGTAAATATTACTTACTATTATTCTACACTTCAATCAAGTTCCCCAACAAGATTGTGCAAGATTGGAAACAAATATCATACATAAGCAAGTTATGTATGTTTATAAATAACCTTAAATAGATGGCACATCACACTGATATTAATGATTGGTCCCCCGCAATTTGCACGACACTCATTGTGTCTTATCTTTACCAGAGTTTCAGTAAAATCGCGGCAAAATATGATGTTGTGATTGAAGTTTAGGCTTTTATAATGTTTATCAGGCAGTGCTGGGCATCAAACTATGTTAACTAATAAGTGGAAAGCAAGTTTTAAAAATAAATTTTGTTTTGATACCTAACGCTTTAATAGGATGTAAGAAATCTAGTTCAAATATCAATTTTAACGGTAAAAAGAATTGTTTAATAACGTCTTAGCCAGCACTGTTGAATCTACATTTAATATTTATACTTATAGTGCATAATCTACGGGCATTCAAGATAAATAAGAAAATACTCAAGTATTAAATTTTTCCTTAAAATGATGCTCTTTTTCCACTAATGCGTTCTCATTGTAATGTTTCGTTATGAACTTTATTATTATTAAGAACCATTTACGCGGTGTCTATTTAAATTTTCTCAAGTTTGTGTCTCTCACCTTAATATTATACGCACTCTTAGGGAACCGTGGTCAGAAAGAGATGCTAATACATTATATTACGGTTAAATAAATAATATTGTGCGCATTTTCAAACTCGTTTCGCAATCTTTTGTTCCTTAGAAAAGTTACGGCACTGCAATTAGGTATAGAAAGTTTTACGTATTCTCTTTTAAGACGTATACATTTTTATGAAGTTTCGAAGTCATCTATTACGAAGTTTTGTTCAAATAATTTAATTAGCGTTCAATGTTACCAGATGTAACAAAACGCAAGTTTATCATGCGTGCCGTACTTTTTCTCATTTCTCGTATATGCTTTCAATCAGATAATAACATTTCTTATAAATAAGAGTATACTAACACTTAGAGTGACTGTACATAAAAAAATATTCCTAGAAATTTTCAATTAGATAACTGAGTTTCATGCGCGTTAACGAGATTTCGCAACACGCGACCTACAGATGGCAATTGTTACGTACACTGGGTATCACCTTACGCAAAATATATGATTGAAAATACAGTGATATAAAATAAATCACTTTTGGATGTAAAATAAACTTTATCAAAGCCGAAAACGCGGCCATTGAGGGAAGCTAGTATCCAATAGTAGATGTTGGTAGGCTGATGATGTACCCGGAATAGTTTCGTATTAACATCGCTCAGGTATAGTTTTATGTTGAATTATGAAAATAAGGTGCCATTGATCCTTATTAACAATCGATGTTTTTGGGCATAAAAGATTAGGGCACTAGTAATCGACTAGCACCAGAATTCAATATTAAAAGGATCATTCTTACAGTTCAATTAATCATAGTTGAATTTATATACGACTTGCCTAGAGCCCGGCCCGTCTAAAGTCTATCTTCCATCCAAGATATACCTACTAATATTAATTACAATGTTCTTACAACATTAAACTAGCAAAGTAAAGCTGAAGCCAAATTTGTTGATTACAATAAATAACAAGTGCTAGCGATGGGCGATTGATTTGTTCGGGACTTGTTAGGGCTCTCGCACACCCGTACGTATGGCAGTAGCGTATGGCAAAGGTTTTGAAATGAATGATTAGTATCTACTTAAATCGAAGGTCTTTACAAGATGGCTTAGTAGCAGCCATCTTTAAAAATAGACGACTTTGGATGTACATAGATTGAAAGATACTCATATGATTAGAAGACCAGAAAGTACCTAATCATCCACCATTATTAGGTAGGTATAAACCCGATGTTGTTCAATCGCCCAATCGGTAAATAATAATAAAAGTAACTAAAAAGCACATCATTAATTAATACATCAGTCGATTAAAAATTAGTCGATAACCTAGCTCAAAAGAAATAGTTATGATTTTTTAAACAAATTAATTGAAAGCAAATCAGTCTCTTATGTTTAAACGTTATGACTAAATATTTACATTCATTATTTAATATAAACATTTATGCAGCAGCGCGACATCACGTTATCAAAATAATATGAAGCATGTCAAGATATTTACTCAAAATAAAGTACGAAAATATTCTTTGAACAGGCGTGACGTCACACTGGGACACCGTATAAAACATACATACATCATACATGCCCATTCACTATCTAATTTAATTACAGTTACAATTAATATGTACAAATGAAAAAAAGATCATTAAACATTAATAAATACGAAAATTTGGTTGAAATTTTTCTTTTTCCTTTGTAAAACAACAGTTGATGCAAAACTACATTATCTAAAAACAAAATAAAAATTCCAATGTTATTGTCGTTCACTTGATGTTGGATAAAATAAATTAATTCACTACACCGAAAACAAAATAGTGTACATTTTTTAAATTTGTTATAAGAGTTCGTTACCGTTATAGATCGTATGGAAGTGACGTCAGTTTAAAATGTCAGTTGAAAGTGTCGCCATTATGCCATGTGCGCTCTGATGACGTGTCACCACGGCAGACAACATAGCTCACTTTTACTCATTTTGAAAGTGTAGAAGCGAGAAAACTATTATCATAGTGGCAAAAAGTCACCTGCGCGCGGTTGGTCTCAAAAAGTGCGGTAAACTGCGTATTGAAACAAAAAAAAACGCTCGTGTCACTGAAGGTATGACGTCATCTTCCCGATCTACCCCGAAGCACTCAACTATATCACAGAGGCGCGCGATCGCGGCCGTCACTCACGATGACTAGGTCGTCTACACAACGAACATGGACATATCAAGTCGATCAGCAAGAATCACAAGTACTTATCACACACTTAAAACGATTTAACTCTACTTAGAAATCTTTCCCGCACATAATATTATGGGAAAAGTCATAAAAAACATTTAGAGAAAGCGTACAGATCAGTTAACTAAAGCTGGCACGTGTACACACACTCTAAAACTGTCCCCTTCACACTCATAAAGTAGACCGCGCGCGAAAGAGACAGGCAGACTTTTCATTATGCGCATGCAGTACGATGTTACGCCGCGTCTATTCACAAACATTAGTGCAAATGTGTTGAAAGTGCCAGATTTAGTTGACTGACCTGTAATATACTTTTCTAATGCCACGGTTAAGTGTGTGGAACCCTAAGGTTCACTTATTCTTGCTGACGGTACACAATACCTACGGTGAAACAATTTATCAGAGCATTTCGAAGTAATGACATAAGTACTACTGTTTGCTTGTCCATGTACCTATTGAAGATCACTTGATCTTGTCTGTAATGGGCGTTGACACAACTGAAACTTCAGTCATATCTAAAAACAATTCACGAATGCTCTCGGAAAGGTGTCTCTCGTAAACGCGCACACGTTCATTCAAATCTGACATTAGATGTCAGATTTGAATGACGTTCATTCAAAGTTTCCGAATCCGAGTGTCAATAGGTTGGGCAGGCAAACAGATATCGAACAGCAACACACACTGCCGTTGTCACTAAATGCCGTCAAATTGGTTCACGTGAGCAGTGGGTCGTTAGAACAGGTCGGTGACTATAGAGCCGAACCACGCGCAGACAACCGGCAGCGCGTACGTGAACAACGCCTTCTGCAGAGACGGCCGGTCCGCCGCGCCAGTCACGGGCTGCTCGCGACCCTGGAAGAAGAGGTCACGATAAACGTCGAACACCAAGTACATACTACATAGAGTTCGATAGGTACGTAATTTGGAGTTCAAGAGTATGTAAGGGCTTTTCATCATCATCAGCCTATTACAGTCCACTGTTGGACATAGGCCTCTCCAGTTGTTCGCCACTTAGAGCAAACATCTGGAGGACATACCCATAATCGCCACGCTGGGCAGGCGGGTTGGCGATCGCAGGGCGTAGCTCTTCTTGCTCCGGTGACGCTGCTGCCCGGCACCGGTCTTTATTATTTAGCTACGCCTTCAATTGTGATGGTTATACCGCCACCAGTCTCAGCGAAAAGCCCTTGAGATGTAAGGGAGCTGCCTATCATCTTTTCGCTCCAAGCCAACCTCACCTGCCCGTGGAGCATCCTGCCGAATAATAAACGAGGCGCTGGCAACCGACTGGTGGCAGTGTAACCATCACAATTGAAGGCGTAGCTAAATACTACACGCCGATGACGGGAAGCAGTGTCACCGGAGCGAGAAGCTTCGCCCTGCGATCGCCAAACCGCCTGTCCAGGGTGGTGATTAAATCCTCCAGATGTTTGCCTCAAGTGACGAACATCTGGAGAGGCCTATGTCCAGCAGTGGACTGCAATAGGCTGATGATGATGATGATCACTACATTGCTCTAAGCCTAAGTGTTTTGGCCATGGGTATCAGAACAATGAAAGTACCACCAATGTAATTGTATCTACCTATGAATGTAATACATTAAAGTATGCATTAGTTGCAGAAATTGTTATGCCATAAAGAAAAAACATTTTTTTTTTATTTAAAAAAAAATTATGAAATTTCGAAATGATGTGGCGGACGGATTTGAGCTATAATAATGATGTAGCTGATTTTACCTGTTCGGTGGCGGTCCTGTCCTCGGGCGGGCTGTCGGGCTGCGCGGCGGCGTCGTCGCCCGCGCGGATTCATTTCGAAATTTCATAACATTTTATTTTAAACTAGCTGTGCTCGCGACTTCGTCCGCGTGGAATAGTTATTTTTTCCCCTTTTTTTTTTACATTTTCCATTATTTCTACGCTCCTAATAGTTGCAGCGTGATGTTATATAGCCTAAAACCTTCCTCGATAAATGATCTATTTAACGTGTGTCATAAATAATTTTCCAATTCGAACCAGTAGTTCCTGAGATTAGCGCGTTCAAACAAACAAACAAACAAACTCTTCAGCTTTATAATATTAGTTAAGATTTTAAAAAAAAGTTATGATATTTTGAAATGAATGTGGCGGACGGATTTGAGCTATAATAATGATGTAGCTCATTACCTGTTCGGTGGCGGTCCTGTCCCCGGGCGGGCTGTCGGGCTGCGGGGGCGCGTGGTCGCCCGCGCGGATTCATTTCGAAATTTCATAACATTTTATTTTAAACTAGCTGTGCTCGCGACTTCGTCCGCGTGGAATAGTAATTTTCTCCCCGTTTTTTTTTTACATTTTCCATTATTTCTACGCTCCTAATAGTTGCAGCGTGATGTTATATAGCCTAAAACCTTCCTCGATAAATGATCTATTCAACACAAAAATAATTTTTCAATTCGGACCAGTAGTTCCTGAGATTAGCGCGTTCAAACAAACAAACAAACAAACTCTTCACCTTTATAATATTAGTTAAGATTTAAAAAAAAGTTATGAAATTTCGAAATGAATGTGGCGGACGGAATTGAGCTATAATAATGATGTAGCTCTTACCTGTTCGGTGGCGGTCCTGTCCACGGGCGGGCTCTCTGGCTGCGCGGGCGCGTCGTCACCCGCGCGGGCGCGCACGTCCACGTTGGCGGGCGCGGGCGGCGCGAGCACGGCCGGCACGAACGGCGGCGCGGGCGCGCTCACCGCGGGCCGCTCCGGCTCCGTGTCGTCGAACTCCGGCGGGATCTGGCCGGACCCTGAGGAATAAACAAGAATAATAATAATCTTTAGTCAAAGTCAAGTCACAGTCAAAATAATCTTTATTTCTATAGGTTTTTAAAAAAAACACTTACAAATCGTCGAAGCTACCACCGGTTCGGAAAGCAGCATTCTACCGAGAAGACACCGGCAAAAAACTCGTGTAGTTGCTCTTTTCAACATAGTGTTTACAATATTATCATTACATTTATATGTTTAACTACGACCACGTCATACAGTCTAGGGCCCTTTGAGACCTTACAAAATTAATTATTAATTAAACTAAAAAGATAAATTAACATACTCTATATAGGGCAATCTAAATAATATAGGGCATAGAATATTTGGGAAAATCACAAAACTAATAAATAAATAAATTAACTGAAGGACGTAGCTCACATCGGAGTGATATTATGACTCTATAAACAACCAATGATATTTATACAAACTTTATTTATACAAATTGTGAAATGATTTATTTATACAAACACCAGTTGAACTTCGAGAAGAATCTGGTTTCCAGATTTAGAATAGGACCACCCACTATACCTCATTACGTGGGTGTCTTAAGAGAGGACAAAGGGAATATCAGGAATATGTCATCAAATAACAATTGTCATTGGGGGAAACCATCAGTGTATATAAGGGAGTGGACACATCATCTTTTCACTCGCAATCGCAAGCCACCCTTACCTGCCAGTGGTGCATCCTGTCGAATAACGAACGAGGCTCTGGCAACCGACTGCTGGTGCTATAACGATTGAAGGCGTAGCTAAATACCACAGCTTATGGCAGACCGAGGAACTAGCCCCTGCAATCGCCAACCCGCCTGCCCAGCGTGACGATTATGGGTATATCCTCCAGAAGTTTACCCTAAGTGGCGAACAGCTGGAGAGGCCTATGTATAGTGCACAAAGCTCCAAAACATACCTGGCTCTGGGTATTCAAAGTCGTCGTCCTCCGTGTCGTCTCCGTCGCCGTCGCCGGAGCCCGACCCGGAGCCCGCGTCCACGCTGCCCTGCCGCGACTGCGGCTGCTGCGGGCTGTCTGTAGGAGCAAAGGAGTTCGGCATAAATGATGCGTGATGTTACAGGCAAAACCTTCAGACGTTTGACCAAAGTGGCGAAGAACTAGAAAGGCAGCAGTGACCCTGGCGCTAGTGGCGTAGCTAAGTAACCAAGGGCCTTAGGGCCAATCAAAAATAGGGCCCCACTGCGGGTCACTGCTAGCTAAACTGTTTAGCTCTTATCAAGTAAAAATATTTTGCAACCATTTATTTTGAGTAGAATTTCCAAAATTTCAGAGCTATCGAGATTTTTGGTAAATAATAAATTTTTGGTGATTCGAGGGCCATCTGAGCTTGAGGGACACGGGCCGCATGCCGCCTGGCACCTCCACTGTCCCGTCCCTACTCACCGGTTAACCGCCAGTGAACGCGGTGAGCTGCCGCAGCACGTCCTGCTGCACCCACGCGCAGCCTGGTGTCTCCGCTGTGGCTACTCACCGGTCTCCCGCCAGTGCACCTCGACGCCGTTGTAGGCGTCCTTCATGTGGGCGGTGAGCTGCCGCAGCGCCTCCTGCTGCACCCACGCGCCACCAGGTGTCTCCACTGTGGCTACTCACCGGTCTCCCGCCAGTGCACCTCGACGCCGTTGTACGCGTCCTTCATGTGCGCGGTGAGCTGCCGCAGCGCGTCCTGCTGCGCACGCGCCTCAGTCACGCCGGCCGCTAGCGCCGCTCCGCGCACTTCAGGATTCGACGCCAGCGCAGCTGTTCCCTCACCGGCCGGTGCTACAGCATAGCTAGAATAATAAAGATTTACATATAAGTATCCGGACGAGATATCTTGGCCAGTCCAGCACATAGAGATATCTTCGGCAGGCTGCTACTGGTTCACTCACGCAAAATAGGCGCTCAGACGTCGAGATGCGGAGAAAGGCCCGTTCAAACTAAACTAACACAATACATACAGATAATTATGCTCTGTAGCAAGTAAGCGAGGGAATCATTTAAGGGGCTGAATAAGTTTGAATTTTCGTAAAAAAACACTAACAAAAATTTTACCCGGTATGCCTAGCTAGCATAGAAGGGTTAACAAGTATCGCGGTAGTAAGTAGGTAGGTATTTACAATTTTTCGAATAAATCGTGTCTTGAAAATTAGAAGAAAAATACAATTCAAAAATACTTAGAGATAGAGAGGTGTGTTACCTGCCGACGGCGGTTCCGTTGAAGCAAGGCGCCGAGGTGATGGAGGAGGTGGAGCAGAGCAGAGCCGGCAGCTGGCTCCAGTATCGACGCCACGTGCGCAGCCTCGCTCGCGTCTCGCGCACCAACCTCTCTAGCGCTACCCCTCCCCATTCAGAACCTGGAACATATGTTTTTTAATGTTAAACTTGTAAAGAAATAACCAAATGAACGCTTAAAAGCTTCACCCCTGAAATGTCTAGTAATGTCTAGTAGATACCTATGGCGATTCCATTTGTGGAGTCATGTCTCCAGGCGCTCCGATGGACGATAAAGTAGTAGGATGGTATTGGAATGGACACCTTCTTTTGGCAAAGGAACGGATATTTCCAACCAAACCCAACAAATGTACGGTCTATAGTGGACCGCAACACTTTTACCGCCGAAACATAGCAGCAGTGCGTTGTATCTTGTATCGTTCTATTTGTTTTCCTTATAAATAAGAATATAGGTAGTTTCTAATCTGTTTGCAGCATATCATACTATTAGTTAGCAATGAGTGGAGGTTTTTTTTTTTTTTTTTTTAACTATATGTTATGATAACCAATCCAAACACAACTTACCATGAACATCATCAGTCTTGGGCGAAGTCTTCTTCTTCTTCGACCCCCTCTTCCCATTGAACTCGAACGAGCTGAAGTCTATATCAGATCCAGCGGCCGCCGCCGGCTCCGGATTAGCGTCCCTCCTCGTCCTGTCATGCTCCTCAAACTTCTCATACTCATCCAGCCCAATATTGCCTCTCATGTACTGCAAGAACCGTTCCCTCAACTTCGCTTGCTCAGCCATTTCCTGCGTCGCCTTCTTGATAGCTTCAGGGGACCGCAAGCCCAGCAGGGAGGGGTCATCGTTGAGCACGCTCTCAAACGACGCTTCCACTTCGAAGTCGTCCACATCGTTCGTCTTCTGATTCCAATCGAAGTCCGGTATCGATCGGATTGAGCGGCGATTCCGCTCTGGCGCGAAGAACGGCCCAGCACCCCCTCCCCCGCCCCCCAGCACGGGCTTGCCGCAGCCGGCGAAGATCTTCTGCGAGATCTCGTTGTTGTGCTCCTGGAAGCTCATGATGGCCTCGGATATCTTAATGTCTATCGGCTCCACGACCATCGCTATGTTGAAGGGTCCCAGTAGACGGTCTGCTACTTTGTCTACCGCCTCTGAAATAGCACATAAAATGCAAATTAGTATTGCGATTTACTGTCTGTTTTTAAAGTTTCTTAAAATAGAAAAGACCTGAGCTTTAAAGAATCAGGGTCAAATACGTGTATCGCAAATGTTTTTAGGAAGTCTTCCAGTTAACTAATTTAAACATCTTATCAGTGCAATTGGTAGTTCTTTTCTGATTGTAATTAACATCAAAGATCTGCGCTATTCGATAAAGAAACCAGGATAAATTGTGTCCGGCTAAATGAAGCATTCATGGTAGATGAACACACCTAATACATTGACCTACTGATTGGCTGGATAAGGTTCAGCGGATGTGGTAATGCATAATACCCCGCCTGTTATTTGTATAAGTACCACTAAGGTAGCAAACAAGCCTATGACCCTCCTGATGTTGAGCGGTTACCGCAGCCTGCGGACGCCTGCAACACCAATGCGCGTTGAAAAGCTTAGAGTTCAAGATTTTTTGTGACAAAAATTGCTATCGGCATGGAAAGTGCTAGCAAGCTATTTCCATCTCGATAGCAATATAAGTACTTATGTATTTCGCCAGTTACTCACCAACATACGCGTCCCACTGTTCGCTGAGGTCCGCGTGGGCGGGCAGGCAGCCTCGGATGACGTTGTGGCAGTACCTACTGCAGGCAGGGCTCTCTTCACCTGTGCAGCTTCCGCAGTATCGCAGGCGAGCCCATGCTGTGACACACTCTGACGTCACTCCGACCTGAAACGAAAAAATTGTGGGTAGGTAACTGGACGGCAGGTTAGTTATAATATAGTTAGTTTCACGTTTGATGGAAACCGAAAGAGAAACGTAAGTCGCTACGACAACGCATGAGTAACCAAATCAATCACTTGTCGTTGCCATGCCAATGCCGAATGCAACGTTCCGAAACGAGACGTTGTAAATCCTACAAACCGCTGAAAGACTGACATCTCAAAAAAACCCTTGTCGGCTCTCGCGAGATTGTAAACTGTCGAAAAATTGGGAACCGCAGCAACGGTGCTTACAATATAATATAACTTACCTATTGAGTAGATCGTGGGTAATCGATCGAAATGGAACTGTTGATCGACGCCTACGCCTATGACACACACGAGAAGAGTTGGGGCAGTGATTTGTATTATCTATTTATATGTACGTAGTATACGTAAAAGTAGGTACGTAAGAAACATCAGATATAATTATGTTGGTGTGTTAAGCTGTTCACTTAGCTCACTCTGTATTAAATGTAGAAATGTAAATGATGCAGACAGTCTGTCTTGTACTTTATTATGATTGCAATGCCGTCGTTACCTTACCATATGAAGAGACGTACATAAGTAGGTATATTTAAAATTCATATTTGAATAATTTTGGTTAAGTGAGTCACTCAATGCATACCCTTACGCGTCAAGCCATCAATAACGAACTGACCAGGGTCTAACACGTTGCATCGAAATGGCTGCATTATTCAAATGCACCACGCGGCGTGCATAACATCAAAATGTTTTTGATGTCATTTTTAATGTCAGTGCCCCATTTTGCTTGATGCTAAGCGAAAAAGCACACTGCCTACACATTTATTTCTGCTTAGCCCAATGGTTGACTGATAAAGAATGCATTATGTGGCATTAAGTCCGCTTTTTGTAGGTATTAGTGTTGTATACTGTGCAACAAGCAGCTTACAGCTTTTTCTTTGTTAATTGTTTTCTTTGTGTTGTGTCCAAATAAATTCTATATTAACGACCTAAATAACCAAATTTTAGAGAAATTAATGAATGAATAGTGGTCTACAGGACCGTTTCTTCACATAAACTTATTTTTCCTACATAATTTGTACAACACTTAATGGAAAGATGTATGTAAATTTTGTGTTAAAAAAATGGCGTAAATAACTTAATGTTCAGAAATAAAATTGGAAGTTTGAAATCGGCATTTTAATAAAACGAGAGAGATCGTTGAAACTTTTTTGGCAATGACTTCTTGGAAGTAAGCGATCCGCTTTTGTTTAATATTATCCGTTCATGAATAAGGGTAAGCTTTGTAATATTCCCATAAATATATTTCCACCATCTGTCACAATCCCTTAATTCGATTCGGCGAAATGATTTAGACTCTCTGGAGCTTAATTACTGATTTGATTAGCCTGTATTTGCCGCTTCGCCTTCGTCTACGGACGGTTGATTCAATCAAATTGATATTCCAAATTCGACCTTCAAGCTGTACCTACATAATTTAGCGCTCCATTTGAACGTTAAAATTTATCTTAAGTAAGTAATTAAATTACGACCCGTTTGGTTTAGTGAACGCTGTCTCAGATACTGTGGTCCCGGTTTCGATCCCCGCACAGTACAAACATTTGTGTGTATGAACATGTTTATATTGGTCTGGGTGTTTGCTATGTATACCTACTTATTTACAAAATTATAAATAAATAATAAATATCAGACAACATCACATACATTGCTCCGATCCCAAAGTAAGTAGCTTGTGTTATGGGTATCAGAACAACGAAGGTACCACAAATATATACTTAAATACAAATATTAACACCCAGACACGGAACAAACACAAGTGTTCATCACACGAATGTTTGTCCCGGGTGGGAATCGAACCCACGACTCTTGGTTCAGAAGGCAGGGGTCACTACCAATTGAGCCACCGAGCCTGTCGAAAATAAAGTACCTAAGTGAGTTTATCAATTCTCTAGTACCCGTAGTAAGAGTTTTGTCTTGATTTGGGACTAGATGGCGCTGTCTGGCCCAGCGTGACATGTCTTTAGTTACTTAAATACCAATTAATATGTATAATTACGAGATAAATATACACATACGTATTCCAATGTTTCTTGTACTTGGCATGTTGGTTATAACTTTTCATGGGCAGCGATTACAGTATGTGAGTTGTACCAAGAATTTCAAACGGCGCCAAGCAAAACACCATTAAAAATCTATTCGCGTTCAAACTTTTGATTTAATTGCAATTAAAATTCCCTACCACGACCTTCAACTTGCTATACTAAAACTAAGAGTCCGAGTTTATGAGTAATACAACGAACGCGAAACGATTTGTCGTCCGTTGATCCTATTCGGCGCCCACTGAGACGTAGGGATTAATTGTGCCAGGGCTACCCACACTGCTGAGGAGCAGGGCTTGGGCAGCTTAAAGGTCTAATTGAGGCGAGGTTAACTTAATTAGAGATTGGGATCTCCACGTGTTTTCTTTTTTTAATGTCGGGATACCAATGTCTGCAATATTGTATCTACATATCCCCGATTTCTACGTTTATTATAAAGTTAGGATAGTAAATAGGCATGTATAAGACCTTCAACTAACAAACTCAGTTTCAAACTTTAGGGCAACAAAACACGACATCACCTTTAGCTCATACGTTCTTAATAATAATTATCTGGCAATTTTTAGCTAGTAATGAAACCTAATCATAGTAATCATGTAAGAAAATATTGTTCTATCTAAGTATTTTTCATACTGGTTTGATTTATGAACGAAGAATCCTAACAATATTTTCCACAAGTATTACTCTCTTGTACCTACTAAAATTGGCGAGTAGCGCAGCAAAAATTGGTGAATATTGTTGTGAAGACATTAAGTAGTAGCCTCATAATAAATCAAATCAAATAATTTATATGTTCATAAAAATACATAACGGAACTACAACTAGTTCGGAATGCAGTATTCTATCGAATAGTCTACGATGGAACGCGCTCACCCAGCAAAAACCGATTCACTCTCGCCTTGAACATCGGAAGATTACCTATATCTCTCGGGGAACAAGGAAAATAAAAATTAAATAAAATAAAATATGTCAAGGGTTACATGTGTCTATCATTTGAACAGAAACATAGATCGTTAAACTGTGTTTGGCAGCCCTCGCTGCTTCGAATCCCTACTTCGGCCGCACTTACGCAAGCGTCTGGAATATCCTTTACATTTATTGTTATTGGAGCTGATGTCATGGCTCCATTGATTCACGTCGATCGGCCCGCGTGTTTACAAATTATAAACCATGGATGGATTTCCAGGGATAGGATTTCCTAATTCCTAGCGACCACTCCAATATTGTGCATTTTTTTTACTTCCTTGGTGCCGGGACGACTAATTAATGTGAAGAAAGAAGTTCCTAGCGGGGTCACTAAGAACGACATAACTATGATGACAGAACCAGAATTGTCACGCAGTATCTAAGGGGCAGGTCCAAGAAAAGATGGCGTGATAATCTGGACTATGTATTTGTTTTCTCCGGTTCTTGGCGAGAAAACTGGGGGGGGGGCTTTTGCCCAGCGTTGGAACAGTATAGGCTAGTCCAAACCATGAGACTGCGAATGTCCACTGTGGGCCCCCTGCAATGAAAATTTACATTTTTTTTTACAATTTTATGCCCTAGCCAGCCGCAGATGATAAGCGGCCGGCACTCCTGGTCCGGGGAGGGCATATACCCCTGCCCCCGGATCCGGGGAGCAAAAGAGTGCTCCCCGGGCGGACCTCGTGCAACGGTGTGGCTGCACCCACCACACTGTTACGCCCCTATGAACGGAACCAAACCCAACACCAACCAAACCAGCCTAAATGTTACTTTCATGGTCAGTTTCACTGGTCTCTAGCCACGGCAACACTCATCAGTTGACCGTCAAGCCCATTTGCTTCTCTGTCATAAAAAAAAGTATTTACCTGCATCATGTTCCTCACGACGTCTGCGCCGGCCTGCAGGGCTTTGTGGAAGGTGCGCGTGGCCACGAAGGCTCGCCTCAGCTGCACCGACAGCTTCTGGGGGACGTCCTCGAACGGCCTGATCTCGCGCATGTGCTGGCTCACGCACGATAAGTACCTGGGGGACAGCGTTTTGTCAGCTATAATTGAGTAAAAGTAGAAGCCGACCCTGTGACAATCGGGAAAAGGCTAGGATGATGAATCTAGTAAAAGTAGGTTAGGATTTTAAGTAAATATCTAAGTAAACATTGGGAAAGGTATATGTACAGCAGTGGACTGATATAGGCTGATGATGATCTAAGTAAACTTCGCTATTTGGGATCCCTCATGATTTCCGGACATCCCAAATAACGAAGTTTATTCAGATCTTCCAGACAACATTTGGCTGTACCCAAGGATGTCTGGAACATATCGCTTAAAGCGATAAGGCCAGAAATATTGTACATGAAAGGTACTTCGTCTGATTAAAAAAAAATATTCCAATACATGCCACGCTGGGCCACACATCGCCATTTGGGTCAATTGTTAGGATAGTGTCTAAATAAAATTTAAAGCGGATTATGATTATATTTCAACTATCCTTTTCTTGCGCATTTCAACCTCGCGGCGGACGGGGTAGTAAGTACCTAGTAGAAGTTGTAACAAAGGTCCTGAAATGAATCGGCTCCAAGAACTGAGCTATAATTAACAGGTTCCCTGTCCCGTGTATCACATTTGATACATAACGATTAAAATAATCTATTATGTCTGGGCGGTGGACAGGAAAAAGGTTAAGGGATCGATAGATATAAATATTCTTTATTGCATGTATGCACATCAAAAAAAAATATATATTTCATTATCTGTGTGCCTAGCACGAACACTTTCGAAAAACTATGCGTAACGTAACCGTAAACAGGCGATAATTTTCACTACGTTAGCGTACGTAAACGTAGTACCTCTTACGCACGATAGGGGCGCTGTACCAAGTTTCATATAAATGTTTACGGTAACGTTACGCATACTTTTTCGAAAATGTTCGTGCTAGGCACACTGTTTAGGCTCCGCTTTCGATAATAGACTATTTAGCTACATCCAACCCTATAGTATCTAATAGACATTAAACTATCCGATTGCATATGCACCCATCGGGCCCACTGAACAGTCATGGTTTACGAAGCGAGCCGTATAAAGCACTTAAGCAGACAGTTTTATTGTTATGGACACGTAAACAAACTATTAAGGCGATAACTGCGCGTAAAGACCGCTGAAAAATGCATTGTGATAACTTTATTACTAGCCACCTACCACGCGCGTAAAGCTTCTGATTACAGCAGAGGTTCTCAAACTTATTTTGACCCACCTAAGTGGCTTTTTTAATTGTTGGATATAGTCGTCAAAAATCAAAAATGTTATTACGCTACTATTATTATTATACTAATTATGTCCTGTCATAGCTATCTTACATTTTATCAGTTTGTTATAATTTATCATTTGAAAAATCAAACATGTCTCTTAGGGACCCTTAGCACGGAGTTGCGTTCTTACTTTGTTACTTTAGGGTTAATTGAGTAACACAAAGTAATACAAAACAGTATAAATGTAAATTTTCTCGTATAATAACAGTGGGTATGTTTAACAAGTCTAGCCCCGGCTGAGCCCAAAATTGTAAGATACTTTGAAAATAAAATAAATAATAAATTAGTTATTTAATACCCCCAAACGAATATCTTTTTGTAAGAAGCATCACTACAGGCCACAGCTCTCTAATACCACATTCACAGATCAAGAAACTTTGAACGACGTTTCCGATAAATTATGTAAAATGACCATATTTTTTCCTGAGTTACTTACCGCCCTCTTCTAGCACATATAGACTTTGAGAAACACTGTATTACAGTTTTATGCGATACGTTATGGCACTTAAGTGGTGAGTTTAAGCTCGTTTGTTGCATTACTCGTCGTAGAACACTTTGATGAGCTCCTACTCTGTTCAGGTCCTAGGTGAATCTGTGTTCGATTGAAGCTTGACTACCAAGAAAATTAACTAAATCATCATTCTTATTTTAGATGAACGCTTGTACTTTGTACTGACTTAAACAGCCGCCTGTTCGATACGAAACCGCAAATGAGACGATAATTAAGCGAACGCCCCATAATAGTCCATACCGTCACGCTTACGTCACGCCCGACCGGCAGTGCGGGCCAGTGCGGTCATATTTATTGTAAGTGCCTACACGTTTGCGGTCGGTGCGGTCGTGGTTATAGCTCAGGCTGTCAACTTGTCACCTCTCTAAACTAAAGTGTATGGATTTTAATGTAATCATTAGTGTTGTCTATAGAATCTTTTTATGACTTTGTCCAATGTCATTTACTAACATTTTGTTTGTAGATTGTTATTTAGTAGTAGTGGCTCTTTTTATTTCTTGAATTCTCGGCTTGCAGTCGCGCGTACTTGCCTAACTTTTCAGAAAAAACCCGATAAGAGTTTTAACGATTTACATAGATAAATAATTAAATCAAAATGAATGCGAATCACAGAGAAACTAGGTGTCATAGTCCTGTTTATAGTTCATTCGCGTTAAGAAAATAGTGACTCATCACCGACTGCCGGCCGCCTAGCCAATTAAAACGCTAGAAATTATAATTCTTAACGCGAATGAACTATAGTCCTCCTTGTCCTTTTTGCCATTGTCCATTGCTAATTTTCCACAAATAACTTTATGTAACCCTTAAAATGTACGAATAATTATATTATTGTCTAGCACTAATATACATATACTCACTTTTCATCAAAACTGTATTGCGAATTGAGTACCGCGAACATCTTCTGATAGAGAATGCCAAAGAACTTGTCCATCATGTCATCGAATTCCTTGTCTCCATGTGTGTAGTACCTAGAAATGGAAAACGAATTAGTTAATAATAATCATTAATGTCATGACAATATCGCCTTCGTATAAACGCTAGATTCGAATGCTAAAGATTCCTCTGGATATTCTGCAGAGCTCATCTAAGGAAGGATTAAATTTACTTAACAAAGTCGCTTTTGTTTTCTGCCTGTCCCTATGTATGCTTATATCTTTAAAATTACGCAACAGATTTTGACGGGGTTTTTTTTTACACAGATAGAGGGATTCACGAGGAAGGTTTATGTGTACGCATATAGTACGTATATGCATATAGTATTGCACCAGTGCGAAGCCGGGGAAATAATAAAACAGATATCCAACTTTCAACCGCTTACCTACACGATGCACTATATTTTTATCGGAGTAGGTATTAGATTTTTACCGGAGTCAAAAAGTAGGTAGACCACCAACATTTTAGATCTTTAAGGTTCTGTGGGGAACCAAGCATTAATGTTCCATTAGACATATTTCATCAATTCACAAAGAAAACTTTAGTACCTACACTTAGGAAAACTTCATTATGTGCCAGAACGAATAAATTTCTGCACTCTTGATGATTTATGGTTTAAACAAGAACTGTCTCTATATTTACCTCTCTAATTCCTCAAACAGTTGCTCGAAGACATACGAGTGTTGTTCGTAGATCATCCCGTAGGTGCGCTTGAACATCGTGTGGAACTCCTCACGGGACATGTGCAGAAGCTTTTTGAAGAAGTCTGCAAAGAGAGAAAAGACATCAGCATGTTAAGATTCAAGGAATTTCCTGGTTCATCATCGTCAGCCTATTGCAGTCCACTGCTGGACATAGGCTGTCCTCTCCAGTTGTTCGCCACTATGTATACCCATAATCGCCACCCTGGGCAGGCGGGTTGACAATCACAGGGCGTAGCTTCTCGCTCCGGTGACGCTGCTGCACGTCATCGGTCTGTGGTATTTAGCTACGTCTTTCTTTGCGATGGTTATACCGCGACCAGTCGGTTGCCAGCGCCAGGCGCCTCGTTTGTTATTCGGCAGGATGCACCACGGGCAGGTGAGGTTGGCTTGAAGCGAAAAAATTATAGGCCGCTCTCTTACAATCCTTATTTTCTGGTTACTGGTAACCAATAGGTTTTTTACTAGTATAATGACTGAATTATCAGCAGAAGTGGTTCTAGTCCACTTCAAAGCTGATTGTCAATTTTAGAATAGGCAGGTTTAATGGTTTTCTTTGAAATAAAAAATACTGTAAGTACAATTTTCTGAAGAGATTTTTAAAATACACAAACCTATCCTACTAATAGTATAGTGCTGATTTAATATTATTTTCTAGTATGTCCACAAAATGTTCTGTACAAATCGCCGGCTTAAATATCAAACCACCTTTGTGGTGAATGAAATTTTATATCCGTTAATAAAGCCACGAATACATTTACTACTAAAATGAAGTTGAATTCATGTAAATTAAATGTTAATAAAGTACTTGTGTGAATGAGTTACTCACTTAATTAAGTCATTAACTGAGTGTTTAATTAATTTTGGAACAATGAGGAAAACCATCCAGGTTTCCCTATAAACTGATAACGGTAATCGTACGGACATCCGTAATATTACAGGAAGGTAAGAAATACAAATACCTGAAAATGATTTGAAGTACATTACGAATGTTGAATACTAAAATATAATATAAGTGTCGACGTAATTCGTAATACAAAGAATCAAGGCAAGAAATTAATTTTAATGAATTATTTTTTATTAAGTTTAAGATAGTTCAGTTTTCTTGCAAAAATGTTTTTGTTCCAATTTATAAGTTACATATTATGCGAACTGGAAAATACTTGATTTACTGATTGCTGACGCTACAACTCACTAAAATTATTTTTTCTAAATGAGTACGTTGACTGCCAAGGTGGCCTTGTCATAATTTCCGGACTATGGGGGGAACAGAAGGCTCTCACCCTATAAAATTATATGCAACTTGTCCAGATTGATGCAGTAGCAAATAGATGTAGAAAACTAATTTGGCTATTTAAACGTCTACGAAACATAGCTAACACGAAATTATTAACATATATATATATAACGCTCGTACAATCAATAACTTTATATTGCATTACTATATGGGGAGGTACTGCTAAATCGAAATTTATTAGTTTAGAACGTGCTCAGAGAACAATATTAAAAGTAATGCATAATAAGAAAAGATTATATAGCACCAGTAAACTTTATACGGAAGCAGATGTTCTGACAGTTCGACAGCTGTATATTTTACAGACAATTCTGGTAGTTCACAAAATAACACCCATAGACCATAAAACACTTAATAAACGTAATCCCCACACTGTTGTACACCACCAAAAAGTAAGAACTGTATTTGCGTCAAAACAATTCTACATAAAATCTATTCAGCTTTACAATAAAATAAACAAAAAATTAAATATATACACTATGACCTACCGTAAATGTAAAAGGGTATTAACACAATGGCTTAAATTAAAATCTTACTCTGAAACTGAGGAATTAATAAAACAATAATAAACTAATATTATGTAAGTAATTTATATAAAATAAAACAAAATTTCACACTCATTTAATACTTACACTCTCCTACACAAGCACAAACTTACACACAATACATAAGTACATACATACACGCACGCACACACACACACACACACACACACACACACACAAACACACACACACATACACATACAAACACACACTTTCATACGTAATTTAAGTACACATATGTATAAGCTAACACATTATACATTAATACTAAACTACAACATACGTTCACTTTCAAATTTTAATATGTATAAGCAAATAGTATAATAATATAAATAGTATAAAATTAAATAAAAACTGTATCCCTATAAAGAGCGGGTCTCCCCTAACACAAGTAATAATACTTAAAAGGGAAGACCCTACCATTGTAATATCGTAACTAAAAAGAAATAAAGAACATTTTTATTTAAAAAAAAAAAAAAAAAAAAAAAACTTGTCGCAACTTGGTTGTTTTCTTTTAGTACAACTAGCATTTGTTCATCAAATGGTCTCATTTGAAATCAACACTAGCGGTTGTCGACGAGTAATCATGTATACCTAGTGCAGACTTGGACAAGCAACGTTTGCTCATCAGCGCGTTCAAAATCATGAGCAATGAACTTACTTATTCAGTGTCGAGCGTCAATTGTCGTCCCACTAAATATACGGTTTGAGCAAAACTCGCTAAAATAAACACAATTTTTGAAACGGGAAAATCGCATTTTACCGTAAATACGTTTCTCAGAAGTCCGTTCTTTAAAACAGTACTGAGAGAAGCCAACGCAAGTCCAATGAATCGCTTCAAATGTAAACAAGAAATGTGACTCAATCGACGTATTTGAATAATTAATTCGATGGATAACGTAGCGTTTCTTTTGAAGTAGAAAAATAAGTTTTCCTCTAAATGCAATTCCGAAACAACAGGGATTTTTAGGAATTCTGTAGGTACACTCTAACTGGTACAAAGTGTGCTTGACTAGCTTTCATACATTTTCCGTCATACCTTACTTATTCACTCGTATGTATCTCTGAAGATACGTATATTATCTGAATATATTAGAATTTCATGTAAGTATCTGTACCGCATAATACATTTGGTAGATAACCGTAGCTTTTATAAAGTGCTAGCTGAGGCCCGCGGCTTTGTCCGTGTAAATATCGATGAAACCCATGTGAAATGGTGATAGGTATCCTTATAAATTACATGTTCATCACGAACCTATCGCAGTTCACTGCTGGACATAGGCCTCTCCAGTTATTCGCAACCTTGGGCAAACACCTGGAAGATTTACCCTTAATCGCCACGCTGGGCAGGCGGGTTGGCGATCGCAGAGCGTAGTTTAAATATTTGAAATTGCGAATAAACGAAATTATGTGTTTCATTAGCTATATTACTAGATAGGTTTAAGTCAAATCCCTTCGGTTACTTCCGCGTGAAAGAGAAATAAACACTGTCATCCAGACAAATCAGTAGGATAGTAGGACACTAGTTCCTTGAGTCATATTGTACTGCATCAGCTGCGCAAATAGCTATTGCAAATTAATCGCAACACCTCATTCAGTGTGTTGTGCCCCTTTCCAACTTTTGCAAGCCAATAAAGCTAATTTAGTATAAAGTTTACTTTTAAAACAGGTGGTTCGTTGACCGCTATGCGCCATTTTTCGGCACGTGTTTCGGCATGACGTAATTAACCGTGTTTAAATGTAGTGGCGTATTTTTGTACTTCATTTACCCGTGATTTATATGAAATTGCATGAAGAAGTACAGAGAGAGATTGGCAGAGCACTACAATAAAATTAGTACACAGTTCGGACGAGTAGGTTATTTTTTAAGTTTCAAGTTCGGTATGCGTATTTGGAATAAGTAAGTATATGTAAATAATGTAACATAATGTTATATTATTAACCTACAAATAATTAAACATACATTTTGATGAAGTTGTGATTTTAGTTTAAGTAAAGTTAAAATCAACCAGCCCATATTTTTATTTCATAATGAGGGTAAGTTTGTACAAGAAAAACAAACTATGTACCTCCGATTCCTTCAGTGCCGAACTTTGTGGACAGGGTTTTTTCTAGAATTTATATCTGACTCTGACACTGATTAAATACAGAAAATGTGGCGTAATTATGAAGAAGACTGGGAAAGAAGGAAGTCATACCTGATACGCAGCTTGTTTCAAGACATACCATGTAAAAAGTGTAGTAACTCATAATATTTTTTACTTGACGATTCATAAGTGCTTATTTTAAGTCTATGTGAATAAAGGTATTTTGACTTTGACTTGACTTTGACTTAAACAAACCCTACGTACATTATCCCCAGTAACAATACGGAAACCGACATTAGTTCCGCCTATCAACAATAGATGGCGCTGCCTGTACTATACATCGCGGGGTCATTGTGATTCCCGGATTATATAAGCTCACGCCATAGATTTGGTTCATTACCTTTCACTTGCATACGCTTCACGAAGCCCTATTGAGACTACCGTGGACGTACTAAATTGGAAAACCTAGACTTAGTATCTTCAGTAATCTATATATATATTGTTTGTAGGCTTCACGCTTAGTGCTTTTACTTCGTAAGACACTCTGCGGGGACCACCACCCTATTGTATTGTGTTGCGAAAATACACCCCTATTGCCCACCCCCCTTCGAGTTTTCTTCGACTACGTCATCACCCCGGGAACGAAGTCCCCGACCTCACCGGGATACCCGCTACGACCGACCAACCCGAGACATCCCCAACCGTTTGGTCTACATTAGTTAATTATCTTAAAAGAAAGAAAAAGTTAATTTATGAAAAACTAGATAGGTAATTGTAAGGGTTGCTTAAATATATTGTTTTAAATCTTGTTCATGTAAAGATACCTTGTTTGCAGTGCCGTCTCCTATTCCTGAAAATGACGAGTCTATCTTTCCAACCGACGTACCATCTAGACCTCACAGTCCTCTTCCTGATCTTATAATTGAAAGAACACCGAACCGTCATGACCACACTGATGAATTTTATAGAAAACTGGAAAAGAAAATGAAAAGGTTGTACAGAAAGTTATTTCTAACGTCTGCATCAAGTAACTCCATTGACGAATTAATTCAAGACTTTGGTGAAGATTTTGAATCGAGTTCAATTAGTCAATTAGAAGAATGCCAAAACGGTGAACCGTTTGGAAATGATCCTGAAGGATTATCTAATAATACTGGTGTTGATCGGCACCTACATGTATCATCCACTGAAATTGAAGAATATAAGAGTCGAACGCTATCCTGGGAAAGGAGCATTGAAGAACCTACGGAGCAGTCTTCATATGCAAGAGAAGTCACCACATTAGCTGATGTTCATGTCTCCACAGGACAGCGCGATGCCGACATGTCGGGTGAAAGTTATAGTGAAAATGCTGCACCAACACATGCCACAACAGAGGAACAGACAACACACGAAATAACAAATGAGAATGACCTGGATGAAGCAGAAGAGTCAGGTAAGCTAATGATAAAAAACAGAATAGGTACTCCTCTATTGTATTTAGCACCATTTATCAAGCAATTCCTGTTTCTAAACTAATTTTTAGAATTATTTTATTCGTTGGTGGCAAATTGGTTGCCTAATGGTGAGTGGTTACCGTAGGCTATGAACGCTTGCAACACCAGGGGTACATATCACATAAAATTTGTGAACTTTTAAAAACCTATTGACCCTTTACAGATGCTAACAAGTATACTGAAGAGGAAAAAACAATCTCGGAAGGCGAAAGCTCTCATAAAAATACAACAAGTGAGATGTCTAACGAAACCGTAGAGGCAATACGGAAAGATAGACACATCTCACTATCAATAACGTCGAACCCCCGAGGGTCTGTTGCCTCGGACAATGCTGAGATTTCGGTAACTTACACCGATGACGATAATAAGTATACCAAAAAAAGATGTCTTTGGAAATGAGGGACGAGCAAGTCTCTACAGAATTGGAAATTTCAGATTTTTCAAGAACATTTCCACATGATACCTTTAATGAACATTTGAATTTGAATGACTTTATTCATTCCTCATCTTCATTCTACGAGGAATGCCATCGGCGATTTTCTGAAAAAGCGGGTGCTAAACGTGGCTCGCTCGAAGAGGATTCATCATTAATCGCAAGAAAAATTCAAAAATTTGAACACGTTGGAGTACAAACATCCAGCGTCGTTGATAATGTCATGGATACGATCAGAAGTAGTTTTTTCATTTTGTTGGCCGTCCAGAGTGGAGCGCAGGAGCTATATGCTTGAAAGGGTGGAAGTGCTCAATCTACATAATAACGGGGAACGGCTGACCGGATTACCGCGATCCAGAGACCGGTGTACACCTCTCTACACCCTTAGCCAGCCACGCCAGTGTTGCCCCCTTGCCGCCCAGTCTGGTGGCTAATTTGGGGGGCCCACCTAGTGGCAGGCGAGTCACCACCTGCCTATATTTTAATTTGTGAGATATTGAAATGGCAGGCGACCGTTATCTCACCCCATAGCCCAGATATCCTGCCCACAAGAACCTCATTCAATAGCGCCAATTTTAGTTACCCATTTTTACGCAATAGTGCTGCACTCGCCGGGTATTGCTATTGAGTGCGTCATCTTGGGGCACTCAAAAGTAATGCCCGGCAGGTGTATCCCATCTCACATTCACATATTAAATCGTCTCAAGGGGCCTCTACGTGTTGGGCCTGTGCCCCCACGCAAGCCTTCCAAAGGACCGGGAGGGGTAACACCTTCCCGTGATATCCAAATGGAGACAACATAAAAATAAGTTTTTGTACCTACAAAATTCTATTGCATTCATCTTCACATTATTAAAAACTAATCTTAAAATGAAACGAAAGTGCCATTAATATTAATAATCCCAGTATCTTACATTTCTATATTGAGAAATGGATACAGACAGTTCAAAAAATAATAGGTAGGTAGGTACAACTAAAATTGTCTTGTTTGTACAAGACCTTATAGCGGTTCTACAAAGTATTCACGTTGCGTGAAAACACGACTCTTCGTGATAACCAATAGATCAAGACAATAAATCAATTATCAGGGTACTGAATGATTTGTTCACATCGAACGATTGCTTATGAAAAGCTGTAAAAAATAATAATCATGTTTGTTGTTTTTCTGCGAGTGAATGTCCGAGATAAACGTATAATACGTAATCACATAAACCGGTTGTCGACTCCGTGGTGTATTGAAAAAGAAAATATGATAAATAAATTAATAAATAAATAACCCAAGACATGCCACGCTGGGCCACACAGCGCCATCTAGCCCTAAACTAAGCCGAAGCTTGTACTATGGGTACTAGACAACTGATAAACTTACTTAATACTTTGACTGCCGAGAAACTAGACACAATAGAAAAACTATTGTTTGTCGGTCACCGGTGACCGTCATGGCGCTCACGTGTTAAATACTTTTTTTTGTAAATAAATACATATTATACATAGAAAACACCCAGACCAACCTACAAACAGACATGTTCATGAACACAAATGTTTGCACTGTGCGGGAATCGAACCCACGACCCTTGGCTCCGAAGGCAGAGGTCACTACCAAATGAACCATCGAGTCAGTCAATGATTACCTACAATACCTACCTATACATAAGTAGGTATGTACCTAATGATAATTTGACTATGCACTTTAAAGGCTGGTTACTGCTGGATGCGACTAATCCAAGATCCATCAAAGTGGCGAACAGTGGGGATTTGTATTGTCAAATCAAAGACTGGCTCGATAGCTTAATTGGCAGTGACACCTGCCTGATGAACCAAGAGTCGTGGGTTCGATTCCCACTCGGGACAAACATTCGCGTGATGGACATTTCTTTGTTACGTGTCTGGGTGTTTATATTTGTATTTAAGTATATATTTGTGGTACCTTCGTTGTTCTGATACCCATAACACGAGTGCTTAAGCTACTTATTACTTTGTGATCGGAGCAATGTTCTAATATTATTGTACGTGTGTGATTTACTGGAATGTCCACATCCCGATTTGAGAGGCCTATGACCAGCACTGGGCTCCAATAGGCTGATGATGATGATTACCTACCTACAGCCTCCCAGCTACAAGATTTTGTACCGGAGAGGACAAATCAATTAGATAAATTAGAATGTTGGCACCAACATTCCGTCAATCATTGTCCATTATTCCTGTTCATGAGGTCAATTGATCAGTTAGATACTCGCATTTATTAGTGTGTGTACTCGTATGTTATGCAAATTGTATTCAAAGTTGTAAAAGCTTTGTTACGTAGATAAAATATTATAACGGCCGTATTCACAAACGTTACTATGCGACGCGCAGACGCACAGTGCCCATAATCTTATACGTTTTTGGGTACCTGTGCGTTCCCGCGACGCATAGTAACGTTTGTGTATACGGCCGTAAGTATCCGTCGAGTGCATGGATAATCTTTTTTCTTCTTCTATAATTTCAAATAGTCTTGGCTATAAAGGTTTCCTATCTTTAAAACGTTTCAACCAAAACAAGGAATTGTTTATCCGCAGATTTTAATGCTTGCTTTCCGGCAATTGAAAAATGGGCCCAAGGTGTGTCTGGACAAAAGGATTATAGTAAACTAGCTGTGCCAGCGGCGTCGCTCGCGTGGATATCGGGTTTCAAAAATAACGGACTTCCATATGATACCCATCTATACCTTGTACCTAAGTTTTAAGTTAGACCTCTAGCAATACATTGGTGAAAACCGCATTCAATTCTATGCAGTAGTTTTCGCGTAATGCGCGTTCAAACATACAGGTTTAAATTTCTCGCGTTTTCCCAACACTTCCCGTCACTGCTCCGCTCCTATTGATTGTAGCGTGATGAAAAGTATCCTATAACCTGCCCAGGAGTATGAAGAATAATTGTACCAAGTTTCGTCAAAATCTGTTCAGTAGTTTTTTTTTCTATAACGAACATACAGACAGACAGACAGACAGACAGACAAAAATTTTACTGATTGCATTTTTGGTATCAGTATCGATTACTTATCACCCCCTGATAGTTATTTTGAGAAAATATTTTATGTACAGAATTGACCTCTCTACAGATTTATTATAAGTATAGAAGATAAGTATAACTCTAAAGTAGATAAACTTTTCCTTTAATTCTAAACTCTACATTTAGACGAATAGATGATAAAAATAATGTTCAATGGTTAATATAACATGAATATGATTTCCCGGGAAATTAATTCAGCGTTTTCCTCAAATTGAAAGCGTCTACTTACTTTGGGTTAAAGCTTTACGGGTCATGTACAGGAATTCCTTGGAATTACTTTGGGAGGACGAATGGAGTTCGTAGAGTGGTTTACGAGTAAATATTGTGTAAGGCATTTAAGGAAAATAAGAGCGGTTCCAAAAATATCATTACTTTTACTAAGAACTAGAGGTAAATCGGTAAGAGAAAGTAATGGAAAAGAACTATAAATAAACAATAAAAACACAGGAACAGATATAGACAAACACCTGACACGGAACATACAAAATATTCATCACGCGAATGTTTTTCCCGAGTGGGAATCGAACCCACGACTTTTGGTTCTGAAGGCAAGGGTCACTACCAGTTGACCCATCGGGCCAGTCTAAAAAAGTGGATTTTTTAATTTATAAACAGATTCATTATTTATATTAAAACAAACGCCATAGAGTTGTATGACGCCATGATATTGTAATTCAAATCTTTAGTTTTTGTTGATGACCCCTTCAACTGATTCGTTCGTCTGTCTGTCTGTCCGTCCGTATAGACGGACGGACGGAGTTTTATCCGAAGCTATAAGAGCTACATTATTGAAATTTGGGTGCGTATCTTTCGATACAACCATGCGCTCAGTAGTACACACTTATCTGTACGACAACACTGAATCTGATCAGATTGTGTACTTAGGTAACAATAGTTAGGAAACTAGTTCACACCTCGGAGTGGCAACACGCTATCTGTTACAATATTGATAAGGCGTTACGCGAGTGCGAAAGTGAGGAAGGTGTACGCGGTAACGATTAGGCTGATGGACTGGTGGCGTTTGACTAGTGTAGTCAGGGCGAAGCATATCGGGACGGAAGGTTAGTTAGTTACCAAGGTCTTATCAGGAACCCCTTTACCTCGTCACGCCCCCGGTTGCGTAAAGGCATTTTTCCCCGGGTCAAAAAAATGTCTTATCAGGAACCATTTTCATATATTTTTTTTTATCGTAGCTAAACATAATGGCTTTCTTACTCCTGATGGAAAGCGAAAGAGAAGCCCAAATCGCTGTGACAACGGGCAACTGGTCAGTTACCTGTCAGTTGCCACCGCCGTGCCCGGCCCAACCTTAACCCCCACGAGCTCCGGCGTGCAACCTTAAACCGTATTCACCGGCAGAAACACGACCCAAAGGTCATTTAGCTGCGGTATTCTATAGGGTGGTGGGTAGGGAGGTCCTTCCCCGGACGGGCAGCTCAATTCGATCTATGCTTTCAGATTTTTTCCCGCTCAAATCATATCCCTAAAAGTCATTTGTTTAACTATGTACCTAGTTAACTTCCAGAACTGTCCCAAAATCCTGTAAAACGGGACAGCCCGTCTCAACTGGGACACCGACTAGTTCTAAACTTCCAGAAACAAGCTACTGTCCCCAAATTCCTATAAATAAAACGGGACAGCCCGTCTCAATTGGGACACGTACCTACTATGTTCTAAACTTCAAGAGAGGTAGGGCATAGCGAATCTTCGCTCGAATTGAGCCGCCCGTCCGGGGAAGGACCTCCACCCTATAGAATACCGCAGTCAAATGACCTCTGGGTCGTGTTTCTGCCGGTGAGTAGGGTTTCCGGAGCTCGTGGGGGGTTAGGGTTGGGCCGGCATGGCGGTGGCAACTGACAGGTAACTGACCAGTTACTTGCCCGTTGTCACAGCGACTTGGGCTTCTCTTTCGCTTTCCATCAGGTGTAGGGAAGCCATTATGTCGAGCCACTATATAAAAAAAAAAAAAAGCTACTGTCCCCAAATTCCTATAAATAAAACGGGACAGTCCGTTTGAACTGGGACACCGATCAAAACTATGATCTATGACAGCCGCGCCTGCGCATCGATTGTTTGTTCCATCATTATGGTCATCGGTTAACGTTAACGCGCGTTATACGCTCCACTGCGCAGGAGCAATTCTCGCCATTAACATACATAATTAAATGCATCATACAATATGAGCATATTTATACTGACATGATACTTGACTAGCAATCGCTAGTTTAGCCGAAAATCCAAGACACCCCGTCTGCATCAAAATTCAAAATCCGAAAATATTTATTTAACCCAGCAGGTTTTAATTTGACTGGTTCCCCTTTCTGAGGGTTACGAATGTCAGATGGCAGTCGCTTCAATGTAATAACCAGACTCGCTAAATCTAGGATCATGGTCAAAGCGGACCCTGGGCCTAGAGGCACAAATCGGGACAACGCTAAGAGGATGATGAACCAAGTAGGTTTACATACTTCGGTTCACATAGTGTTGTACTACTAGGAGCTACATTGTTATCAGGTCAATAGAAAAATAATTAAGCTGTGGCACCTACACTAGATAAATCTACAGATTTCCGGGCACCTACGATACATCGTAGGTGAACGGACGATTAACAAAAGTATTGGGCTCTCTTAACTTAAGTAGGTATAATACAGTTAAACAAAATTAAAATTAAGGAAGACTTATCATACTATTGTCATTGGTTGGTGACAGTTTGTTACAGTTCACAATCTTTCGACAGTTTACAATCGAGAGCGGAAAGGCCAAATCATCAATTCTTTTTTGAGGTTCCGTACCCAAAGGGTCTGAAGAACTGCAGTCGAAAGTTTCACAAATGATGTGTTTTATGTTGCCGTTATGACGACAATTACTAAAAAAAAAAGTAATGTTTAAGTGATGCTCTCATACAAAAGACGCAATTTTTTGGTACTACGGCGCTCGAAGAGTTCCTCTTCGAGCGCGAATCTGACTCACATTTTGCCGATTATTTTACTTATATGCTCCATCAATGCTATGTTGAATATCACCCACAATATTCTTCAGTCTGCGTTGTGCCTACAATACGTTCGTTAACATAATAACACACACGTTAGATGCTAATAATTGCTTTGTTGATCTCATTAATGCCATTTCATTAAGTATGCCTGCTCACTGTTAACGTAATACTTCATACACCATTTATTGACACAGTCACATGTCTAGTTAACCAAATCTGTTATATTAACTGTGAAATGATAAGCATTTCTTATTTGTTATTATTTCTTGTGATTGAGCGTATTCTTTACTCTGAGGCCTAACTGTAAGGTGTAATAACTGTGTAAGGGTCAGCGCAGATAGAGTGGAATAATCCCCGCGCGTTCTCGGGCATTTTCTTTACGGATCGCGTATGCTCCGCGTTTATTCCCGCGTATCTTCGAGGACGCGCGAGCATTTTTTTCAGATTAAAGCAAATGCTTTATTGTAATAATTTTAAAGTTTATTTACAACTGCGTTAATAAATCGTCTCCGCTGCGCTCCGTACTGTTTGCGCTGAACTTTACTAACCCTTAAACGCTGCGTTTTGTGGGGAAAGCTGTATTGGGCATTTCAAGTCTAAAGTAAATAGGTTTTATAGGGTCGGCCAAGCATGCGATGCCCTGGTGTTGCAAGCGTTCATGGGCTGCGGTGATAGCTTGCAATGTGTCGGAATGCCAGCCATTTTGTCACCCTAGCGGTAATATCGAAAATTAAATGAGAAAGAGGTAAATTAATGTGTAGCCGCCTGTACACAATGTTCAGGTATTCCAGGAAATAGCTGTAACTTACGCGTCAAGAATACACATGACTTTCTGAAGCATTTTTATTCTGGCAATGACTTATGAGTACACGTTTGAGTGGCAGGAATTCGCGGATGTACTGCTTGGTTGAACATTGTGTATGTTAGGTAACACTTGAAGAAACGTTAATTTTTTATGATACTTCAAACACTAATGATCTCAAATTAGCTAAATCAATCATTGTTAGGCATCTTTCAACAAAAGAACGAAACAAATTGCTTTTCAATTCTAAGTCTGGAAATGAAATCAATTTCGTGTTTTATCCTACCCTGATGAAAATGGTTGAAATCAAAATTCCTTTTTTTTTGGTTTGAATCAATTCTGCAATCTACAATCTCTCTAAACCTTGATCGCAACCATCAAACCGTCTGGCACTGGTATTATTACAACCAACGGAACTGTTTACCCAAACTATCTCCGTCCTGACAATGAGGTAAGCTACTAGAAGCACCCGTGACGTCACCGATCCCCAAGACAGATACGACTACGGCTAGGGATTGCAATCCAGCAAATTGGGATCCCGCGGGATCCAGCATAATTTTAGCCGCTGCGGGATTCCACAAATGTTGCGGATCCACAAAGCGAACATCAGTTTTATGTAGAAACATAAAACAATATCAATATTTGGTGTAATAGTTGATGATTTTTTAAATAAGTATCCGAACTGGTAAAGTATTAGCCAATCACTAGTAAGTAATGTATTGTTGATTTTCTGCGTCGTTTCCGGATTTAGAATACGACCACCTTCTCGACTCGCGGGAACCCCGTTGTAACAAAGTTAATCCAGCGACAATCCCGCGGGATTGGAAGCAGTGCGGGATCGCAATCCCTAGCTACGGCTAACATAAACACAGACGTTCGCACTTCCTCCGTATCGATATTGCGACTATCTGCGTCTAAATTTACTTACATCCGCCACAGCCGTTATTCCTGCTGCGCATGCACACGACCGCATGAGAAAAAACGCATACATTATACAAAGGTGTGCGTTGGGTGAATGAAACGAAAAGGGCCGAAGATGGCTCGAGGTTTTTGATAAGGTTAGGGAATAGGGTTGGCAGTCGCTTTCTGGTTATCCGCAATATTGTTAAATAGGTTATATGGGCAAGGGTTGTGGGTTCGATTACAGTACAAACATTTGTGAGCTTCAACATGTCAGTTTGCATTGTTCTGGGTGTTTTTTTTATGTATTATATGTATTTATTTACGAAAAAAAGTATCTAAGTAAGTTTATAAGTTGTCTAGTACCCATAGTATAAGCTTCGGCTTAGTTTCGGGTTAGATGGCGACGTGTGGCCCAGCGTGGCATGTCTTGGGTTATTTATAAGTTCCGAAGACACACACAGCACGTTTCGCCTCCACTTTCATAGTACGAACGGTCAAACTATGCACCTCTTTGCCGGGCTCCTTGTTCCCCGAGACTTAATTAATAATCTTCCGATATTCAAGGCGAGAGTGAACCAGTTTTTGCTGGGTGAGCGCGCTCCATCGTAGACTGTGATATTGCAAACCATCTGGTGAATTCTTAACTGATGTTCAGGCAGGACAAGAGCGAAGAATTTTCAAAGCGTGTTTTCAGAAAAAAGCTTAAGCAGAGTCTAAGCATTCGTATGGTATTACATCATACGTGTTTTTTTGTGAATCGGCATGTACGAGCATAGAATAAACTTAGATATCCCTGGCAAGGACGAGGTTGTGAAATAGATATTCTAAATGTATTCACCCCTTTAAAATTATGATAGGTATTATTAGTGACTTGTCCTAAATTCCAAATTTCATTCTATTAATTCCAGAACTCATTTCATTAACTTTTAAAGAGATCACGGGAATAGCTCGTCTCGAAATTTCCTCTCTTGATTAAATATAAAAGTCATTGTGTTAATTAACGACCTTTTCTCACTTAACGCTCTAATACGAAAGCCTTGAAACCTCTTTTGTATAACAAGAAAACTTTCTTTAGTCTTACAGGATAAGTGCTTGGGATAGCGAAGCTTTTACAAGACAATCCGATGGCTGCTAACAAAATACTTAACAACAAACTTTTTACATAAACAAAGTTTAATGTTTACCATAATTTAATTTTAATGTCTGAAGAGCGGGTAAGGGTACTGTCAAAATTGTATAATGTGCTGTATTCTACAGCGTATTACCTAGCTAGATATAATGTTTTTACTTTCTTATACAAATCATTAGCCTACTCGTATTGTAGTCCACTGCTGACATACTCTCCAGTTGTTAGCCACTTTGATGGATCTTGGGCTTCTCACCTCCAGCCACCCTGCTCTACTTAATCGTCGCTCTACCTGGCTTGAGAGCGTCTTACACTTCGTTTGCCGATAAGCGATATCTCCACTCTAGAACTCGTTCACTCTTAGAGTTGTCGGATTTGCGGCTACTATGGCCAACCCACTGCCACTACTAGCTTGCTAATCCGATGGGCTATGTCGATGACTTTGGTTCTGTGTCTCACTTCAATTCGGATTAGATCTCTCTAGATCTAGATAAAGAAAGGTCGACGCTCATGCATTACTATTTTGTAAAACAGACGAGTCTCGGAGTAAACACAGCTTTTAGGCAAACGTAGTCTAGGACGCCCCGCAACCCGTTGGGCTGATGACCTTAGAAGAACTGCTGACAGTTGCTGAATGCTGAATGCGGAAAGCACAGGATAGAGAAATGTGGCGCGAATTAAGGAAGGCTTGATAGAACTTGGAAAACAAATGCCCAAATGCGGATCAGCTTGTCAACCCTACAGTCTGTATCTAGCGCACGTGCGCACATTTGAGCACAGCTGTGCGCAGGCGCCGATGCGGGGAACTCCTCAGCTATTAGGTGACACTTTGTAGACTGATCGTTGAGATTTTTTTAAGGTAAGGGTTTAGCTCGCTTGCCGGGGGTGCGTGGGACCAACTTTAATGGTTTCATTGAAAGAGATGACATACCGAGCGCCTATGGTTTCGAAAGTTAAAGCTGTGGTTTATTAACACAGGTTATACCTAAGAGGGGTAGAGAAAAGAATATACACGTCTGTTTACTAGATAGACTTTAGTTTTTTTACACTTTAAAATAGACCTATATCGCCATGATCATCATGATTTAGAGCTTATAGGAGTCCTGATATGAAAGTGTAAGTATGTTGTAATTATAAGGCTAGGTTATAGTTCATGCAAAGTGGACTTATCGTATCTCATGCCAAAGATACCCTGAGGTCTCGAGTTGTGTTTCTGCTGGTGACTAGTGTTTCCGGAGCTCGTGGGAGGTTAGGGTTGGGCCGGCAAGGCGGTGGCAACCGACAGGTTACTGGTCCGTAGTCACAGGGACTTGAGCTTCTCTTTCGCTTTCTATCAGGGGCGTAGGAAAGCCATTATGTAAAAAAACTACCTTCTCTCTGTCCAAAACCACCTACAAATCACTTGACAATACCTAATACGAGTATGTACCTACTCTGCGGACATTTTACACCACCTATTGAAGCACCAAACGATTTACGACCTATATGACATTCGAACAGCTTGTTAATTGTTAACAAACGCGTTTCGGGTATTCTCATACGGCAATAAAAGTCACAGATTAGTTATAAACCGAGCCAGGGCGTGGATTGAGTCGTCCATTGGATGCGATGTGTCGTGTTCGTCAACAAATGTGGCCGCGTGTTTAAGACGGTGTACGGTTTCGCCTCTTGAGTTACGGCTGACTTGTGGGGAATAGGTGATGAGCGGTGTGTCGATGCTACGTCTCATTAATAATGCATCGTTCATTTATACACGTGATAAATATGTCATTTTGCACGATGTCTTTATATGTGTAATGCAATAATGGCGACATTTGATAGGTACTTCACGAAGATAACTAAAGTTGTGAAGACCTTCTGATGTTAAGGCTGGCTTGAGGGGAATAGGTGAATTCGAATTTATACAAGTGATAAGTAAGACATTTCGCACGAGTCTTTGACGTCACTCCGTCGCGTAAAAATACCACACCGCGTGACGTCACGCGTAATTTCAACGGGCTATAACTTTGTAATTTTTAGTCTAATTTACAAATTAAAAAATACGTGTCTTTTATTTTTGAATAAGCCAAAAGACGGACTAATTATATTTCAAGGCAATAAGACTATTGCGTGGAGGCAAGTGAGAGAGGACTTTGGAGAGCAAAGTTGCCAGCAGTAGGACAGTCGACTAATAAGAAAATAAACATCGATAAACCGCACATCTCTAGCCACAGTTATGATTCATATCTCGCTACCCCATTTATGTCGGTTAACACTTTCGTCAGCTCGCGCCCACGTAATTTGACACTGAAAAATGCTACCCGATAAAGAATGTAGCTAGCACGTGCATAGATACTGTTTAGAAGGACATTGGGGGCTTGGGGCCTAAATAAGTACGGCTAGATGGTTATTCAAAAGTAGCATCATCAGGATCATTATTAGTCTACAAAAGTCCACTGTTGGACATAGGCTTCCTCCAATGATAATAGGGTTATTTCCAAAATACTTACATTATATTTGGTGCATATTGCGATTAAATAAAAATTAGCAGTGATAATCTTTGATGTCACCCCTCGCCAAGAAATGCCACGAGGAGTGTCGTAACGCGTAACTTTAGCGGGCTATGTCTTTGTGATTTTTGGTCTAATTTAGAAATAAAAAATACGAGTTTCTTATTTTTTAGTTTTTTTTTCTTATTTATTTTTTTCCCGCACAGTACAAACATTTGTGTTCATGAACATGTCTGTTTGTATTGGTCTAGCTGTTTACTATGTATAATATGTATTTATTTAAAAAAATGTATCTAAGTAAGTTTATCAGTTGTCTACTTAAGTATCCCAAGTACATAGTTCAGCTTAGCTTGGCATGTCTTGGGTTATTTATTTTTTATTATTATTTATTCATTACTCAACAAAGAAGAAAGTAGCCTTTTCAATCTTCCGCGTGTCTCACCCATATAATATGTCATTATCTGATGCAATTGCTTATTCAAACGCAGCTCTAGGTCGAACGCCAGACCCCTCTCTACCGTAGAGAAGTATAATACATAATTAAACGCATTAGCTAAACGGCTACTAATGAATATTAACTGCTCACATCGTTAGCCTGGAACGGGGAAGAGGTATCAACATATAGCAACTCTAGAAAAAAGTTAAACGATCGTGATTCAAAACCGTATATTACAACTTTTTACAAATATGGAATACCGATTTCAAATATGGATTAAAAAAGCTGGCCAAGTGTGAGTCGGGGTAGCGGGCAAAGGGTTCCGTACCATTGACTAGATTTCAAGCATATACCTACCTGGTGCTCCTATTAATATGGGGTAAAAAAATTCTGTATGGGAGCCCGCCGTACAGATTTATTTAATTTTGTTTTTAGTATTTTTGTTACTGACCGTGACCGTTCCAATTGTTTAATTATCGCAGTTCTTAATATATGTACTTCTTACAGTGTGTTAGTGACAGACAGACGGAAAGACAAAGATGTTTGAGTAATACGGTCCCGTTTTAACAATTTGGTTACGGAACCGAGTTTTTAAAAACTCAAAGGAATAGTGCGTTACCCTTCTTCAAGACACGAAGCTGAGCAAAGCAAGAAACTGTGAAATCGATATGGCATCTATTAGCGAATTACTGCAAAAAAAAACTAACAAACGTTTGCGATTCGTTGAAAAACGGCGAACGAACACGAATAGACAAAAGTACGGTGAATCGTAAAGTGTGTTTATGTGGAACTCCCGTTAATCTATGGTCGACGTAAATCTACAGCGGATATAATATGTAGGTACTTTGGCGGGTTGGCGATCGCAGGGCGTAGCTCCTCGCTTCGGTGACGCTGCTGCCCGTCATCGGCCTGTGGTAATTAGCTAAGCTATCAATCGCGATGGTTATAGTGCCATCAGTCGGCTGCCAGTTCGTTTGTTATTCAGCAGGATGCACCACAGGCAGGTGAGGGTGGAGCGAAAAGATGATAGATCGCTCCTCACGATGGAAGGTTTCGGGTGCGAGTACCAGTAAAACGATTAGGAGACGAACTTTTAAAAATTGTCCCTGGTCTAGCTGTCTTGGTACTTTTCGTATAAGAGTTTGTTTGCCCTCACACATGTGGTACACTTTAATATTGTTATATCCTACATTACCTATTTACTTGACCTCTCTCCTTATAGCAGGCCGCTGTGGGCATAATTGGTCAGGAGAGTATTAATATTCCTTTATTGTTAGCTGCCGATTATGTAACAAGAAGAAACATAGAAGCATGCGCTCGTTCAGTACTTATGTAGGTAGGTTGTTCACGACATTAAATTAATTTTAAAAATAGTACATTAATTCAATTTTCCTCTTCCGTTCTGGCCTCCTGTCTAGCAACACGCATAGATCTATGTCTCTACTATGGCTCATATCTTCAGTCTTCGTCGAAAGTACCTTACGACGATTAGTCTCGTCTCGTCCTCAAACCCTCAGTCACAGAGGTATGACACCCTCCGCTTCCCGTCTCGACGGGTAATTGCAGCGGATCGCAACGGGACCGCAGCCGGCGTCGCGCCATACAAGGAGACTGGGGTGACCACAAGCGTTGCGTTGTAACGAGTGTAAAGACCGACGAGGCTTTGGCACGTGGTGGAATTCGGAACTACAGCTGCCATTCATACAAAACGTCATGTAGTTTTGACGTTGATTTTTGACATTTTTGTTTAGCAATAACGCCCTTATGTCGATTTCATGATAAAACACCGTTGTCGGTCTGTAAACGGCCTCGGTATCGTTGTGCTGCGCAGGAGATAAACAACGATTGTACTCGTATACCGACAAGGATGTTTTAGCACGTAGGTCACACTGACATGAGTGATTATTGAGAAAGAAAAATGTCAAAATCAAAGTGCAAAAGTGACTTTTTGCGGGCAGCTTTAGTTCCGATTTCAGCCACGTGCTAAAACCTAGTACCTACTACATAGTTGTACGTAGTACTTATTATTTCTAAAACATCCTGTTTGGTCTGTATTTTTGAAACAAAGTAGACCAAACCAAAGCTGATTTAAAAAAAAAAGAATTTCGTACATTTCGTCTTTCAGCGTTGCCAGTCAGTGACTCTCAAACCAATAGCAAAGTCATTAGTTCTAACCTTACTGTTTCTAGCCATGTGGTATCAGGATTTAGAATAGGACCACCCCATTTCAACTCCAGGGTGTCGTAGAAGACGACTAAGGGAATATCAGGAAACGGGCACCTTAGCGTTTTCCTGGGGGTACAAAGCTACTGCAATCACCAGCCTGTCAAACATGGTAACTAAAGCAAATCTCCCACATGACAACTGTCATGGGCGGAGGCCTATGTCCAGCAGCTGATGATGATGCGACAAATCCACCATAATCACAAACGTTGGCCAACCTGTGTGAGGTTGTGGAGGCAACCGCGGGCACACGAAGAAGTCGCCAATTAGTTGCATTAGCGAATTCCTTCGGGTAAACCAGTCCGGGCCTTCCGGCTGCGGCGCGCATCAAACGGGCGCACGCGCATTCGTAAAGCATATTAACGGCTAAAGCTTATGATAACTATTCCTATTTGATTGCAAACCAAGTATGTTAGTCGTAGCAGGACTTATAGTCAGAACAGGACTGATAGTCATAACAGGACTGATTGAGATAGAGTATCATTGACTCGAGCAGAAAAAGATATTTGGTTTTCGGAAACTTTTCCAAAAATATTCCGTTCATTATTATTATGAACTAGCTGTGCCCGCGACTTTATCTGCATAGAATAGAGTTTCATCCCAGAATTGATCAAAATCCTTTCTTAGCGGATGTCTACGTAATAACATCTACCTGCATGCCAAATTTCAGCCCGATCTGTCTAGAGGTTTGGGCTGTGCGTTGATAGATCACTATGTCAGTCCTTTGAATTATCAAATTATTCCGTTCATTATATTAAGAATTATGGACTTTGGCACACTAAAATGAAGTGACAACGTCTCAACACGTATACTGAGGAAAATATTAACTTGAAAGTGTTAATAATACGTAATACAGTAGGATAGTCACCATATAGAAAAAATAATAAATATAGGTACCATACAAATACAAAATTACCGCCATTAAACATAGTATTATCTTTATACCCTTAAAAGCTATATGAATACCTAATGGAATATATTGATATTCAAGCCACCAAAAAGTAGCTATTTCAATTCAATGGGAGGTCTCCTCAATATGTTAGCAAAGGATGTATACGTTTGAGTACAACGAAATCCAAATCCAAATATAGACAAGCGATGACTAACCTTGTGATCGAAATAACAATTAGCCGCCTAACAATGAGATGTATCGTGTTCCTTGAATAGAATTAAAAATGTAAAGTTTATATTTTGTGATATTTTTAACGGTGCAGTGCCAGTATAAGAACTACCTATGGCAGGCCTTCATAACAATAAGGCTCGATATGACGCGACGTCCCTATATACGAGTATCCGGCGTCCTGAGCAATCGCGCATCACCATCATGGAAATCACCAAAGTCACCCTGGTAATGGTCGGTCTTCCACTGGTCTAGAATCGTCAACAAAACGGCGTGCCAAAGCAATTTAGTAAAGGATGTTGACGGATTAGTTTAGCATTTCGCTAACCATTGTGGTGTGGGTTAACCCACGCTGTACTGTAGTGCTTTAAGCGTGATTCCCATTGAACTCTCGCCCCAGGGTGAGTTGGCAAGGCATAAGCGCTAGCTCTAGATTTACTACACACTTTAAAGTCAATCCGAAAAAAATAAAAAAGCAGTAATAAACTAACCGCCTGATTTCAAAAAAATATCTTCTGATCCTGTCGACCTAACTTTTGGACCTCACAACCGCTTACCATCAGGTGGAAAGTGGCTTAGCATCTTGAATGCTCCTTCTATAAAAAAAAGTTATTCCCTGAAAATGAACAGGGGCGTTTTCCAGAACACTCAAATACCAATTTGGAAAAGTTCGCTTCCCAAATTGAACCAGAAATCGTACTAGTCGACAAAAAGGGACAATTATTTAAACTACGTTGAGGAATCCGAATCGATAAACTTTTATAATGGCTGAGGGGCAGAACGGTAAAATGCTCTATTCGTTATTCTTCGATATAATTTCGTAGTGGGATCGGAATGGAAAAGTTCGCTTTCACTGCCCCTTGAAGTGGGAACTATTCAATAAGGAAGATGAAGCAATTCTAATTTTACCCAATGGGGTAATTTCCGATGTTTTATTTTACCGTTTAGTCGCAGGAAGTGCAATTTTAGTCGTAAAAAGATTATTAACTAAATAAGCGAAAAGTACCAGGAGCGCATAGATGCATCAGAAGTCGAAGATCATAATGTTCTTTGTAAGAAAATGTAGTATCCTATTAACATGTTAGTACATGTTACGATGTAAATTGGACACAACAGACTAACATTCATCAACTAGCCTATTCAAAAATATATACGTCATATTTTTTAGTCTGGTGATCATGATTATTGTCATCACCATCAACATTTCCCTACTGCTGCCTTTTCCTTCAACCGTCAAATGTTCTTTGCCAGTGTCTTTCGCTATGTCAACCCACTTATTCAAATAATGTCGATTGTTTATTACACTCGTTTCTCACATCATTAGAAACATATCTTAACTAATATTATAAAGCTGAAGAGTTTGTTTGTTTGTTTGTTTGAACGCGCTAATCTCAGGAACTACTGGTCCGAATTGAAAAATTCCTTTTGTGTTGAATAGACCATTTATCGAGGAAGGCTTTAGGCTATATAACATCACGCTGCAACTATTAGGAGCGAAGAAATAATGGAAAATGTAAAAAAAAACGGGGAAAAAATAACTATTCCACGCGGACGAAGTCGCGAGCACAGCTAGTTAGAGAATAAACACGCTAATTGGTATAACGTTATTTGTTAATGGTGAATTAAGTTACCTCCAATTAGGCATACACATCTTTTAAATGAACTTAGCAAATAAATATAAAATCTGTCAAAACAATGTTCAACTATAACGTCAAACGCATAGAGTCCAATATATCAATCTAGTGTTTTGTCAAAATTTGTCAGACAAGGGTAAGTTGATGAGTGTACGTTTTTGGCTATAGACATCACGGAATCCTTTAAGAGAATATGCCATCTCCCAAAGTGATCTTACACTGGAGGTACATTTTCTCACCAACAGACGAAACGAATTACTCAATTAAAAAATCAATTACTGATTCAGCCAACAAAATCAATATAGAACCCACTCCAGCCACAAACACCTTCATTAAAGCTTAACCTCAGTAGCCGCACTGTCCACCGATATTGAGTGTACAGAGAGTGAAGCGGAGTCTAATTAACGACGCCTCACCGGCCCTCCCGTTTACAAACACCCGCCCGACAAGCGTCGTGTATGCGTCTAAATTATACTGCGATGTGGAAGGGAGCCTCGGGGTACGCTGTCCCTCAGAACTCGCAAAGAATTTATCGGAATAAAGCGTAATATTGCTTCAGAATTGTGATATTATCAATATACCAGACGATGTTTAGTAACCATACTCAAACTAACGTGAAACTTATACCAGACAAGATTGCTTAGGTACTTATGATCTGGATCCTGGCGCGGACGGTCACAGCAGAAGCTAAGGAGATAGGAATGACGTGGAGCAAAGTAAAGCGCGAAGCCCAAGACCGTTCGGGATGGCGACGCGACGCAACTACGGACTTGGCTTAATGCCCTCTGCCCCATCGAGGGGACATTAGACATTAAGTCAAGTCAAGATGTCCAGCAGTGGACGTTTGCAGACTGATGATGATGACTACTAAATTTTAACTAAGTACCAAGGGCATAACCCCAAAATACAAGCCAACTAAGAAAAGAAATTTGTGTGCCGTTCCAGTATACACATAAATTACAATACAGAGAAGTTTAATAATGTTCTTTCTTTCTACACTTACTAATTTCTACACTCATTAAATACTTATTAGAAAGAGGAAAGATTTGTAGCTTTGTGTATTATTTTTGTAATTAATAAACTCAACAATTTCAAAACTTAGGGAGATAAAGATTAAGAATCCTAAAACGTCAATAATGTAACCCAATGAAATGTTTCTATCAAATTCTTGAAGCGAAACGAGGGATGCTAGTATTAAATAATTTAAAGCAGAGCCGATGACAATGGCTAATTGAAAAGACGCGACCAGAGCCCCGGCCCGCAATCAAATATTGACTCTGGCACTTTCCAGCCTTTCATTCGCTCCGCTCCCACGGTCCCTTGATTACACCTCTCCGTCTTAATTCTCCGTGTTTTGTTGGACACTTCGAGAGGTGTCAATTCTACCGTTTTCATTCATATTCATTTGTATGTGGTCGTCAATTTTAGAACTCTCTGTTACTTTTGTGCGCCTGGTACATTGCGCTTTATAAGAGTTTGTTAATTAATCGTATCAACGAATATCTTTCCTTTATTGTTATTCCAAATAAGTATTAAAGGTTAAAACTGTTAACGAACAATCAGAGAATATTCCAAAGAGACTTCAGACTTTGTATCTGATGGCAAGCTGTGTCCTCAAATAACAGATGCTACTCGTATAATTGACTATTAAGATTAAGAAGTTATGGAACATTTGGATGTCAATGTGCAGAAGTTAGTAGAGCAGTCAAAATTCGGATTAGGACCTAACACTTACATCAATAGTTCACTTTCAAAGTTTTGTTTCATAAGGCACCAAGTCATAAGCTAAGAAATATATTTGAATGCAACTGAACCTCGTCTATTTCTGTTAACCGTTTTTCCCACAACTATTATTACGGTAATTTGTACCTACGTGTAATTTTCTACATGGAACTCTAAGTGAAAGACTTCTTAGAGCTAAATAAACGCCCCTCAAGTAACAGTTATACGGATATAGTGTTATCTCTATGATATTAGGATTAGTAATGAACATAACCTATTTCGATAATGCACTAGCTAGATTTCAGCTAATGGATTTAGCCCATAAAGGATAACATTGACTGGTTTAACTAAATGGTATTGATATTATATTAGTCCTTAGAGATCCTAATGGTCTGGATTACTTGAAATGAAAATTTTGCATTCTGAGTGAGTCTCGTTTTGACCACCTTTCTTCATTCATTTCTTTGTTTTATCGTACTGAGCTTTTGATGTTTTTCATTATCACGTGGTAACCAGGGTGTTGTACACCCATCAGGCATGCATAATGCATTGTCTGGTATCTGGTATACTTATATTACGTAATGTTGGAGCTCGTCACGGTAATAAATTTGATGCCTAAGGAAGAACAAACGAAACTATTCCGTTCTAAGATCTGAACGTAATCTAACCAGCAGTGTATCATAAAACATAATTTTACGCCGCCTCATAAACTATTTTGCTTTGGTTTATGTCTCCTGCCCGTTTAATGCCCGTTAGAATGTGCCGTAAAACCTAGTTTGAGTCAGGAGTTACAATGACGTCCAAATATATATAAAAAGTCGCATGAATAACTCGGTTACTGTAGCATCCGACCAATTCAGTCAGACGTAGAAAATTCCTTATTTGCGAAATTCTTAAAATTAAAAGTAATATTATATATCATCATTAGCCTTTCGCAGTCCGCTGCTGGACATCGGCTTTTCGCCACATTTGTTCGCCAATTTGCTCGATCCTGGGCTTCTCGCATCCAGAACTTGCCAGCCATCTTGCGCCAATCGTCCGTCGACCTGACCTGAGGGCGTCCTATACTACGAGTACATTTGCCGAGAAGCGGTATCCACTCTAGAACTCGTGTATTAAAGGATCTTACAATGAGTAGGTACTGTAAATATTTACTTCACGAATAGGTATGTCTTTACAAAGGCATTATGAACCACCAAAATGTGCGAATAACAATGCATACTGAATCTTACATAAACACAACTGTATGAAGGCAACTGTTCAAATATCAAATTAACTTAAACACGATAAGAGAATTAAATAAAAAACTAATACGCGTTGTAGGTATAATGTTCTATTGTAAGTATTACATTTATTTCCTATAGCCTTTCCCCATAATATAATATTCTAGCGAAACGGCCTCGAGTCATGGGCACAAATAGATCATTGAGCATAAACATCTCGCCAAACAATGCCCTCTTGAATAGCCCCGATGACGTCACGTTGCAAATGGGAAGACTAAACACAGTCCACAATGGCTAATAACGCGAGAACAGCCTGGGCCTTGAATGATTCACCAGCAGTACCTACGTAGACTTAAACTAGACGCTAGATGTTCTATATGTAGTGTATATGACCACACGTTAAATTATCCAGATCTGAAAAATGTGTCTTGAACATTTTGTTTTATTTGGGAGAACTTGGACAGTTAAAGACAGTTTGTTAAGTAGCCGCCTGTACATAGGTACTTAAGGAAACAGAGAGAGTCCTTCCTTTTTCTATGTAGATGATTATTAGATTGCATCCGGTTCACCCATTTCTCTCTTTACTTACTACTATTATTCAGGGGCATTTCACAAACAAAGCTCTGTGAGAAGACGAAGAAGAAAATCAGACTTATATTTGATTAAACGCTTTAAGTTTATACTTAATTTGTTGATGGAGTCGGTAACTAAGTAAAAAACATACCCAAGAAAATGCAACAAAATATTGGTAAATAATCAGGAGCTATATGCATTTTTGTCGAACGTTTCGACTTCTTTTTCAACCCGATTCCTTTTACAACAGACAATCCTAAATGTATCCAATCTAATCTAACTCCTACTCTACCTAAGTCGTGAACTAATTAAGTGATTAAAAAAATTAAGGACTTGGACATTCTCGAATCTCTATTGACATTGAGAATTACTTATCGAATCTAGCATCGTTTAAGCTAAAGCGAGCGAACAATCTAGTCGGATGGGGTTGCGTGTCCAATCTGTACAGCCGACTGAGCAATATCAGGTAACAGTTCGAGTGTAACAGGTCTCTCGGTAGAATTATTTACATTACATTTATTTCCAGCACTTGGACATAATGAAATTGACAACGGCGAAACATTTGCGATCAGATTCTTGGAACAAGATCTAAAACATGGCGTAAAAGTCAGTAGTTCAGCTCACGGTACAAGTCTTTAAAGAGTCGGGGGAAAATTAAATGAGAATCAGATATACATAACATTGAACAGGTTTCGTCAAAAGTCGAACAGTGTACCGGAGTAAATGGGTACCTATATATCGAAAAATTCAGAACATCCGTCAGATCCTTCAGATCTAATGTAAACATGAAATAAATTAGTAAATAGAATATACATATTGTGTTTTTTTCTTGATAACTTAAATGGGAAATCTATTATTTTATTCTGACTTCTTCAAAAGAGCCACCTAACATTAACACACTACCTAACATCTTATTTTTCGTCATCGTCTTACTTTTCGCGGAAATCATTTGAGCAGAGTTTAATGAAAATTTCCAATTTGGAAAACTTGTACCATGCAGATTTATTCTACATATTTAGTTAAGTACCTAAATATTAAATTCATTGATTCAATGGTACGTTCGAGAATCAGAAGTTCGCCTCTCCGTTCCACCCAAGAATATATATATTAGGATTTCCCGTTTTTAATAATACATAATTACTCGTTGTTAGTTATCTTACTGATCACAAGCACGAAGTTTAGCAAAGCAAGATATCAAAATCCACCTACAAGTGGACATAAATTTGTAACATTCGTAAGCGCTTCTTCACTGGCATCTTAACACTTTAGCCACTATTACATGTTGCGTCGAAGTGCTGCGGTATCTTCGATAACCCAAAGCATCCTTCTATAAATATCCTGCCCACTTGTTTATGCTCCGTTACGAAACGTATCGGCGAATATGCCCATATGGCCGGCTAGTGGCAGCCATTGTTTTATATCTCCCGTATATCATCTGTGCATGCCGCGACTCAGCTTTACGACCAGCGGTGGGCAAAGAATGTGGATAATGCAAGCTCTTTCAAATGGCATGGACGTGAACTAATATTTGGCGTGAAAGACTGGGAGGGGTGCGTTCCATAGCGTACAGATTGTGTACAACGGTGCATCTAGAACATTCTTTGTCTGCTAGATCTAAGAATTATAAAATTTCTCCGTCTAGGTATTTTCGTAAGCACGTTTGATGACGTATTTTTCCAAACATTATACGCAACATTGAGCTTCTCAGAATCCTCTTATAAATAAACAAATGACAGACATTATGAATCATCTAATCTCGAACGTACATTTGGGATTCCCTTAGGATTTTGGGTGACTCCCAAATGCTTTTGCTGCGATCGGATAACTGAAACAGTAACAGCCCCCTTCTGTGAAACAATTTTAAAGTTGCATAGCTCTCTGTACTCATCTAGATATTTTGATACCTAACTACGCGTAACTTATTTCTGTATCTAATGAGATCTGTCCGGAGCAAAGTCTAATACAGTGCTCATGATATTCACCGCTTCCGTCAATGTATTATTGGGTCCGTCACCGGTCAGAAACGTAAAACGTTCTGAAGCCGAGGTGCTAAGTGCCAAAGCGACCCGGCTGGCCGCAGGAAATGAGCCATTCACGGTTTTGTGAAGCCAAAACACGTACATTGTCGGGGCTAGAGCACGCTTTTGACACGGGCAGTTGAAACGGAACAATGTACACCAATCACTTCAACTTCAACTCCGACGAGTTTGTCGACCATGCCGGTCGTGTACAAAATAGGTACAAGCTAAACCATTACTTTCAGATCAGGTTGAAGAGTGTGGGCATACAGTGCATGTGTTCAATTATTATGTTATCAAGAGCTTGAGGAAATATTGATCTAACCGAAACTCTAAGAAGTTGTACCTAATGACGATCGCCAACCCTTCTGTCCAGCGTGGCGATTATGGGTATATCCTCCAGATGTTTGCCTTAAGTGGCGAACAACTGGAGAGACCTATATCCAGCAATAGGCTGATAATGATGATGTAATTAAAGAAATTCCACTGAGCAAGAAAGTGCACAAAATAATACAGAACCTTTATTCCAGAGAATAATTTGCTCAAAAACTAAACGAAAGAGACATCTATGCAAATCGTTTGCCAGCTTTACACTAATAGGGCGGTGGAACGTGCTTATGGCCTCAGCATCCTCTACTCATAACACTTAAAGGCTGTTAGCCAACCCGTTAAGTTTGCTAAACATGGACCCAAGTGTCGTTAAAAGATGGAAAGGTAGATTAATAATATTAGTAGTGGGATAACCTTCATTGTAACAAATGCATGCAACGGGGTCCTCGTCTCTGCCGGAAGCTCCCCCCAGGAAGGGAGCTTGGTGGGTTTGCCTTAAAGACAGACAGCGCTGGCGGTCTCAGGTAGTACAGGTATTGCCAAGGTCTCTTGGCACCGTCCCTATAGGCGCATGACGGAGGGGCCGGGGTTTTTAGTGGGTATTCCCTGTCTCTTTCCATCTTGAGGCAGGGTGCCGTCCTACCGCTTAAGAGAACCGCGTGAGTCCCACATACCCCGGCACTCCCCCACCACCCCATTACGTACCACCAACCGAAAGTTTGCCTCCTGGTCGAGAGGAGTCTGGCCAGTGTGGAGAGGAGAACTCTTAACCGACTTTACTCAGACCCAATCTAGTTAGTCGGGGCAAAGCGGCATTGCGCATGCTGGCTACGACTGTGACGCACCACTGCAGACCATGGCACATTTGCTCACCTGGCAGCTGTATCCCACTACGAGCATGGTAGATGATCTTTGCATGGCGAGCGACAGAGGCGTCCAGGTCGCTAGATTTTGGACTGTGTTTGTTTGAGGTAAATTACCATTGACTCGAAGAAGATAGGGATGCGTAATAGCATTTTCCCCGGCAAAAAAAGGCCTCCATCTACTATACGTATACTCATACAAGTGAGCACTCACCGTTGACCCGCTTGGCGCGGTTGGCGAGCACATCGGCTAACTTGCCGAGCTCGCTCTGCAGCGCGTTCTCGAGCTGCGCGCGCGCAAGCTGCGTGAGGCGCGAGTGCGCGCCCGCGCCGCAGCAGCCTTTGCTGAGGCACAGGCCGTCTGCGTCTGTGGACAAAGGAATGGCATTGTTAGCAACATGTTTTTCTTACAAATTTAATAAGAATATCTCAAGAGATGTTTTTCAACCCGCCTGCCAAGCGTGGTGACTAAGGCAAATCCTCCAAATAACAATTGTTATTGGGGGAGGCCTGTGTCTAGCAGATGGCATATTAAGGCTGATGATGATGATGATGTTTCTCCGTTTTTATTTATAATGGGTTTGAGCTAGACCACAATCAGGGTTTTCTGCGCCAGATGGCAGCATAAACGCGGTAGGTCATGTTACTTAATTGGTCAATATTGACACGCCAGTCGACTAAATCCTCCAATATGGCTCTACAATAGTCCATTGTAGAGGATGATTGCCATCATTTGCCAACTTGGTTTGAACACCGAAAGAATAACGCTATGGTAGGAAAGGTGAAACGCAGTCTGCTCACATAAGCTTCCTTAGCCCCTGCAAAGTAGCAAACGGAAATAAGACAAAAAATTTCTCTACAAAGATTTACCCACAATTGCAGCACAATATTATTACGTGTAGATTCAAACTTTAATGTAACACCGCGTAATTAAATGTGCTCGCATGTGTAATGTAATACAATTAAAGGAGTGCGTATCGGCGGCACAACATAATCATTGGGTAACGCTAATGAACTATGCTGCTCGGTGTTGCCAGTTTAGTTAGTGTTTATCCGTTGCTTTAGTTACATAGCGTTGATAGTTCATCAACAGTTCATGTATGGACGGACAGACCCATATCTTTTCGCAGCAAGACACAGATGTTTGCCCAAAATGGTGAACAATAGGGAATATGCATAACTTTTTTTTATGGATTTATTGAGATCTTTTATCTTCCAGATACATAAGTGTCGATGAATTTTTAAACTGTCTGTTCTATTAAGCGAGTTATAAAGCGTTAAAGTTATTGCTTAGACAGAGAGATCCGACGTGGCGGATGACGTCACGTACCGTGCGCGCCATACAAACTCCATAGAAAAATCTGTTTCGCGTGAGAGAGACGGATATATTTACTTTCAACGACTTTATCTCGCCCATTTTTCAGCCAATTTTGATTTTGTTTTCACTGTTCGTAATATATTTTTATCTATTTTACGATAAATTAGTACATACATGAAATTATTTTTCATGCATATTCTCTATTGGAGAAGCCTATATAAGCCCAGCAGTGGACTGCAACGAACTGTTAATGAGTACATGTATGTCGCCATTGATGGGCTCAAGTTTACCCGTTAATGGGATGTAAAGGCGCGACCTATCGTCTTTTCGTTACAAGCCAAACGAGCGTACTCCTATTTAAAAGGCCGGCAGCGACCCCAGAACTCGACTTGAGTTGCGGGTGTCCATGGGCGGTGTCGACTGCTTACCATCAGGCATCACATTTGCTCGTCTGCCGCCTCTCGCATAAAAAAAAAGCCAACCTCACCTGCCCGCGGTGCATCCTGCCGAGTTACAAACGAGGCGCTGGCAACCGACGGGGGGCGGGCGGTATCAACATCTCAATTGAAGACGTAGCTAAACCTTAGTAAGTTCGTCGTGCCTCCCATCATTGCGTATACACGCCTATACTTATTCCACTACACTCATTTCAAGTTAGACTCATGACAACCCTGGTTGCAAATGAATGACGCGGCGACTGCAACCTGCTATTAAAGTTATGATATGATGCACTTATGCAGTAGTTTTGCTGTGCCGTAATTTTAATAGCCCCAATATGAAAATGGGCGCAAAATTAAGTAGAGCGAACTTTATTTGTAAAGTAGGTGCAAGTCAACATACATTCATATTATTTGTTGTATAATTGTCGAAGTGACTAGACCAATTTTGATTTCAGAAACATTGAGAGATGAAAAAGATAATGTTTATGTAAATAGTAATCAAAAAAGCTTACAACAGTACCAGAAGGTTGAAGGTTTAATCATTTTAGTGGTTGATCAAGTCTATAGATAAGAATAAAGATATTTTTTATTCTTTTGTTTAGGATTATCTGACGTTGGAATTTGTAACCAATTAATGTAGGTACGTATATAGGTAATGTATTTTACTATTCAGTACTATTGTAGATAAGTATGTCATACAATTCAACTAGGTTTAATGTTGTTTAAACTCTTAAGTCGCATAGGCAAATCCAACCATAAACCGTTTATAGCCGGCTCGCCGATACAACACGCCATAAAATCAATTCGCCATTAGGCATGGTCGCCATCGAAGGTTAACAGCCTGTCTCGAGGAGACATGGCCGGGTAAGATTGACCATGAGCCCTAATTTGGACAGGATATTCGGGAATCCGCCGTTTAACTAGGAAGTCTTTTACGAGAAAGGGAGAAAGAGTACTTTGATGGTATCTGGGGATGTCAGGGAGCGATCTATCATCTTTTCGCTCGAAGCCAACCTCACCTGCCCGTGGTGCATCCTGCCGAATAACGAACGAGGCAACCGATTGGTGGCGGTATAACTATCACAATTGAAGGCGTAGCTAAATACCACAGACCGATGACGGGCAGCAGCTTCACCGGAGCGAGAAGCTACGCCCTGCGATCGCCAACCCGCCTGCCCAGCGTGGCGATTATGGGTATATCCTCCAGATATTGGCCCTAAGTGGCGAACAACTGGAGAGGCCTTTGTCCAGCAGTGGACTGCAATAGGCTGATGATGATGGTGTCTGTGTTATTATGATAGTCTATTTTGACGGATGGGATAGACGGGCCTATAGGTCACATGATGGTAAGTGATCATTTCAGCCCCTAGACACCGCAACACCAAAAGAGCCACAGGTACGTGCCAGCTCTTAAGAAATTTGTAGGCTCGATTTTTGAAGGTCCTTTACTCATAAGCATTCCGAAAAGCCGCAGCTAGTAGCTGATTCCAAAGAACCTTTGCACATAAAAGCATTGATTTATAAAAGCCTATCTACAAGTTAATTACCTAATTGCTTACCATCAATGTCTATAGGAACCATAATTTAATATGTTTAAGTTGGTTTGTTCAAGTACCACGTACGTAATACCAATAGGTATATTAATCATAAGTGTAAAATGTTTGTTTAAGTAGGATATCATAATTAGTAGACATACTCGCCACTTTCGTACCAATTAAGAGTAGTGGTAAACATGAGAAATATTTAATTACCGCTGTAAATTACTGGGAGATTGTAATGAATAACGCTTCGAGGCATTTATAGCATTAATGAAATTCAATATTAAGTTTTTAAGTACGAATTGCTATTGTAATAAATGTCTATTTAAAACGTCTCATATTTTATCAAATTTCTAACATGGATGCATTATTGTATGAAGCATTTTTTCTGTATCAAAGCAATTAAAAACAATGAAAGTATGTCACTTCACGAGCATTTTTTTGCGAGAAAGAGAAAGGAAATAAGCGCGGATTCATTTAAGTACTTAGTTAGATTCCCTAAGTCGACGTCTGTGCGCTTATTTTGCATGTTCGGGATAGTTGAAATTCCTTAGGTAATGAATGGTTATTCTTGCTAGCCTAACTCCACCAGGAAATCCAGCAGACCTTTCAGTCTGCTGAGGATTTCCGGAAGAGTGTTTGCCTATTCTAGGTACTTAGTCCTGTACATCCCTAAACCTTGACAATCCAGCAGCACATTCATTTATTCATTTAAGCACGAATTTAATGCTAGAAGCAATCTCCACCAGTCAACCTTTAGTTCATGCAGAGAGTAGATTTGTGTGCACTGCAACAGCACACTTAATTCTTTATTTAAGCTTTATTGCACAAATTGGCACAAAAAGCGAACTTAATGCTAGGAGCAATCTCTACCAGCCAACCCTTAGTTCATGCCGAAAGTAGATTTGTGTACACACACGTGTAAGACACAATTTAATAAAGAGAAAACGATTGGGCAACCGTTTTTTATCTACATTAAATTCATAGAAATTCCGTCCCGAATTTGTCGCTCAAATGTTGGCGACATCAGCCCACCCCTAGGCCCCGTCGGAGGGGGCCCAAATAAGTTTAAACATCCGTACGCACGGGACTTATTGCATTAACGGTGGGTCGCAGACGCAGGACGCCCGCCCGTCCTCCTGCTGTCCGCGTGAATCTGTGTAGGGGCTGAATATTTTGATAGAATCACCGAATCGCTTTCATTTAGATGTTAATTTCTTTGTAGTAGACAAGATCACGCGTGTTGATCTGATCCCAAAAAGGAAGGAAGGCTGGGCTACTATAAAAAACATGTCCTATGTAAAACCGGCACCGTTGTAACTAAGTAATAACAAGCGGACAGGGTAGATACAATTTGATTTGGTTCTTTTCATCGGACACTTATCAAACTATTCTTGAGGTTTGTTTTTTAAATTATTTTTATAGTGTCTATGCATTGGACCCATAGTTCAAAACTACATACCTATTTAAGGAAATTTGAACAGAGTCCGTTCAGTATCTGATCAGAAGTCCATGTACCTAAGTATTACCGTACCTTAGGATGGTGTACCTACATACAATCAATATCGGCCATCCATGGCGATCAATTTGGCTCCTAGTCGATGACTTGCCGCTCTTGAATTCAAAGATGGCATATCCTACTTCCTACTATCCTCCTACTCCTACTATCCCACTAATATTATAAACGCGAAAGTTTGTTTGGATGGATAGATGGATGGATAGATGGATGGATAGATGGATGGATGTTTGTTCCGTTTTCACGCAAAAACTACTGAACAGATTTTAATGAAACTTTACAGGAATATTGTATGTGCATCAGATTAACACATCCCACTAATATTATAAACGCGAAAGTTTGTTTGGATGGATAGATGGATGGATAGATGGATGGATAGATGGATGGATAGATGGATGGATGTTTGTTCCGTTTTCACGCAAAAACTACTGAACAGATTTCAATGAAACTTTACAGGAATATTGTATGTGCATCAGATTAACACATAGGCTATAAATTACAACGATTTATCAAGTTTTTCATTTAGAATTTCGGGAAAATATGTTACGGAATCATTAAGAACTTTTTGAATACACCATAGATACTGTCATTTGTCAGTGAAATTATCAATTTGACATGACAGGTACTGACATCGAGGTAAATATGGGAATTTGCCACTATTAGGTACACAGTAAATAAATGTGAATTAAAATTGTGCGGCTTATTTTCGGAATGAAATTCTTCGGAAAATATTATAAGTGAAAAGACGACCAACGTAAAAGGACAACCACCGGCGTTATCTACTGGAATATTGCTCAGTTTCAGAGGCACCTCATTCAGCAACAAATTGGAACAAAATTTAGGAATCAAGGCGACCTGCATCTTATAATGAATTACAGTTTAATGAAGATCCAAGAACCAAAAACCTTACTGCATTCTCAGAAGGCTCACAACGGGCCACATGTCTAGCTCGGATGCAACGAAACTGCAATCAGTGTGTGCTTAATAAATATTTTTCTAATCCAAATTGTAATTTCTGTCCTCAATACTAATATTATAACATTTCAGCCTAATAAAAACGTTTTATTTACGCATGTCGGAAGAAAATAACGCCTTGAAGTAAGTTAAGATTCATACACCGGCCAAGTAGTCCCTTTTTGGTCGGCGTGATACTTAAAATGTATGTACTAACATGTACATAGTTAGGTACCACCTATAAATAAAAATTCATAATAATTTTATTGATAAATTTCAAGGTAATCTCATGTAAGCAAATTAAAATTAACCTTCACAGGATATTCTTAGGGATGCTCAGTATGAAATAAAGAAAAATCAAAATAGAAGTACTTTTAGCGTGACTTCTCAAAATATGTTTAACACAGGAGATCCAGACCCTGCCTTAGGTGCATAGATATAAGATTATTTAACGCACTTATTTTCCAAGAAGTACCAAATAGGTATTCGTATTTCTATATAAGGAATTCTAAACGGATCGTGCCGGCGTCAGCCCTCTCCTGACCGAAATTAGGCCACAATGACCATTTTCCAAACAGACCAGCCATGTACGCACGAGACATTGAAGTGTACATATTTATGTCTATACACAAGTGCATTACCTGTAATAACTAGGTACTTGAGCACCATTTTTAATACCCTATAAAGACTAATTGAAACAAAAGTGCGGACGCGACTTATCAATCTGATGACTGCTGACCCCAGTGGCGCATTTTGTCGGTTCCCGGTAGGATCAATGTAGAAAACGAACTTTTTTAGATAGCTCGAATATTGATGTTCAGGGAGACGTCGCTAGATTAGTCATCACCAGAACTTACAGTTACGTAAACCATAGCTTAAGACCTGGGGCCCTACTACAAAAAACGAAAACGATCGTTCGTTGAACGGATCGTGTATTTTTGCTTCATAAATCCCTCTCATATGTCCCTCCCGTGTTCGAATACACGAACTAAAATTCGTCAACGTCGATTTTCAACAATTTAATTGATATATTAGAACACGGGAGGAACAAATGAGAGGGTTTTGTGGGGCAAAAATACGCGATCTATTCAACGAACGATCGTTTTCGTTTTTTGTAGCAGGGCCCCAGGTGGTTCCTGAACAATGTGCCGCGACTTCCAAACCAACCAGAGGCCAATATGATGTACCTACATAGTGTTTGTCCTGTGTAATCTATGTTCAGATTTCTCAGCACTCAAATCGAATACCTCTATCTTCATAATTTTTTGAGAATCCATTCGTACGGGCGTGTAATATAATAACAGACAAAGACGCGTACATAATATTATGGCAGAGGAAGAGCTTTTCATGACAAACCGATTTTCACGCAGGCAAAGCCGCGGGCAGCAGCTAGTAATATTATAAACGCGAAAGTTTGTTTGGATAGATGGATGGATGTTTGTTCCACTTTCACGCAAAAACTACTGAACGGATTTTAATGAAACTTTATAGGATTATAGTTTGTACATCAGATTAACACATATAATATTATAAACGCGAAAGTTTGTTTGGATAGATGGATGGATGTTTGTTCCACTTTCACGCAAAAACTACTGAACAGATTTTAATGAAACTTTATAGGATTATAATTTGTACATCAGATTAACACATAGGCTATGTTTTATACAAATATTCACGCGGACAGAGCCGCGGGCAGCAGCTAGTATATTAATATATAACATCTAGTCTAGTATATTAATATATATAAAGACTCCATGCACATTGAAGGCAGTAAGTATCTTAGTCTGATATCGGTAAGATATGGCAACAGGCGGTCGAGCGTTCAAATCTCGTATCCTCGTCTGTACCTAATCAACTACTTAATTAGAAACGGCCTCAAATATTTTATTACCAATCAAATCATGTACCCCCATGCAACTATCCCATCTTGGACACGATTGGTCTTGGTTCCGTAAATCTCACTTCGGTCCGTGCTTTCCCTGACACAGACCGGATCAACTCAAATACGGATTACATACGACACCTGCGAGGGAAAATCCACCTTATGTCGTGGCAATAAACGTCATTCTTATTAACCTTTGTAGTCAGATCGAACTAAATTAAATTATGTGTGTTAAGTGTTGAGTTAACAGCGGTCTTTACCAAGCGCTCTTTGTTTAAAAATCATCAGAATCAAAATGGCATTCTAACTTGCCGTACTTTTATTCTGAAAATGGCCTGAGATTTCTCCATATCAAATCAAATTAAAATTTCTTTATTCATATAGGCTTTTACAAGCACTTATAAATCGTCAATATTGAATAGGTAAAGTAATTTAAAAGGAAGTAAACTACCACCGGATTCGGAATGCAGCTTCTATCGAGAAGAACCGGCAAGAAACTCGACAGTTACTCTTTTCAATGCCAATATTTTTGTACCGGGGATTGAACCCACGGCCACTGTGTCAGGGGCAGCGTTCACTACCACTGAACCACTGGTCGTCAAATATATTAACAAACACAAGCTTTATAAACGATACTAATACTAATAATTACACTTATTTCATCTGGAGGATATACCCATAATCGCCACGCTGGGCAGGCGGGTTGGCGATCGCAGATTATGGGTATATCCTCCAGATGTTTGCTCTAAGTGGCGAACAACTGGAGAGGCCTATGTCCAGCAGTGAACTGTAATAGGCTGATGATGATGATGATGATAACACTTATTTATTCCTATAACGTATAAAAAAATGCAATGTACTTATCATACCTATTTAATTGTTGTTGCAAATTATTTTGATTAAAAAAATATATGACATAAAAAAAAACACAATTAAAACTGTGATAGCTAGTTATTTTGCTTTTAATCACTAAACCAACTATGTTTTTTATGAATAATGAGATCATTTATTTAAATTAATGTTTATGTGAGTGATATCAAAGTATTCTTTTATCATTAAACAATGTTAGGTAGGTACCTAACAGTGCGATTTTATGTTGATTTTATACGGTTCCGTAGCCAAATGGCAAAAAAGGAACCCTTATGTCTGTCTATCTGTACGTCCGTAATTTTTTTTTCATTACATTCAAAGCGCCATTTATATCTTAAATGGTATTTCATTATTGTAAACAAACTGTCGCTGAGGTTGCGAATGCTTATCGTTAACCTACGACTTACAAATGCTTACAAGTCATAAAACATATATCTCACAATGAGTGTGTTAATTATCGCTAAACCATAACTCAAAACAACTTTTAAAGGTACCTTATGCCGATACGGGTTAAGAGTAACTTTAAAAGGCATAGGTTTTTTAATACCTATACCTATCACTGTACAAGAGCCTTGCATTTTATTGAACGAGCATCTCTTAGGTCGTTAAATCTTAACTAATATTATAAAGCTGAAGAGTTTGTTTGTTTGTTTGAACGCGCTAATCTCAGGAACTACTGATCCGAATTGAAAAATTCTTTTTGTGTTGAATAGACCATTTATCGAGGCGTTAGGCTATATAACATCACGTTGCAACTATAAGGAGCGAAGAAATAATGGAAAATGTAAAAAAAACGGGGAAAAAATAACTATTCCACGCGGACGAAGTCGCGAGCACAGCTAGTATTAACTAATCGTTTAACCAAGAACATAATAATGAGTTTTGCACATTAAACACATTCAAAGTTATTTAGATTACATTGTTTTGATGCTTTGTAATTTAGAGGTTGAAATTTGTAGAATTACCCATTACCTATTACTATCGTAGGTACGAAGGCATACTAAATGTTGGTCTTATTTTCTCCGCCTAACGATTGTTGTTAGAGATCCTTAAAAATCCATAATACGAGTATCTCCGTGGAATATGGTAAAAGAAAATATGTATTACTGTAAATACCTTTCTAATCTTAATATTTTTTCTATACATTACCTTAGAGCAGACTTTAACCTGTAATTGCCTCGGCCCGGCACAGTCCTCGCATGTCACTTAGACCACAAACGGGGGATAGAAGATACCCACTGGAGACAGACGGTAATGTGAATTACCACAACTCGTCACAGTTCGTAAAGGTTTTAAAGCTTTCATTAGAAATGGGATTAGTGTGCATCTTTGACGACCAAAATTAAAAACTAGCTAACCCTTCGTACTTAGTATCGCCATGTTTTTTATTGTAATTTGTGCAAAATTTCAATACGCCAAACATACTCGCGCTGTTTGTTTAGGAGCGTACCGTCCGTGCTCTGTTTTATATATCGCAATAATTAAAAGATAAACATATTCAATTAATTAAATTTAATTAACTGTCAAAAGATTTATCTATTTCGGTCATTCGTCTCGCGTGAGTCGTTAGTGATAGGTATTAAAATAATAGATCTTTACATCTTAACTAATAATATTTTTATGTACTTATGTGAACTTGGTTTATATTTTTAACGATTAAAATTTAATTGGCATTATAATGTCACTAGGCAATTTTAATTCAGAATAGTCGTGATAAAAAGTATGATAAGTTTATATCAAGTATATTTCACAGACTCTTTCCATTCATAATGAGCAATGTTTTCAAGGTATTACATATTTTATTTCGTAATAATTTCACATAATACGATTTTCATTTAAAAACGAAATTTCAATAATGCATCTATGACGTGTTATATTCTCTGTGCTCTGACTAAGTGTCGGTATTTATGACTTCAAGTGAATCAAATGTTTTTATTTCGCTCCCACTGACTCATCGGATATATATGAAAATGTAAAAAGTTCATTGTGGTGAGGTTGTGATATCTGCCTGTTTTATTTGGAAATTCATAATCCATTATTGGAACCACACCAATAACGATTTCTTAACGTGCCCGTTACCGGGGGACAGGGGAAGCTTAACGCAAGGGCTAGGGTTCGATTGATCTCGTGTCGTCTCCCCGTTTCTTCGACATCGCAAACAAACTCTATTCATCTGCCAAATAATTTATGTTCAGTCACCTCGAAAATTTGAGGGTGAAATCGTTATGTCATTTTTATGGTAATTTTCTAGTGTTATTTGAAATATTTGCATACGAAATTAAACAGTTATTTAGGAATAATTCCCGACATTGTAGATAATGAGTTTAAAAAACAAATGTAAAATTAAATATGATTTTGAAAATTCAATTTAGGACATACTCGCTCAGGCGCCATAATCAAACTGACTATTTTCTATCAGGCGTTCTCAGTCACTTCCTGTCTTCAAGTCTCATCTAAAATCCTACCTCCTGTCCCGTTAATAACACTGTCCTTTCTGTTTTTATGGTATTTATTATTTGTATGTATTTATTTATTTTATTATGTGTGTGTATGTGTATATTAAGTTTTAAAAATATGATATATTATAGATGTGTTTATTTATATATTATATACTATAATTATTGTTTATATATAGCTATAATATTTATTGAAACAGTTTGCACGACTTTGCCCCTCTCTTCAGAAATCTACACTTCCTTTACCTGAAGGTTGTCTGGAAGAGATCGCTTAGTAGCGATAAGACCGCCTAGATTGTACCACAAGATGTCTGTATCACCTTTTCTGTACTCATTGTGTATTTTGTGCAATAAAGAATATCTATCTATCTATCTATTTTGTCTAAAAGTCACAAAACATCCGATCTTTTTTATCCCCAACACAATAACATTTTCCACTGTTTTATCGTTAACCGTGAAACCAATTGAAAGGTTTAGTACGGTCAATAACAATCAACAAAACGCCTCTCACATTAATTGGGGCAACAATAAACTTAAAACAAGCCGCCAAGGCGTCTTACCGGATCATAATAAAAGTTGAGTTTCTGTCAAAATTCCCGGCGGGCCAATATCGCGGCTGCTGATTAGCCGTAGACGCGGAGGGTTAAATTTTAGTGCTTTTCTCTTTAACGCCTCGGTACGGACGGTAAAAAAGTTTCAATTGACTGTGGTTTCTTTGAAGGGTAGTTTGGTTTTTGGTAGGGAACGGGGCGCAATGTTCTATTTTTTCTGTTATTTTGTTGAACTAAATGTTAATAATTCAACAACCTGTTAAAAATCCGTAATGGTTAAATTAATACAATTGATATTTATTGGTTTGATAACTGAGACTTTTTAGTCTTCCCTACATAGGGAACATAGTTAAAAGACATTATGTGACCTTATAGTCACATAATGTCTTTTAACTATGTACTATATTATACTGTGTAATATATACTTTAGTTTCTGAAAGGAAAAAAAGCAGTTTCACTTTGTTTTGGCTTTTGCTCCTTCCGAAAACGAGAATTAGTTTCTCTTGCTGACCATACTTTGGCGCCCCACGTCAAACTCTCATTATCCTGTACCTCCCCTTTTATATTGCAACCCTTAAATTAAATAATCAAAAAAGAATATGAACGAGCCAAGTCTTTCACCAGCTACTTTTGAGTTGAAAAGACTTTTGATGTTGCCGCCTAGAGGGCTGAAGTTTCAAAAGGCGCTGAGATTTTTTAAAACGTAAAATCGTGTTCTAACTTGGCTAACTTTTAGAGGTTGTGTTCGGCTAAATTAGATTGTGATATATCTCATGGTAGGTAAATATGTTACGAGTGAGTAATATTGCTATGATGTATGTAGTTTATCACCAACAGTACAGGGATTTAATACAAGGAAAATTACAATTTCCGCGAATAAAAATTGAGGTAGGTCATGATTATTCTATAATGTGTTGTAGAAAAACCAGGCCTGTGATATACATATTACGTAACAAGTTAAATAAGAACTTTTATTTATGTAATTAGTACAAGTCTTAAGAGGAAACTTAATGTAAACGCAAGTAAACGATATTCTTAGCTTCCGAGTTGATTGAATCATTACTCGTTTGTTTTAGAAAACAATAAACATTATTAACATAATAGTATGATTAAGATATCCTGTTAGTAACATAGCAAGTATCGCTATGCAAATTCTGGAATGACCTCCCTACCACGGTGTCTGTAGGTAGGTTCAAGAGCATCCTGCCTGGTGTTAAGCAGACGATGAAGTCCAAAAAATGTAAGCGATCCGCAACACGCCTAACTAGGCGCCTTTCACCCAGAGGGGTAGGCAGAGACCAAGCTAGGTTTAGGTTTTTAAAGGGTCGGCAAAGCGCATGCGATGCCCCTGGTGTTGCAGGCGTTCATGGGCTGCGGTGACCGCTTACCATCAGGCGGGCCGGCAGCCATTTTGTTAACCCTAGTAGTATAAAAAAAAAAGCTCTTCCATTTGCCGTAGATCCTGGCACACAACTTTTGCTTCGTTCACTCTTTCTTCATTCATCAACCTCTTAATTCATGTTCGTCGGTTTAGGGTACTTACGGCCGTATTCACAAACGTTACTATGCGACGCGCGGACGCACAGTGCTCAAAATCCTATACGATTTTAGGTACCTGTGCGTTCCCGCGACGCATAGTAACGTTTGTGAATACGGCCGTTAGTATTTTACCTTTTTTAGGACTTTCTATTTGGTCATAGCATGTCCTTCTAGGTCTTCCCCTTCCAACAGATCCATTCACGCTCTCGCTATATATTTTCTTGGTAAATCGACTTTCATTCATCCTCCTTTCTCAATCCTAGTCACTACATCTTCTTGCAAACCACAAGCTACTATATCCATATAAAACAAAAGTGTACACTTAACCTAACCTATACTAGGTATGCATTATAATCTTAAGTTTGTTTGTTTGTTTGAACGCGCTAATCTCAGGAACTACTGGTCCGAATTGAAAAATTCTTTTTGTGTTGAATAGACTATTTATCGAGGAAGGCTTTAGGCTATATAACATCACGCTACAACTATTAGGAGCGAAGAAATAATGGAAAATCTAAAAAAAACGGGGAAAAAATAACTATTCCGCGCGGACGAAGTCGCGAGCACAGCTAGTATCTTATAGATAGCGGCATGATAAATGCTATTTTCGATGCACGGAGAGCATTACCCCCGTCTTTAATCTGGCGCGATGAAAGTCAAACAAACACTCGCATGATTGTTTGAACAAGACCCACCCTGATTTTAGATGAACGCTAGTTTTATAACGATCGTGTGCATTGGTGCCGTTTAAGGAATGTTTAACACTTTTAGCTGCGTAGTGGCAATTGACGGGAGTCAGTGGTTGCCAGTCCGTTGCCACAGTGACTAGAAGTTTTAAGAGAGGTAGGGCATAGCGAATCTTCGCTCGAATTGAGCTGCCCGTCCGGGGAAGGACCTCCACCCTATAGGATACCGCAGCCAAATGACCTCCGGGTCGTGTTTCTGCCGGTGAGTAGGGTTTCCATGGCTCGTGGTGGGTTGAGGTTGGGCCGGCATGGCGGTGGCAACTGACAGGTGACTGACCAGTTGCTTGCCCGTTGTCACAGCGACTTGAGCTTCTCTTTCGCTTTCCATCAGATAAAAAACAAAAAAAATCCTGTTATCACTTACACTCAGATATAAGTAATGCCAATTTTTTTATAATTCTATTCTTTACCCCGTGCTATTTTGATGACCTCCTTTATTTTATAGAGGTAGAGTATAGCGACTTCCTCTCTTGAACCTTATGAACCCGACTGAGAAGCTGAAATCTTCTCAGACCCTTAGTACATTTTTACGACACTTACGTTAAGAGATGTGCGGGGATTTGTATTATTTTTACTGCACATTCATACCTAACGTCATCCTTACCTCGGTCATCGCCCAAACACACCTATAGTTCATTCGCGTTAAGAAAATAGTGACTGACAGGTCACTGACAGGCCACTAGCCAATTAAAACGCTAGAAATTATAATTTCTAGCGTTTTAAGAAACTATATGTAATGAACTATAGTTCATAATCTGAAAGGCCATAACGCATTATTTAAACGACCCGAAGGGTTATTGACTTTCGCATTGGTAGGTACAAATGTCCAGCATGGATGGAAACACATCCATCAAAAGAGGTACAAAGTACCTACCAAGTTTCCAAAGTATTGCATAGAGTATGCATGAACCCACTGTATCATAAGTTGGCACCATATGTTGCGAAAAGTTTACGTGCTTACGTTACCGATAACTCGTAGGGACCGATTCGTTCCATCGTATCGATTTGTACGCGATGGAATCTGCAATCGATTATTTAGTGTCAGGTAGCGCAAGGATGTAGTAAATAACACTGGCCGCTACAAAGGGCTTTGTATTCTGTGGTTGAATTTAAACAGTGTAGACACGGCCTATGCTAGTGATTATAGTGATCTTTTCTTATTTTTTTTAAATGAATTATGATAGTATGGAATTCATAAGTAACGTGTACGTAGGTAGTACATATTACTTTCATGGGTAATATGAACTTCATACATAAAAGTTAACTATTACATATTATGATTATGAGTTAGCGTGGTCCGAATTAAGGGGACGTTAAAGGTATAAGCTACGAATTCTATTCTTCGACAATCTTAAAATAAATAAAAGGTAGGTACTAACATTCATTTCCTCAAAATATTCACATGGATTGTCTATCGAATCTTATGGTAAAAGTCTGTCAGTCCATTGAATTCGCTGTAAATGGTCCCATCATGATTTATCGATAAAATAAGATGAAAATTTAAAAGCGTTAAGTGGATTAACTTGTACATAAAACATGTTCAGTGGGTATATATGTATTTAGTAGAACCTAAAGTGGATTTATTTCTATAGTAGGTAACTCTGCTCCTTATAGGCTATATTTTATTAACCTTTCTGATAACACACGATAGATATACATGAGCGACATAACAGGTTATCACACTTATATACATGCAATTGAGGTCAAACGTCACTCCGAATTATCATAAAAAATGTCATCACGAATTGAAAGCATTAAGATAACTAAACCGCGTTGAAACGGTTTTATCGGAACGAGATTTATTATATCAATCACGGTCTCATTATTTTTGACAAATCGCCACATGCCTAAGTACTGAGACGCTATTAAAATAAAATATATCGATAAAACTAACGATTTATTATCACAAAACATTTCAATTAAGCTCGTTTGGAATGCGAGTGAGTCTCATTAGTATGGGCGACGATTCGGCCCGTGATAACGTCGGCTCCCAAATTTTACGACTTTTTTATTATTTTCAAAGCGGCACTTGTAAAGTGACACGGAAAAAATAAACACAAAAACGCAACATGTGGCTGTGCTGATGTTTTTTAAACGGTTACCGCAAACCGCCCGAGAAATCGACTCTTAACGATTTGCAAACACATAAAATGTTATTGGTTTTGTTTATATTAGGTACGTATAGAATTTAAAGCGGAATATTATACTCGTATTCCTTATTGTTATTTACAAACACTACAGTACAAGAAAAAATGCGATGTGCGATTTTCTAATCACGCATTTGCCAATTTTCACAAAATTAGATTTCAGAGCAATTACCAGTTACATCACATTCACTGGTAAATTGCAAGGTTTACAAACAGATACCTACCGGTAGAAAAAAATTTGTAAGTAACATCGGCAAACTTTTTTATTAATAAGAAGAAACGCTAAAGCTTTACATAGGTAGGTACATGATCTTCAAATAAATGATACTTCTGTGCAGGCACATCGGCAAAACCTATTAATGTGCGACTAAGTCAAAAAGCACTGTATTTACTTAGATTGTCATAGTTTTCAGGTCAGCTTTAACATGAAACTTTAAATACAAATAATGGCAGAAGCCAAATCCCACGCCTTATAAAACAAACAGATTTCGCAACAAAAATTTAACAGTGAATTTAATGACAAAAGAATCACACGTACTTTGAATTATCTCTTCCAGACCAGTTAATAATAATCATCATCATCATCAGCCTTCAAATGTCCACTGATGGACATTATTTATTTATTTAAGGAATGACAACAGCCACACAATTGAGACTAAAACCAATTTGTTTACATAAAATTACTTAGGCCAAAAACAGTTATTCACAACTTGTTTACATTATTACGCTTAACTTATTATAATGTTTATAATTTGTGATTAAAACTAATTACAATTTTTTTTTATCGAACCACCAACATGTAGTACTAAGTACTAAACTGTTGGTGACTCAAAAAGTTTGATTCTACTTTCATCACAATATATTATACTAGCTTTCCGCCCGCGACTTCGTCCGCGTAAAGTTTTTTTTTCCAAAATAAAATTGTGCCTATGTTACTCGTGGATAATGTAGCTTTCGAATGGTGAAAGAATTTTTAAAAACGGTCCAGTAGTTTTTGAGCCTATTCATTACAACCAAACAAACAAAGTTTTCCTCTTTATAATATTAGTGTAGATGAGTCTCTGATCTTATTTAGAAATGTGTTTCTGCTACCGATAAATGGATCTATAAAGCCAAACTCATCGTTATAACTACGAGCTATTCTAGTTAACACTGCATTGCAACCATAATTGGTTTGGTGTGCCGGGACAGCGAACAGGGCGGTGTGGCGCGTGCGGCGCGCGGGCGCCCGCAGCGCGAGCTGCGCCACCAGCTCGGGGCAGTCCAAGCGCCCGCACACCACGTCGTGGAGGAGCCCCATATCCATCACTGCGCGCCGTTGCTCTAGCGTTAGCATACGGTATTTGCGACAATTGTCGGTGTAGGATGCAGAGTCTTTTTCCTTACATTTATAATTAAGATGGCGAATAAATTTTTTCTGTATACTCTCAATCCGATTCTTATGTATAGCGTAAAATGGAAACCATATGGGACAAGCGTATTCCAGAATACTCCGCACATACGCGTAGAAAACAATTTTAATGCTAATTAAATCGGTGAAAGGTTTACATGTGCGCATTACGGAGCCCAGACCGCGATACGATCGACCGACTATATTATCAATGTTGTTCGAATATGACATCTTAGAATCCAGCCAGACTCCCAAGTCTCTAACCAGCTCGACCCTTTGTATGGAAATGTTGTTAAAACTGTAATCGAATAGTATCGGTGTCTTTTTACGAGTAAAGCTGATACATTGACACTTGGGAATACTGACTGTTATATTATTTTTGGAATAAAAAGATACGAGATTGTTGAGATCCTGCTGGATCGAAACACAATCTGTCATCGAGTTAATATTCATAAAAATCTTTTTATCGTCTGCATATAAAAGGTGTTTAGCACTATTGAAACATGAATTTATATCATAAAGATATGCATTATAAAATAGAGGGCCTAAATGCGAGCCCTGTGGAACACCGGAGGGCACCGATATATAGTCTGACCTGTATCCACCAACCACCACTGCCTGGGAACGATTAGTCAAATATGACGCAATCCATCGTAATAAGTCCCCGTGTATACCCAGTGATTCTAATTTTTGTAGCAGGATGACGTGATCGACACGATCAAAGGCCTTTTCGAAATCAGTATAGATCACGTCAACCTGCCCTCCACCTTCCATATGTTCAAGAACATAGTTTGTGAATACAGATAAATTGGATACTGTTGACCGACCTCTCAAGAATCCATGCTGCGATGACGGTACCCCTCGAGCTATGATATCGTAGATATTTCTGTATATATTTTTTTCGAAAACTTTAGCAATGGTATTAAGAATCGATATAGGTCGATAATTAGAAATAACAGATTTAGAGCCTTTTTATAGACTGGAATAATGTGAGCTTATTGACTGGAATATTGTGAGCCAGATCGTAGGAAAGTTACATGTCTTTAGAGAAAAAGAGAATAGGATTGCTATAGGATGAGCCAGGCTTTCAGCATTATGGCCTTACCAATGGCAATTGTATTGGAATGGAATGAAATTTTTCGAATTGAGCTGCCCGTCCAGGGAAGGACCCACCTATAGAATACCGCGGTGGCAACTGACAGGTGACTGGCCAGTTACTTGCCCGTTGTCACAGCGACTTGGGCTTCTCTTTCGCTTTCCATCAGGCGGGAGGCCATTATGCTGAGCTGCAATTTAAAAAAAATGTCTAAATCGAAACCCGGAAACTATACGGACGACGACAGACCAGTTAAAATAAGAAACTTCAAACAAGCCAAATGCAGTACTATGTTTATACTTCAATACATAGTAGAAAGGCGTTAAGTAGGCAATTCAGCGGATAGTTCACGGCTCTTATCGCAGCCGAGTGCGGCAATCATTTCAATTGACTCCTCCGCATCAAGTCGTAGCCTCGAGGGCTTCTCTTGGCGCCGGTGAACTGCGGTCAAGTGTCGAGACTGTAAGTTCCGCATGTTGTAGGCGGCTTACAAGTAACTATTTATTAATCTGTGGCTTAGGCTAAACGTATGACAATTTGCAATTGTTACTGTGCTGGGAGATTGACGACAAGCTGCTAATGGTTGTAAAGGTTAGAGCTTTAAATGCAAATATAACTGAGAATGGTGATAACTGAGAAAAATACTATAATTCTAAGCCAGATTTAAAACTGTTTGCTGGTGCTTCTGCGACACTTGTCTTTCGTACTACCTACCTAAATTCCAGTAGTAAGAAAAATTAAAAATACCAATCTAGTAAATGGGTACACCACATAATGTGAAAACACCTTAGTGTAACTTACTGATAATTAACATTTTTCACTTCGTAAAAATAATTAAGATAAATTTTCAGTCAAAAGCAAGCATAATTCGTGAAGTTATACGTTCCTAAAGCTATACAAAATGTATTTAAGATTTGATAAAAAAAACACAACATGATATTACATGACATCAATGCTGTTTCATTTAAAAAAATACACGAAGAAGGGTACACGTGCTGGTAAAGAGTTCCACAGCTTACTGGTCCGGCAGATGTACAATTTGTCATACTTTTGGTAGGAGTGCTATGGCGCGATTAGTTTGACAAAGTATTTTTGATCAAAGAACTGTGAACCGATTAGGATAACTCTTTTTTGTTTCTAAGAGTGTACTTCCTAGGACTAGAAATGGGACCACATTTTAATAATGACTTTGAAGTCGGTTTGTTTCTTGTTAATTTTATTTGTACAAAAGATAAACAGGAAAACTTCGAATCAAACATGTAAAGAAAATCACGTGTAAAACTGAATACAACTGAAGCCCAATTATATAGTCATGTGTGCCTCCCCTCGTGACAAACTAGCTTTTGTAGCTCTATACAATGGGCGTCCTATCAACATTTCGAGTTCCGATGTAAACGGCGAGTGCTGAGGTAAATATCGGAGGGTGGAAACAATTGATCATTATAACAGTGTCTCCGGCGGTACAGTCGCCATCGCAAGTTGTTATTTCTAGCCGATACCTTTGAAAATAGTTCACTGCTTTACAACATTCAAAAGACAGGTGTACTACCAAATAAGCCAACGGGCCAATAAAAACAATTGTATTTGTAATTTGGTACGTTTTAAATAGAAGGTGATATTTTTTGTGTTGATTAAAAAGAACTCTTTTCTTTTCACTTTATTTTTTAATAAATAGGAATATATCGTATCGTCGTCGGGTAAAATTTACTTACCGATGCTGGCGTGGTAGCCGAAATAATATAATTCACCGAGGTTTGTATAACCTGCGAATGGATACAGGTTTAAAAAAAAGTAAAAGCAATAAAACCTGACAAGTTTTATTGTTGTAACTTTTACAAGTTTTTTATACATATAATGGCATAGCATATAGTGGCTTCCCTTGGCCTGATGGAAAGAGAAGCGAAAGAGAAATCGATGTTAGAAAGGATAAGAAATCAATTCTTTTTAAATGTGTTGTTAGGTACTACTACGAAAATCATGAAATAATAATGTTCATTATTCTTGATATAATGTATCATGTCGTTAATATGGTTTAATACGAAGACAATGCATTTAAAACGATTACGAGAACATTAAAGATAGCGTGCGTCATTTGATCATAGAGCCCTTACAATTTAAACCTTTCTGTAAGTGACTGTACGCATTGTAAACGTTAAACAATTTACCAGCACAATACATGGGCAGTGCATTATAATAATAGTTTATTTTAATTGCGAAGCCGTGAACGTATTATTGAAGAACGAACAATCGTGCAATCTCTGCCATTATTATGGCCTTTAATTATGTACTAAAAGTTGTATATTTTCGAATAAAATTACCGACTTTGAGTACCTACGATCAATAGGTGACCTACTTAGAAATAATCAAGTTATTCGCAGGCTTAGCTTAGAATATTGTTAGGAAATTCTGTTTTAGGGAATCTAAGAACCTATAATAACAGTCTACAGACATATTTTTGTTTTAATAAGAATACAAAAAGTTACTCGTTTAAATAATGCGAAAAGTTAAAGAATGTTGTCACGATGGCAATCATTTGAGAAATACCTAAACAACAAACTTTTGGAGTACCGAACTGAAAAGGGCATCCAAAGTCGAATTAATGTCAAATGAATCAGATTTACTTTCGTCACAGTATTACTGATTCATTTTTAAATGTTATTTTTAGTATAAAAACTGAAAGCTCAGTAAGTAATGGTTTTGAGTGTACCGAATTAAAATGTTTATAGTTTAGGTATACCTATACCTACTTGTTTGATCACCTTATCCAAATTTTCGAAGATGTCATATAAAAAGCTAGTTATTGTGATTATTTCCGTGTCCTTTATCACTTTGACTATATTGAGTAAGTAGTAAGTATAAATAATGGCTGGATAATATTTATAATATCCACCTTCATTACTTTGGCTGTGACATTATAATGTATTTATTTATATAATGAAACAGTTTGAACGACTTTGCCCCTCTCTTCAGAATAGTACCTCCACTACTTGAAGGTTGTCTGGAAGAGTTCGATTACTAGCATTAAGGCCGCGTAGCGACTAGTTGTCTGTGGTACATTCTCTGTAAATGTTTTTTATTTTGTGCAATAAAGAATATGTATCTATCTAGATACCTAATTCCGAACGCAACGCCCTTTCTTTCATAACGACAAATATCCAGTAGCAACCATTACATTTATTTTAGTCGTGGCAATTTCCTTGCGCGGATGTTCCTCCCATCTGTAACACTTGCCAATCATACGCGTTACGGCTCGTTCGTCCTTCCTGGCTTACAGTGGGCCACTGTGCGACTATCAATGGTATAACACAACACAAGCGTTTATTGCACTTGATCATAAGCGACTGTAAAAGTGCGGCCAGATTATATAACATGTTATATTCACTTTGTAAACTCAAGCGGGAGTTTTAATCTCCCGATTTTCAAGGCGAAAGTGAATCTGTTTTTGCTGGATACGCACGCGTGATTTGCATGCAAGCGCAAAGTCATTTAGAATAAAAAAAATGGAAAAGATAAAGAATTGGTCCATTGCTATATTTATAATCGTCCACACTAATAAAACATGCAAAAAGGGCTTTATATAAAACATAGCAATATTATATACCATGTTTGTATTGGACGCATCTTTAGAATAGGCCATGTACTCTATAAAATAAAAATAAACGAATTTTCCACTCTTTGCCTTTTAATTAGGCAGAGATGAGATGAGATGGAAAGCTCAACATTAAATTTAACATAGTAAAAGTACCTACTGACGTAAGCTTCAGTTCTTTTCACGGTCCTGGTGTGGATGCTAATCAACGCTAACAGACAGGAGATCTTACAGCATTTTTGGTCTATCCGGATAAATTCCACGCCATCGCGCGACTGTTATCAAGTCCCTAAAACAATGTTGGTGCCACAGAATCGATTACGCCTAGCCCGCGGCCGTCTCCGACCGTATGATGACTTCATTGTGTCGATTATTTCCCCACAAAAACGTTCTAATGGGCGGGGAGCAGCGGGATCGCGCGGGTGGTCTATGTAATTACCGAGCCATTACGGAATTTCTCTATCTGATAGTTTGTCGCGTTAGGATTTACAACGTGGATGTTTTCTTGACTGGCCCGGTGGCTCATTTGGTAGTGATGTCTGCCACTATGCCCCATCAAGGCTCTCCAGTGGTGGGGCAATGCGGAACGCGTTAAAATTCGCAGTGGAATCTGTCCCACGGAAACTTTTAAGTGGGGCAGATTCACCTGCTTTAGAATTGGATGTATTCAGCTCCACTAGGGTCGGCACTCGAAATGTGATGAATCATCCCGTGGTGGGGGATGTCCGATCCTCATCCTGGACAAACACTCGTGTGTTCAACATTAAGGAACGTTCTGTGTCAAGGTGTTTATAGTATTAAAATATATGTATATTTGTGGTACCTTCATTGTACTCATACGCATAACCAAAGTGCTTAAGCAACTTACTTTGGGATCGGAGCAATATATAAGACATACTTTGATCTACATTATTTTCTTCTTATGAGAGGAATCAGACCTCTGTCAACCTCGAAGACAGAGGCTACGACTGAAGACTCTGGAGGTTTCATCACAGCGCTGTGAAAATTTCCCGAGGGAGGAAAAAGGTCCGTGAAATGGACAGCATTAGAATAATATTATACGCGTTAGAATACCAGATGCCAGGACAGTTTTATCACTAAACTTATGTGGAAACTAGTTGTGCCCGTATGGACAACAGCTCCATATAGTGTATGCCCTTTCTCAGGATCTAAATCATCTGTGTGCCAAGCTTACATACCAAAGGGATTCTTTAGTTTTGGCGTGAAAGCGCGACAGATAGTCAGAGTACAGTCGCATTTAAGTATATGTACTTAAGTAATAATAAAGATAGATGACTGGCTCGGTGGCTCAATTGGTAGTGACCTCCGCCTTCTGAGCCAAGGGTCGTGGGTTCGATCCCCACACAGTACAAACATTTGTGTGCATGAACATGTCTGTTTGTATTGGTCTGGGTGTTTTCTATGTATAAGTAACATGTATTTATTTACAAAAAAAATGTATCTAAGTAAGTTTATCTAGTACCCATAGTACAAGCTTCGGCTTAGTTTGGGGCTAGATGGCGCTGAGTAGCCCAGCGTAGCATGTCTTGGGTAATTTTATTTTTAATTTAGATATAACTATATGCTTCATTGTACACCCAATAGTTGCCTTCAAGGCTGAATATTAAAGTACAATTAAGTACCTTAGGGTCTTATCACTAAAGCAAGGTAACTTAACGATGTAATGAACGAATGCAAATGTTAACTAAAACATTTTATAACGAAATTAAAATTTATTGAAACGAAAGCTTTGCATTTTTACAGCAATAATCTTGCATTAGCAGAACTTAGAATCCTTATTTAAATTATTTATGAAGGTCCAAACAAGTTTTACCGACTAGAGCTTGTTCGGTGTCCATGGGAAACTGTTTAAAGAATTTCATTTTAATGAACTGGATTCTTCTGGACACTATATTTGCATAATGGATACGGTGTTAATTGCGAAACATATCAGGATCATAATTAAATTCTAGTTTGTAGCGTGTATAGGATGTAATTATAATGAAATTAAATGCATCGCTTTGGTACACATAATTTTAGCTCTTGTTATTTCTTTTTGCGAACATTATTTCATGTTCTTTATACAATTTATAAAAGGCCATGATACCGTTACATAGGTACTTATTTCTGCTACGAGATAGGTAGTACACTTTATTTCTTACTAATGTTTTTGGTAAGTTGGAAGGAGCCCTATTTTCAGCAGTGGGCATTTTCAAACTGATCGTGAAGCTATCTATGCGAGATATTCTTTCCCTACCCATATAATTAAATAAACTAGTCAGACGCCACTTGCATAAAAAAAATCTCTGTCTGGTTCAGTATGTTGTAATCAATTTTCATACTTAATTACTGCCTTAACTTTGTTATTATGATCTCGTTACTATGACGAGTTCTGTTGGGCGTTTAATCGATCTATTACACCGACCAATTCTAGTTTAAGTCGTGGTAACGTGGATGTGTAGCATTCCACCCTATTATACTGTCTGCTGGATTCATTGTGATCTAGGGTTGGCAAAAGTCTCTTTTACACCGCTGACTGTATTTACAAACCACCAAGAGAGGTAGGACATAGCGAATCATCGCTCGAATTGAGCCGCCCGTCCGGGAAGGACCTCCACCCTATAGAATACCGCAGCCAAATGACTGTGTCATGTTTCTGCCGGTGAGTAGGGTTCAAAGTTTCCCACTTCTAAATTTTGATACCTTGTATCTTTGTTATTTATTGTTTAATGAAAAAAACGAAGAATACACCTCCAATATATTTTTATGATCTAAAATACGGACTAATTATGACGTGATTAATTTGACCCTGGAAACATCCCCATTCAGTCGGCGGTAAACATTTTGGCCACCGGGAACGAAGTCTTACGGGCAGCCCTGGCTGACCGCAGTGCGACTGCGCAGAGACCAATCGCCCGGTGCGCACGCTTCGTAATTTCGGATCTAATTCATTCCTACGCAGGTGGTCGGCCGTCCTCGCTCTCTGTAATCATTGTTTTCACAAATAAATAGCGCTCGATTGTTCGTTTCTTTAGGAACCGCAACAAATTGGGGCACAAATTGATTGTTTACTGGTTTGACGGATTGTTGATCGTATTTTTTGTTATGTGAATTGGAGATGATAGGTTTTGTTGGCATTGTGAGTACAAATATCGGGAGACAGTTTGTAAGCGTTACTTTGATAGGTTGGGAATCTTATTTAGAGGCCTATGCGCCAGCTGTTGACTGCAATAGGCTGATGATGATGATGATTAAGATACATAGCTACTTGTTGCTTAGGTACATTTAACTTGACGATTTATAAGTACTTATTTTAAGCATATGTGAATAAAGGTATTTTCATTTCATTAGAATTAGTAAAAAAATATGCAGTCGAAATGTTTATTACGTGCGCTTGGCTCCAATTCGCCTGATATTAGACAATTACTTACGATTCAAAAACCGATTCACTCTCGCCTTGAAAGTCCGAAGATTATATCTATGGTAAATGGACTAGCAAAAGGATTGGTGCCAATTGGTTCATGGGTACAAGTTCACTCGAATACTTGCTGACAACCAAAGATAAACCGAAATCCATCTCCGAGTTTTAAGTCTCACACTGTATAATGATTTTGCTGGCAACTCCAAAAAAAAAGAAAATTGGTGGGTGTTTGCTTAGATCACCGCTTTACTAATGGTGCGAAATGAATTGCGAAGCTCAAGACTGCACGATGGCGAAGTAATATGGACGCTCTATTTATCGCACGCCTCTAGTAGAGACTCAGCTTTAGCTACTAAGTCGAGAGTTGTCGGGAGAACCGATTTATTTGACGGCTAATTTATGCCGGCCGCCATAACTTAGAGCCGGTAAACACGCGCCATCTACTTGTACGAGCATACTGCGTGTCTAGGATTACTGTTTATTACAGTATTTCGTGTAGAATTTCGGGTTAATTTCTTAAATTTGCATTAAGAAGCCTTTTCCTCGTATCGCAAAAATGGAACTTTCGAAGCAAGAGATTAACTCTACATACTAGCTCCAAGAAGAATAAAAAAAGTCTGATATCATAATTAGAAAATAATGTTTTGTTCTTATTGGACGTAGTTAGAGGTAGAATGGCGAAAGAGGGGAGAAGGCCTTTGTTGCTTGCTACCAATGCTACTATGACAATTGTAAACTTCTAAACATACTAATCTCATTCTGTGGGTGTCATAAAAGATGACTAAAGCAATATCAGGAAACGGGTAGCATCGTTTATCTATGTGCAAACAAAGCCTACTGACTGTAGTGAACAACCTGCTGCCAAACTTGGTGACTATGGAAAATCCTCTATAAATGGGCCTATAGGTCTATGTGCAGCAGTAGACGTCTGCATGGCGATAATGATAATTAAAAAGGTAATGAAAATGTATGCGCGTTAGCTCTACAAAATTTATCAACTCTTTAAAATCGTAACCTTATATTCACTACTTTAACAGTTCGAATTAACTATCTAACTATAACTATCCCAATCTATCGCAGATTGCTTGCTGCGCTATCAGATGACCCAGAAAGCGCAGCAAGTTAATTACAAACGCGATCTTCATAATGCAATGCAACGTAGCGCAGCACCCGCCAGTCGCGTCAAACCGTTTTACAATTCAAATGGCCCCGGTACTCGGCTCGTGTTTGACTCCCAAATCGTGCAAGTGTAGGTCTTGAACTTGAATTGTGCAAACAGCGAAACCTATTTAAAGCTATACTTTATTACCAGCTGGAAAAAAGCAGGCGGATAGACAGTCTTGCTTAAAACTAGAGAAATATAGAATTTTTCCGAGTGGATATGACTTAGGGACCTTCAAAAAGCGAGCCTATAGATTTCTCAAGGGCCGGTAACGCAAATGTGACTCCCCTGGTGTTGCAGTGTCTATGGGCTGAAGTGATCACTTACCATCAGGTGACTTTCAGGCCCATTTGCCCCTTCTATCATAAAAAAAGAGAATAGTAGGTATGATCATTAATGTTTTGGACATGCATTAATAGCCTCGGTGGCGCCATCCCGGTTAAACCAATGTAGAAAATGTTCTTGTGCTCTGGGAGACAAGGAACAATTTTAATTTGAGATCGAATCGAACGATTTATTTATTAAATTTTTTGCCAATTCATAGACGAATGGTATGAATTGGCAAAAAATATAAAACATCTTAGAAGATTGAGCAAAAATATACGCGTATCTACAATTTATTTATATAATCCAGCAAGGAATATGGATTTGTAAGTATTTTCAACTACCAATTAGACAAATTAAGCACAGAAGTCTAATATAGACTAAGGTCAACGTAGGCGTCTTAAAAGGGCACGGTCAGAATGCAAAATAGATAGTCTTAACAAACCTTTGCTTTATATAGGAGTTATGTTTAATTATGTATTGTGTTAAGTTTAGTTGTCTTATATAATACCTTCTCGTACCTGATAAATATCACACAGATACACCACAAATAGTATACAACTGACTGAAAATAACCCCCAACCCACGACATGGCAAGCACACCCAAGATATGGCCGGCTGAGCCACACAGCGCCATCTAGTCCCAAACTAAGCCGAAGCTTGTATTATGGGTTCTAGACCACTGATAAACTTGCTCTTTTTAACTTTTTTTTTGCAAATTCATAGATAGGTACTATTACATAGCTATATTCAAACCAATACAAACAGACATGTTTGTACTGGCGAGGTTCGAACCCGCGACCATTGTGTGAGAGCCGTCCACTATCACAAAACCGAAGCGGTCGTCTTTCTTTATTGTCTTCTGTTAAGCAAGATAAAAGTAGAGTAAATTGCAAATGTAGGTTAATGAAACTCAATTATCGATAGAATATTTATGAGGTTTTCGTTTACAGTAAATCTCAGTGACATTATCCGATTAAGATCAGAAAATCATTCGAATATTCGTAATGTCGTGACACACGAATTAGTCATAAAAATGTTCGCATGCACTCTTCGATTCAAATGGGATTTACACCATTCCAATTACTGAAATTAATATAAATGTTGAAATACAATTTAACAAAGAAAACTTAAAGTAGATTTCATTAATCGTAAACAATAAATTTAATAAGTAGGTACATTACTTTCACATTAGATTTATAACTAGTTTCACGAATAGGTTTTATTAAATCGTTGCTCAAAATTCAGAGTCAGATGTAAGTAATATTTACGGAGAATTATCAAAGACAAACACTCCATATGTTAATTAAGATAGCTTTTATAAATGCAGCTGATAACTTGATTACAAGAAATTTGCAATTCGTTAGAGACTGCTCCATTTATTTTACGCTCCAAAACTAAATAAGTACACAGTTATAATCCCTTTAATCGTTATAGTTACATTTATTCATTAGTAGTACTTCTTAAATTAGTACATACCTGAAAGGAATCATCAAGAAATATTACCTATAATGAAAATCATTTGGTACCTACCAATCCTGCTTCTAAACTCGTGATTTCTAAATCCTCAACTAACGTTCGACTTAATAAACATTTCGACGGATTTTTAACTAATTTTAAATTGAAAATAATAATACGTTCGGAATCTTTCGTTTATGTTTTCAGCGGATGGAGTTCTAGCGAATTCTTTTATAACTTCCCTAAATCTTCCCCTTAGAAGAAAACGTAAGATCCAGTTCCTATTATTATTTCTACACATTGTGCCATTTCACATACCACACGCGTTTGCTTTCTGAAAGGCCACGGATGAATGCGCTAAAACCGCCCGTCTAAATCCCGCTTAATAAGAACTCCTTTTTTTTCGTTTTCATCTCACGCGCCCTCGAGATTCCCTCCGGATAAGTAAATGATGAGTCATCAGCGAATTCTTTTATAATTAGCCTACGACCAACATCACAGTGTAAAGAGTACCAGCGAGCGAGTTAGTCAGTTAAAAATGGCGATTTCCACTGTAGCTACGAGTTAAGAAATGTAAACCTCGCTCTAGACTCTCTTTGGTGTAAGTTAATATAGGTAGCATTAAGCTAAAGGCATCAACTGAATGAGTGTAGCTTGTGATCGAGCAGATTGGCGCGTCTTTTTTTCTTTTTTTATACATAATGATGTTCCTACGCCTGATGGAAAGCGAAAGAGAACCCCAAGTCGCTGTGACAACATGCAAGTAACTGGTCAGTTATCTGTCAGTTGCCACTGCCATGCCGGCCCAACCCAAACCTCCCACGAGGTCCTAAACCCTATTCACCGGCAGAAATAGGTACGACCCGTAGGTCATTTGGCCCTGGTATTCTATAGGGTGGTACGGTAATTTTATCTTAGGAGGAGAAGCCTACGTCCAGCTGTGGTTGCCCAAAATAATAAATCCATAAGTAAGTAGTTGAACCCTAACACTGTACCATCACTGGTAAGTAGATGCCTTGATTTTATAATTTTTAGAGGTTTTGTAACACAACGAAATTAAGAATTATGTCCCTTTGAATTTCTGTATTCCAGAATGAGCATTATGTTTACGCCAAAGTCAAGTCTAAATTGGCATGTTGGCGTGTTGCAAAGTTGGTTATCATCAAAATGGAAATAACTAAGAAGGCAGGAAGGAAGAACAAAGGAATATCCTAAACTGTGCCAGCATTCTTGTAAAATTACCCGCACTGGGCGCTAAGATACGCCAACAAGAGCAACCCAACGAAGATTGATGAGAGCAAGCTTCGAAAACATTAATTATGGGATTGGGGGGATAGTGAGGATGCGTGGTTAAAACTGTTCGGGTTCATTCATTTTCGAAATTAGCGATATTAAGACCGTTTGCGAATGGATAACTAAATTTCCCTCTCAGGGCGGTTCTTGCGTGGTCAGGATTGCGTTTTTATTATCTCATTAGGCTTAAAGTCTTCAAATCAAGCAATAAAGGTAATTACTTTAATAAATTGCTTGAATTTAACGTTGTAATTTTTATATGGGCAACTAATATTTGGATGGATAATAACTCGAACGCACAACTTACGCTTTTAAATTTGACAGTTAAAATGTTGGTTGAGATGAATTATTTTAACATAGGACTCATCATCATCAACAGTCGCAATCGTCCACTGCTGGACTTAGACGACATATGACAGACAGACATGACAATTATTGTTATTTGGGGGGATTTTCTTTAGCCACCACGCTTGGCAGGCGGGTTGGTGACCGCAGTAGGTTTTATCAGTACCCAGGTAAACGCTGCTGCCCGTTTCCTGATATTCTCTTAGTCTTCTTTTGCGACAATCACGGTATAAGATTGGGTGGTCTTAGATCCGGAAACACACGGACACCATATGGAATCATTATAAGGGGCAGCGCAGACGACAGACTTTTTGTGCGATAGAGTCTGTGTCTGAGACATTTAAAAAGAGCGTCTAGGTCTGCCGGCAGAATGATTGAAGATGTGCGTCGTGTGCGTTGAGTCTGTAAAATATCCGCGACAGATTTTTGCGCGTCGTGTGCGTTACTGCATATAATTGCAAAAAAGTGCGTCACGGATAGTGTGTCGTCTGCGCTGCTCCTATGTATCTATAAAGTCTATAAAACGATTTTAATTATGCGGAAGTTCTAATTACAATATCTACCTAATATTATGGAATGTTATTTCATCCAACTTCCACCAAATTCCAACCATTCTACCAAACATTGAAGCACAAAGTTGATGTCTCACGGTACACCATAATACGCCCCCCTTTTCACGTATCATGTTGATGTCACGAGGTGATTAGGAAGGCCTCGCACCTGTCCGTTACCAAACCATGAACCGACCTACATTTATGAGTATTAATGGCATTACAAATGCGTTGAAATAACTGGTTCCTCCTTTATCACTTTATACCATATGTTGGTGTCACGGACGTAAATAATTGTTTGTAGTGGTAAAACAAGATCTTATGTTGATTTTGATGATTCGTCACATTCAGATGCTGACCTCAGACTTTGGCAGTAACCACCTCAGAGAATTAGACTTTCGTCTAATAGCGCACTTTTAATAAAATAACAACCTAACTCGAAATTTCGGAAAAATTACTTTGCGAAAAAGGGGTACCTAATTATTATCGTTTTTCACCTAGTATAATTTTACCAAATTTCTGATTAAGGTCTTTATTTTATTAAAACTATACGGTAAGGTACACCATGGAACCAATTCATTTCGCACTAATAGCGCAGGTTTTAGTGTCAGTAAATGACAATATCATGACTCTGATACTGTCAACTTTTGAGATGATAATCATCATCTCAAAAGTTGCCCACGCTTAATTAAATAGCAAAAAAATATTATCCGTTGTGAAGAACAGCCCTCTTCTCACTCCTCTTTAAAAAAAAGCAAAATTCCATTAGCCGAAGTTCCGTTGTGCAATAACCGTTTCTGTCACAGTAAGTCTGCATTGCAAGTGAATGCGAATAAAAGCCTTCAAATTATTTAATTATTCCATTAAAGCGAATGCAAGTTATTGGGCAATGATTCAATCTTATATGGAAGAAAGATTGTCCATGCGGACCTCGGCGCTTTCATTACAGAATGCACCATCGAAAATTGTACCTCAAAAAAAATACCGGTCCGGTGCGAGTCAGACTCGCTCTCAAATGGTTCCATACCATTGGTAAGATTTTAATGTCAGGTAAAAAGCGGCAGCAAAATTCAATTTCATTTGTTTTCATTTTATTATTTATTTGAAAAAGAAACAGATGCACCCGAGTATTTAGTGAATATTTCAAAGGCTATGTTGTTATTATTGATATCGAGGAAAATTGATAGAAAAATCGCGTTTGTAGTATGGGAGCCCCCTTAAATACTCGTTTAATACGAGTTTTTGTTTTGTTTTCAGTATTTTTTGTTAGAGCGGCAACAGAAACACATAATTTGTGAAAGTTTCAACTGTCTAGCTAGGTTCTTGAGATACAGCCTAGTAACAGACGGGCAAACAACGAAGTCTTAGTACCTAATCCCGTTTTTACCCCTTGGTTACAGAGCCCTAAAAAAGAACACGAAAACCGTGGGACCCGAAATGCTAATGAGGACCAACATGGAATTCTTGTAGCAATATGAATATTCACAGTGAAAATGTATGTAGCACAATGGCATTGGACGTAAATCCATTTCCAACGGGCGATAATACGTGGACGACATAGTTTCCTCGACCCCGCTGAACCTCTGACGAACAATGGGCGTCTATTCAACTAAGTTTGTTCCTTGCGGCTGCTATAAGGACAATACCCTGGGAGGAAACATTACACGGAGTTTACTAATATTAAATGAGTAAGTATGAAGTACTGGCTGGACGCGTAGCTACATAATAGTTTAGGAACGGTTTCACGGGCGTACTTACACTTACTCGTGTTTCTAAATTGTGTATTATGAATAAACTTCTACTTAGGTACTACGTAAGGGGGTACTTTAAGACAATGATACTGTTGATGAATTTTATAATTTTCAAGGCGGGAGTGAATCGGTTTTTGTTGGGTTAGCGTGCTTCATCCTAGTCTGCCTATCTTAGTATGCTTAAATTTTAAAACTACGCAGCGGATTTTGATGCTGTTAAGGAAGGTTTATGTGTATAATATAAAAGATAAATGCTGATAATTTTATCTTAATTATACACGAAGCGAAGCGAGGGCGGGTCGTTAGTATAAAATAAATCTTTGGTCATATTGACTAGATCATATTTGTGACGGATTTATAGTAAACGGCTATGGTATACTCGTAGTTTGAGTCATTTCCCGAAAATTGACGTCTGAGCTTAGAAGACCAGACTTTTTTCTGTCCTAAATTCCTGCGAGCTTATTAGTTTTTCAAACATCAAGGCATAGACCCAACTAGTAATTTACGGAATTACAAGGATAAAGGATTGATTTAGTTTCACAATAGGGAAAGGGTCGTTGAAAATTACAAAGAAGCGTCTGATAAATCAATCTTAGTCCCGACTGGGGCAGACTGTCGTATCCCGGACAATTTCGAAACACAAAGCCCTCGTCAGTCAGAATCACGGTTTGCTGACGAGCGTCGCAAAACCAGAGCTGAAGTTGGGCGGTAGTTTCAATTAGTATACTCGACATTAATATTTTATATAAATTTGGATTATTCACTAAAGATTTCACCGGGTCGGTAAGCTGAAGTGGCAATGGGCTGGCCACATCAGCCGCAGAACCGATAACCGTTGGGGTAGTTCTGAAGTGGAGACCGCGTCTCGGAAAACGTAGTGTAGGACGCCCTCAGACCAGTTGGAGTGACGATTTGCGCAGGACGGATGGCAAGTGCTGGATGCAAGAGGCCCGGGACCGATTGAAGTGGCGAGCATTGGGAGAGGCCTATGTCCAGCAGTGGACTGATGTGAGTTGATGATGATGATAACTAATGGTTTCGTAAATAATAGCAGAATTATAGCGACTCTTATCTTCTTATCCACAAGTTACGTCACGCGGGATCTCATGACTTTTTGACGCCTCCCCCCTCCTTGTCACAGCTGGTCCCTTTTGCGGGATTCCTTTCTCTCTTATATTTCTCACACTTCATGGACCCCTAGGGGTGAAAGCCTTCCGCTCTCCCAACAGTCCAGTGATCATGACAAGGCCGGCCTGGCCATCATCGTAGTCATTTAGAAAAAAAAGTCATGGGGTCCATGATTTCTTTCCCGTCCTTAGATAAGTGTGACGTAATTTAGAGGTGGCCCCTTATTTGACTCGCTTAGTGACTCATTTAATACCTAGTAACCGCTGCCTTCCAAAAAGTTGCGACAAACAAAACAAACGTTTAATATTTCACTGCTAATGCGTATTTAGTCAAATAATTAGGTACAAAATAATACTGTTAATTATTCATGTCAATTTATCAGATTAAAATTATGAACTTTGCAGAACAATTTGTAATTTGCAGCCGACTGTACCACTAGTTTATCGTAGTCTCAAAGGGCAAAGTTGTTAATCAACTTGCAAAGTTAAATTAACTGCTATGTTTTGTGAATATCGGATATTCCGGCAAACGGTTTATAATAATAACTAGCTGTGCTCGCGACTTCGTCCGCGTGGAATAGTTATTTTTTCCCAGTTTTTTTTTACATTTTCCATTATTTCTTCGCTCCATATAGTTCCAACATGATGTTATATAGCCTAAAGCCTTCCTCGATAAATGGTCTATTCAACACAAAAAGAATTTTTCAATTCGGACCAGTAGTTCCTGAGATTAGCGCGTTCAAACAAACAAACAAACAAACTCTTCAGCTTTATAATATTAGTTAAGATAATAATGGGGTTATTTCGTTTATTGTAAGTAGGTAGGTCGCGTTCTCTCAAATATGATATTCAAATTGTAATTGATGACTAAATAGGCTCTTATGGCTAAAAATTGTAATTAGTCTGTCTTTTAGCTCATTCAAAAATAAAATACACGTATTTTTTATTAGTAAATTAGACTAAAAGTTACAAAGTCTAATAGGCTAATTATATAAGGTACTAGCTGTGCTCGCGACTTCGTCCGCGTGGAATAGTTATTTTTTCCCCGTTTTTTTTACATTTCCCATTATTTCTTCGCTCCTAATAGTTGCAGCGTGATGTTATATAGCCTAAAGCCTTCCTCGATAAATGGTCTATTTAACACAAAAATTATTTTTCAATTCGGACCAGTAGTTCCTGAGATTAGCGCGTTCAAACAAACAAACAAACTCTTCAGCTTTATAATATTAGTTAAGACTAGCTGTGCTCGCGACTTCGTCCGCGTGGAATAGTTATTTTTCCCCGTTTTTTTTTACATTTTCCATTATTTCTACGCTTCTAATAGTTGCAGCGTGATGTTATATAGCCTAAAGCCTTCCTCGATAAATGGTCTATCCAACACAAAAAGAATTTTTCAATTCGGACCAGTAGTTCCTGAGATTAGCGCGTTCAAACAAACAAACAAACATACAAACAAACAAACAAACTCTTCAGCTTTATAATATTAGTTAAGATAAGATATGTGTGTATACTCGTATATCTAGTTAGGTAAGGTATTTTTAACGACAATTGACTTCTTAATAATAGAATTGTGAAAAGCATTTTAGTCACTCCAACCGCACACGTAATCTGTCTCAAAGGGGAAAGTAGTTAATCAACTTGCCAAGTTAAATGAAGTACGGTTATGAGGAATCACGGAAAGGCAGTTGATAAGTCGCGAGCGCTGCATTTCCTGCCCATATTAATGTTTAAACGATTCGATTTAAGTGGGCGTGAAGCCCAGCCAACTTGCTTCCCGCAGATTTGCGGTGATAATAATATTGACTACATTAAATGTCACTAATGAAGCGTGACGTGCAACGATAGGCACCGAGGAAATCGGCAAACGCATAGCAAAAAGATGGAGTCTTTTCCGCGAGCGGTATTATAAATCGGTAAAAATCCAACGCATCCCTAGGAAAAAGTTGTGATACATCGGTAGTTCTCTTTTTGTGTTCAATATCAGCATGGCTAATTGAATATTTTCGTTTTATTTCAACTAGATGCCACAAAGGAAATGCAACGAGTCTAACACACTTTTAAGAAATTGTTGAGTAGGTATACGAAACAAATACACTTTCGATCAATTTAAGATAAACAAAACCGATATCCAATTCCAATCGTCTTATCCATATCGCACTTTAAAGGATGCTTAATTAACCATATTTAATAACATTCAATTAAATAAATTGATTAACTATGTACTGTTAGCGATTATAATCTAAATATTATTACATAAATGTATCTATTTCAATTTTATAATAACATTCTTTAAAAATAGAAGAAAATGTTTAATCTTTAAGTAAAAATGTATGGCAACACTGATATTTGGTTTTGACAGTCAGGTGTCAAAACAAGAGTAGAAGTGTGCGCGCGCCAAAAATGTGATCTAAGTGTATTATTATGTTGAGGAACCATTGAAAAGTTTATATCGCAATTATATTACTGTTAATTTCTGATTCCGGTGTCTAATTCGTCACCTTACCGCCTGACCAACCTGTGGGTGAGTCCTACATATCAGAAGAGGGAACGGACAAGCAAACCGCCCGCATTCTCAGGTATGTTTTTGTCTTTTGAATGGAACTCTGATCAACGTATTTTATTCACCCAGTTTTACAGTATATTGAATACAGAAGGTACTTTACAACAACTAGGTACCAAATACAAAGAAAATGGAACGGTTACATACCGTGGTTACTAGCTACATATCACCTACATTATGTTACTTTTACCTACAAGTCCATACTAATAAACAACATAAGCATTACTGGGTTCTAAGCATCTGAATATTGTTTATTTTACTTTATTACTAATTACTAATATTGGTCAGAGTATAGAGAGGAAACATTTCATTGTTTTTTTTGCATCTACATAACCAATTTGAAAGATTCTTTCACTGTTGGGAGGCTGCACTGCCCCAGTGAACCGAGGCCATATTAAATTTTAAATGTTAGGGATGCCTAACTTGCCAATGGTGTGATCCATTGTTGTTTTTATCTGAAATACCCGAAGCTAAGTAAGGATGGGTACATTTATATAGGTTTGCCAACTGTATACATTTGTCATCTATGTATGTATTGAACTGATTTTATGAAATTCTATTATGAGCACACCAACTTGCAAATTATTTCCCAATAAGTAGTTAAATCATACAGCCATTAAAGGAAAAAAAATGGTCCTGTTATAGCTGGCCATGTAATAAAATGTAAAAAAAAAAAAAATATACCTATCATGGTGTTACACCAATCTGAAAGTATCAACCGACTGGAAAATATTAGATTTTGAAAATTATCAATGGATGTTGTCAAATTTAACTATGATAAATTGACAAAATATGTACATACAATAAATACGTACAACTCTGGAACTTAGTTTTCAAATCTGTAAAATGAAAATATTCAACGGAATACATAGACTTAAGACTGGCCCGATGGCTCATTTGGTGGTGCCCCTGCCTTCTGAGCCGGGGGTCGTGGGTTCAATTCCCATACAGTATTAGTGTTCACAAGTGTGTCTGTTTGTGTCAGTTTGGATGTTTACTATATATAATTATGCACCTATTATCTATTTAAAGGAAGAGTATCTAAGTGAGTTTATCAGTTGCTTGATGCCCATGGTGCTTCGGCTTGGTTTGGGATTGGATGTTGATTTGTGGCCCGGAGTGGTGTGTCTTGGGTTATTTTAATTATTATTAGACACCTACTTACTAGGTTATCATAATAGAACATGGAAAATTATCTTAAGACATGAAATTGTGTCAACATTAAAATAATTGTGATAATATTAATTTATGGGTGATGTTAAGTTATTATTTATGGATATTTTATTCAAATTCAGATTCAAAATTATTTCTTGCATTATCATAGGCAGATACATTAAAATCTGTTACAGTCATAGTTAGTTCAGCCATGATATACCTCATGAAGGTGTACAATAAACTCTCAATCACAGGATTGATTAAGCAAGAATAACTTTATATTTCACTGAACAAACAGAGCCATTTCAAATATGTATAAACATGTGAGTCAAGATTTTTAAGTCCCTAAAGAGGGGTTTACATGACACCGTCTGATCAGAGATACCACAAGCGGCCCTTAAGCCTTAATATAATACCACATTGTAGATTAGACATGATATAGGCATGGAATGCCAATATTAATTAGATTATGATCTGACATTAGAATATGTTCCTCTACTTATTACAAATCATGCAAGTGACATAATCTCTGTAACTACTATTTAATATATAGCTACAACTTGATGTGCATGTTGGCTAAGAAATTAGACTATACACTTGCCTTGCATGAAGTCAGGTTAAATACTTGGAATAATATGTCAGTGTCACTGTGGCAATTAATCGAAAGAATCATTAGGAAAGTAACCTTTGGGGGATATATGACGAATCACCATGGTTATGCAATCTGTTTATGATTGTTTTCTGTTGTACCTACTTGATAACAATGAATTGTTATATATTTCCTTCCTTTCTCTCCTTGGGCATACCTAACTGAATACCTTGCAGTTTGAAACACTTGCACACAATGTCTGACTACAATATAACATTGAATGTACAAGGACCTAATTTTAAATCACCAGATAAATTATTGAAATATTGTTGTTACATCATTACTTTTAAAAGTATTAAAAGATCCCAGAAAGTTTAGTATACCTCAAAGAGCAGTTACACTAACATTATCAAAGAGTATAAAAACAATGTGTTATGTTTTCAAGTATGTTTTCATTCCTCATAACCAGATCATATTATTGCTCCCAAATGTTGGATAGAATTACAAAAGTGCAGCTAATGCAATTGGCCAGGGCGCCTACCTGAGAGATACTGCTGACAGGCTTCATCCACAGAGAGTAGAAAACAGCTTTTACCGATTTTGCGAAGTCGGTGTACAGCTTTCAAAGACAGTGTTGCAGGAGATTTAAACTTGACTATTAGTCGCGAAAGTCTACCCCTTGTAAAAGGTTTTACCTCTGGCATTCTGAAGTCTACCGGGAAAGTTCAAGTTGACTTGAGGACTGACCTTATCAGTGCTAACTCTGTAGTGCCAAATGAATTTTGAGTACAGATACTCTAATAAGACAAAATGTCTCAGAGCTACTGGTCAGTTATTAAAAGTTGGCGCGTTCAACACATTTACACATTGCGCTTGGGTAGTATCTGTGAATAAGCGCGCAGCGTGACATCTGTCATGAAAAGTCTCCTGGTCTTTCATACGCGCGGTCTGGCATATGAGTGTGAAGGGGACGGATTTGCTACTGTTTATAAATACAGTGTGATCTTTCTTTTGTAATTTAACCTTCAGCGTATTTTTTTCAAATGTAGGTAGTTATTTTCATGACTATTAAAAAAATAATTTACATTAATTTAAAAAAAAAAAAACAGTACCTATTTAGACTTTATGCCATAACAAATGATGATAATAAAGTAACATAAATTCTGAAATCTTAGTTCAGAAATTGTTAAGTGAAAATAAGTAATAAATGGCAAACAGTCATTAATTCATAAATAAATCATAATTATTATACGTTTTATGCTAAAAGTGTAATTCTTATTTATTTCAATAATAATAATATTATACATTACATTACTACAAGCATAAGTTTAATAAAAGCGAAAAGTTCATTATTGATTAATCAACATTTCGTTTTGGTCACTTAATGAATACTTGCAGTAACGCGACGAATACAAATGTAATTATTTATCTACAACGCATTTATCTTACGGAAACTTAACTCTAGTCTACGCTTAAACTAAAGTCGCATTTTGAATTAAAAACATTTATTTTAAATATACTGTAGGTATAGCGAAATTGCATTAGTGTGAGTACCGTGAAGAAATTATGACGTTACCAGGATTGTACTTTATAAATGTATGTATGTGTGCTATACCAGTAGTGACGTATTGTTTGCAAAAGATAAACTTCTGACTAAAGTATGCTTAATACCTCTATAGACCGATTTAATGCTACCACAACCCGACCAATTCAAATGAACAAACAACTTTAGACACGTTGAACTTAGGTACAGCCAGTAACGGAAAAAAAAAGAAAACAGAAACAAGAACCCTAAGAGGTACTGGTTAATAAATTTTGTGACTATTTTGCGTTAAATTTACATGAATCAGGTACGACAATGGTCTGGCCGCTGGTAGAGTGCGTCTCAGACCGGTCGTCTTCAAACGGGCGATACAACCGCGAACTGGCTTACTTTAAATTTACGACAGAATTTCAAATAACTGTAATTTACTTTATTAACGACTGAAGGCTCGAATAATTGAGTAATTATACCAACTTACAATAAGCGTGGTAATTCTGGGCAAAATCTATATATTGAACAATTATCAAACATACAAATAATACTTACAATACTTTACTACAAGTCTTTTTTTGGTGCAGTGACACAATAACGAGGCAATTGAATCGAATATTACTTTTGTAATAGAATATCCTTAATCTTAATGTAATCAAAAATAGATATAGTTATATAATGCCCTACTTGAAAAACAAAGATTTATAATGCACTATTTATATATAAAAGAAATATAGAAGACTACATTTTCCACCACATCATATAACTGATGTCATGTCAGAGGCAAATTGTAAAGTTAATCGACCACGTAAATTGTCTATTCTTTTTTTCATTCTATACATTCAGAAATTACATACAAAATTCAATACATGTATTAATTAAAAATTATATTTACATTTTTTGTTTTCAAAATTAAATAGATTACTGTTAAAATAACGAAAAATGTATTGTCTTAAATTCATAAAATATGCAGAACGAATGGAATAAATAATATTACTCAATATTATCAATGTTATGTACTATTTGTACATAATACCTACATATGTATAATGTTATGAGTCATGACGACCGCATTCTTTGGACGACCGAACTATAATTTATCTGAAATACACATCCAACTCCAAGATAGTATTCCGGAATCCGCTTTATCGATTACCATTCAGCGAGAGGATAATTGTACGCGATATAATAAATAAGCTGTTACATATTAATATAATTCAAGGGTCAAACTCCTCTTATGCTATCCCTATAGATAGATATATAGTCTTGATTGCGCACCAAACAGGTGAACTAAAACTAGGTATAGTAGACACTTGTTGAACAATGTAGGCGGCTTTGTCGCTGTAAGCGGCCTCTTCCAGACAACCTTAAGATGACTTTAAAGTATAGTTAGGGGAAAGAGTGAGGTGAGCTATCAACTAATTCAGATTTTATAAAATAAACGTAAACATAAATAAATAGCAATAATAGTACAATACATGAATAAAAATATATATATATAAATTATTGGTAAATAAAAAAAAAAATGGAGAGCACTGCCTATGTAACTTGCTTTAAGTAAAACTGAACAAATTCATCTCATACCAGTTATAGATTTGTTTATTTAAATTTTATTGCACAAAATGGTACAAAAGGCGAACTTAATGCTAGGAACATTCTCTACCAGTTAACCTTTGGATCATGCAGAGAGCAAATGTGAGAGCGGTGAGTGTAAAAAGAAACACTGTAAAAGATAATACCTAATTTATAATTAATAAACTAATACGCTAAATATACTACATTTATCAGTTAAGCGGCCTTGGTTTATTTTACTAGCTCTGACCTAAAATCAAGGTATTAGCTAATTTCGATGGCCGAGAGGTCCCGATGCATCACAGTAACGTCTGATGGGCATTAAGGATACGCACGTATGGCATTCGACCTGCTCAATGCTCCGCGGTATTCCAACATTATGTTATTATGATTAATAAAGCTCTTGGTAAGGACTGGTATTAGCTTTCAAACATTGTAGAATGTTTATATAAAGAGAGTAACTGTCGAGTTTCCTGCTGGTTCTTCTTGATGGAAGCTGCATTCCAAATACGGTGGTAGTTTAATCTTTTTTGATTTAATGTATTTAGTGTTGACGATTTATAAGTACTTGGCTCAAGCATGTGTGGTCCACACCACTCCACATATGAAGATTTTTGATTTGATTTGCTACACCAATAAATGGACGATTTACTTTTCCCATCGTTTTGTCGTTGAATAAATCTTGGACATATAATTTCATAGCGGATCCAATTAAAGTGTTCACTCACGAGTTTTGAGAAAACATTAACAACCTAGACTTAACTACCCGTATGAGGTGGTGGCTTTCACTCCAGGAGTAGTACTGTTTTGTGTATCGAGTACTGCCCATGTGGAGATATGCAGCACGTGGATGCTTTCAGTAGAAATCCTATCCCTAATACTAATCAAGATGATGACATTGATGACGTTGACACTTATGAAATGATGAACATTATAGTCATTATCATCATCAGCCTATTGCAGTCCACTGCTGGACATAGGTTTCCCCAGTTATACGATTATATCTACTACTAATTCAGACTGGCTGCAGTCCGTCTAGTTACCGGATTCAGAGCCAAAACTAGTAAAGCCATATTAAATAGTGATTTTTATATTTATCAGTGAAACATGCTACGAATGTAGTGATCACTGTACTTACCAGGGAAATATGCTACGAATGTAGTGATCTCTATAGGTACTTACCAGTGAAACATGCTACGAATGTAGTGATCACTGTACTAACCAGGGAAATATGCTACGAATGTAGTGATCTCTATATTTACCAGTGAAACATGCTACGAATGTAGTGATCACTGTACTAACCAGGGAAATATGCTACGAATGTAGTGATCTCTATATTTACCAGTGAAACATGCTACGAATGTAGTGATCACTGTACTAACCAGGGAAATATGCTACGAATGTAGTGATCTCTATATTTACTAGTGAAACATGCTACGAATGTAGTGATCACTGTACTTACCAGGGAAACATGCTACGGATGTAGTGATCTCTATACTTCCCAGTGAAACATGCTACGAATGTAGTGATCACTGTACTTACCAGGGAAACATGCTACGAATGTAGTGATCTCTATACTTACCAGTGAAACATGCTACGAATGTAGTGATCTCTATATTTACCAGTGTAACATAAATAGGAAAGGTATACGCTTTATTTGGTTTACAGAACTCACCAGAAAGAAAATGAACTCAGAAGAACAATACGAATGGACTTACCAGTGAAACATGCTACGAATGTAGTGATCACTGTACTTACCAGTGAAACATGCTACTAATGTAGTGATCACTGTACTTACCAGGGAAACATGCTACGAATGTAGTGATCTCTATATTTACCGGTGTAACATAAATAGGAAAGCTATATGCTTTATTTGGTTTACAGAACTCACGAAAAAGATAATGAAGTCAGAAGAACAATACGAATGTACTTACCAGTGAAACATGCTACGAATGTAGTGATCACTGTACTTACCAAGGAAACATGCTACGGATGTAGTGATCCCGTACTAACCAGAGAAACATGCTACGGATGTAGTGATCTCTATTACTTACCAGGGAAACATGCTACGGATGTAGTGATCAAGTACTTACCAGAGAAACATGCTACGGATGTAGTGATCTCTATACTTACCAGTGAAACATGCTATGGATGTAGTGATCACTGTACTTATCAGGGAAACATGCTACGGATGTAGCGATCCCGTACTTACCAGAGAAACATGCTACGGATGTAGTGATCTCTATACCTACCAGTGAAACATGCTACGAATGTAGTGATCACTGTACTTATCAGGGAAACATGCTACGTATGTAGTGATCCCCTACCTACCAGAGAAATCGGATGTAGTGATCTCTACAATTACCAGTGAACCATGCTACGGATGTAGTGATCACTGTACTTAGCAGTGTAACATAAATAGGAAAACTTATATGATTTATTTGGTTTACAGGACTCCCGGGAAAGAAAATGAAGAGTCACAGGAACAATAACAAATCGGGTTATTAATGTCATGTACATTACAATGTAACTACTCTAAGTAATTAATTAAAGCTCAACGAAACATCAGGTATTAATAGTAACAGTAGTTCCTAGACAAAAACATATTAATTTTGTCACTTTATGTATATGAAAATAATATGATTTAAGTGTATTGCGATTGTATAGAGACACACAACAACCGAATGGCCGGACTGGAATAGGGACATTCCACTACCAGGACGGCCGTCTGTTAGCGATTATAATCTAAATATTATTACATAAATGTATCTATTTCAATTTTATAATAACATTCTTTAAAAATAGAAGAAAATGTTTAATCTTTAAGTAAAAATGTATGGCAACACTGATATTTGGTTTTGACAGTCAGGTGTCAAAACAAGAGTAGAAGTGTGCGCGCGCCAAAAATGTGATCTAAGTGTATTATTATGTTGAGGAACCATTGAAAAGTTTATATCGCAATTATATTACTGTTAATTTCTGATTCCGGTGTCTAATTCGTCACCTTACCGCCTGACCAACCTGTGGGTGAGTCCTACAGTACACTCTAAATAAAATTTGACAAATGTATAACAAAATTTTAATAAGAACGGCGTCGTAATAGATTTATCTCGAATAAAGAATGATTAAGTAGTTATAAAATGTTGAATTTTTTTATTAAGACTAGTCTATGTTACAAAAAAATATAAAAACATGTCAATGCACGCTTGAGATGGCTTGGCGATATAAATGTCATGGCCAGAGACGGTCGACAAAATTGCCAATATTTAATTAACACGTTAATAAAGCCGATGAAATCAGTATGACAGCTTGACATTAAAAAAATAAGCCGCGTAGAATTTCTATAAGACTAATATTCTTAGCTTAAAGTATTTTTTTATAGTAGCTCAGCATAGCATAGTGGTTTCCTGATAACAATGGACCGCAAAAGAAAAGTCCGCTGCCACGGACAAGCAAACCATGTCATCAACAATAGCATATACTTTCATAGACAAACTCTTCTTCTGATCATAAATTCTTAGATCTTCATGATGAACGATAAGAAGAATTATGATGAATGGAAAGCATATTCCCATTTTCTGTAGGACTTGTCAGAAATCTCTTACTCGGATTCCACAAACGATTCTAAGGAAGATAACGCCAAAATTTTATATGCAAATCGGATTTCTTAAAGCAATACGAGGTTTAGGAATAAATCTACTACAGGCGTGGTGGGTATGCCCTATTGTGCCTGTCGACCTAACATTTGGATCTCACGGCCGCTTACCATCAGGTGGAGTGAGATCATCCTGAATGCTCTTTTCTATAAAAAAAAAAAAAAAAAAAAAATCTATCATTATACTCGTATGTATCTAATATCCCTCAGTATCACTGTGCTACTTGAAGTATCATTTTTTTTTATTGTATCTTGCAATTGTCCAAAAAACACCACATCGATGGTTGTAAGCCTCATCAACATGTTCTATCAGAGATAAGTACTTTTATTTCTTTGATACAATGTGGTATCTTACACTTCCGTTCCATGGTTCCCAGCACGGTTGCCTCGCCTTCCCGCTCCGGTATCGAGGCAGTTTATCTCCTCAGGTGTGAACTGTACGCCGCTCATCTCGGGACACACATTCACGCCCAACCAGATCACGTACAAAGAACCAATTCCCCTAACGCAGCTTGTGACGTGACTAGAGTCTAATGTATTCGGAGAAGAATGATAAAAACGTTTGGAGGCATTTTATAATCGGCCGCGAAACTCTTGTTGAATCTTATGTGCTTATTTTAAGAGGCGCAGCGGGCGCACCAATTATCAAGCATAAGAATAAACTACATTGCCTTCTTGGACTTGATGCAGATGAATTTGCTAAAAAATGCTTTAATAATTTACCCCAAAATGAGTGTGTAAATACAGGGTGACTACATACAGGATGGCATGTCGGCAAATAAGATAAGATAATGGCAAAAATAAGGCATAGCGAATCTTCGCTCGAATTGAGCCGCCCGCGCACCCGTCCGGGGAAGGACCTCCACCCTATAGAATACCGCAGCCAATTGACCTCTGGGTCGTATTTCTGTCGGTGAGTATGGTTTCCGGAGCTCGTGGGGGGTTAAGGTTGGGCCGGCATGGCGGTGGCAACTGATTGGTAACTGACCAGTTACTTGCCCGTTGTCACAGGGACTTGGGCTTCTCTTTTACTTTTCATTATGTGTACGGAAGCTATTATATCGAGCCACTATAAAAAGAAATCCATTGATTATTACACATTTAGTAAAAATCCAGTGAATTTGCCAAGGGCCTCAAATGGTATAGGTAGGTACGCCACTGCTTTTGGTTAAATAAAAGGAACGTACTGAGATCGTCTCTTTATGGATTGTTTGATACTACGAGTATACTGGGAGCCCTTTAAGTCGCACCGCGTGCCGAAGCGAACGCTCTGAATGTGCGATGCGACTGTTTTTCCAGAACTTGACGCCGCTATCTGTCTTTATAGGACGGATTCCTTTGAAGGCGCGTGCTCTGTGCAACAATGCGTTTGAGGATGTGAAGCGACAGAAGTTGTGAGTAGGCTTCTGTATCTATCTAAACTAGAGGTTTGTGTTCGGTGGTTACCGGTTTGGTCTAATAAGCTTGACCTTAGTACTTAAATTCGACAAAACTAAATACTTCTTTCTATGCTCTTGGTAACACTTTTGCATTCGTGATAGGTAGAGTAAGTTCTTCGTGTGGTTTCCGGATTTAGAACACGACCAAATTATTAAGTAACCTCGTCAGGTATTGAGTATAGAAGGCTGTGCTAAACCTACAAACCTACTCTCTTCTGCCAACATTTACTGAATACATTTTCAATTAAATTTCAAAGGCATATCTAGTGTTCATTTGAGATATTTTGATTTGGGAAATTGGATGTGTGGTCCTATGTAATATGCATACCTAAATCTTCTAAACTAGAAAGTTTTAGAAGTTCTTGGAAGTCCAAGGCACACTTCCTTATAAGCGTACCTTGATACGGAATTTCAAAGCTAATAAACATACAAGAGATATAAGCCCTTGCCGGCACTAAATCGGTTATGAACTTCCAACTAGCCATAAATCGAGTTATCCCCGACCGAATCACAATCTTGCGCAAACCCGCATCTGGGTAACCCTTGTTCCCAATAGGCTAACTGGAAACCGTTAACTATCCGCCATTACGCGACGTCACTACGGGAAACGGAAGTGTCAATTCACCAGATCGTTATTAAGTTGAGCGCGTTCGACATCGGTCGGTGCGGTAAACAAAACGAAATGTATTACAAGCTCATAAAAGAATTTACCGATGTACGTACGAGTGGGTTGATGCAGTCAATAAAATTAAATGTACGTAACTATTACGAGACAATAAAATTATTTTATTATCGATGTACATACGTGTACCTACAATAAACAAAGGTTATATTATCCCTGGGGTAGTAGTAGCTGGTATTTATAAAAAGAAAAGTATGGTAGATTGACAAACGAAATTGACGGAGCCTTCATAATCCAGAGAATTCATGTTATAAATTGATATAGAGTATTTAATCCCAAAATAATGTTCCAGAGAAGTACATTATGTTATTGGATCTCCTTCATTTATGTCTAAGACTTCTAAGATTTTCCATGATAAAAGTATCCCTTTTGCGTGATAGAAGTCTAATGGCTAAATGATTTCATTAATTTAAATTATAAGAAGACTATCCAGTCTTGCGGATGCGTGAGGCCCAAGATCGATCTAAGTGGCTAAATATTGGAGAACAGCAGTGGTCTGCGAAAGACTGTTGATGATGATGATGATAAGAAGACAACGATTGACCATTAACACAAAAATGCAAACAAAATCGTCATCTTACTACCAAAATTCGCTCGTCACTCTAATCCATCCGTGCTGAATTCACCAACAACTGTTACTAAAACTACATTAGTCAAACATAGACGTGCATAGAATCTAAATACTGATGCCGTACACACAGTCACATGTTAAGCTAGACACTTGCGACTTTATACGTTCTTAAATCATGCACCATAAGGATTGGTATTGCATTACAATGTATAGTTTAGTGTCGTACACTCTTGCTACATCTCAGACTCTATAGTACCCTTGACAGGTCGTTGCCACTCACCCTCCCGCCGAGGGAGGCACCACAATGGAATAAATTATAGAGAGACGAGTCCTTCTTAACCTTCAAACTATGCATTGTGTGAGGGCGAGTGTGTAACTACTTCTTTCCGTTGACTGGTTTCTTTTTATATTTAAATGTAACGGAAGATCAATACTAAAGAACAAGAGTTATTAGAAACGAACCTATGTCTGGCACCACACTGAGCTCTCCACACGAGATGACAGTCTTACATCCCTAGAAATAGGGTATATGCAACTTGTCGTGAAATATGAAAAACTAGCTGTGCCCCTGCGGCTTCGCCCGCGTTTAACCCCTATTTTACCCCTTTAGCGGGTGAATTTCGAAAAAGCCCTTCTTAGCGGGCGCCTACGTCATAAATGTAACCTACATGCAAAATTTCGTTGCATTCGCTTCAGCGGTTTCGGCTCTGCGTTGCTCGTTCAGTCAGGGCATGCTCTTTTATATATATAGATATCAGTAAATTGTATGACATTATATATCTCATCGGATATCTCTGTCCTGCTAACTTGAGTTTTACACTCTGGCGCGCTTCGATATTTGGGAATCTGTGTCAAATAATAATAATGATTCCGTTATCGTTTTGTATAGGTTCCAAAAATAAAAAGCCTATTCACCAACACACATAAGGTAAAGGGTGCTCAAAAATATAGCAACTTTTGGTTCAACTTAATATGGGCAAACAAATAATAAAATTTCGAAGAGTTTTTTGAATTGTGAACGTTTGCGAATTCCTCTTCATGTGTCGCAAAGGCGATCTGCTCTCTCACATCATCTCTATTCGATTTTCAAACTAGCATAACAATGGTTCTGTCATAAATACGAATAACATTACAAATTGTTGTGTGACTCTCCCGGCACGGCTATCGCCTCGTTGCAATCTGACCGTCTGAAAATTCCATAGCAACATGTTGTATTGCAAATTAACCCGTGGCACACCGGGAGACCACATGTTTTTCCTATTATAGCAACAGGGCCGCGCGGTCCGGCTCTCGAATCTTACGTTAAACGCAATCATGCCACTTTAGACTCGCTTTTTGTCGGCCGACCCTGTTTTAATATTCGAAGGTAAGAAATGACAGTAGTGCCGAAAAAATATTAATGACGTTTCGATTTTAACTCTATAGGAGTCGGTAACTGAATGCCTACTCGTAAATTGTAGTAGTAGAAGTGACTATTTGTTTGTTTTACCTTTTTTCATAGAATTTCTTTTGTCTTACTATAGAGGTTTTGTTATTAATCACCACCTAAGATGAATGTAGATTTTTAACGTTAGAAGATGCCTGTTAAAAACGTAGATATCACAGATAACATTAAGAGACAAAGAACCGTAATGTAACAATATACTCGTATATAGGTACATTAATACTAATCTAAATACTAAAGTAATTTATCATCATCATCAGCCTATTGCAGTCCAGTGCTGGACATAGGGCTCTCCAGTTGTTCGCCACTTAGGGCATACATCTGGAAGAAATACCCATAATCGCCACGCCACCCAGCGCGCTGGGTTGGCCGTTCGCTCCGGTGACGCTGCTGCCCGTCGTCGGCCTGTGGTATTTAACAAAACGCGATTCATTTTTAAAAAATGTACAAGTTGGTTAAAAACCAGCGCACGGAACCAGAATATGTGAGCACAGCGGCCATCTTGCTTTCATTAACGCGCATCATTTTTAATTACCGCCTTTTTTCGAAATCGCTTTTATTGGCAGCCGGCAAGGACCGCATCAAAGGATTAATCACGCTAAAAGTGCATGCTATATGTGCCGTGAACAAATTGTTAATTAAAACCACTTTGATTTTGTCAGATAAAAGTCAATAGTTGAATCGGTTGAATCTGTTACGTTTTTCACAGTATCTGCATACGTGTTTCGTTAATAGGAAAGGTAATGGACGTCCACTAGCCACAGTAGCCAAGGCCTTAGAGCGTGCCCAAACAAATATTTCGACTACTCAGGACAGACCATTCTGGGCCGCAGAACGAGAAGAGCCGACCCCAAATAATGGAAGAGTGCTAGGACAAAAAAGAATAGTTGAATCTGGTCGTGTCCCAGGATGCACAAGTAGGTCTATTGTAGAGCAAATATCTCTTTAAAACTATTACGAAAAGCTGTGTGCCCGGGATTTCGGCGTAATCAGCCTCTCCCAGATTTTAAATTTAGAATTGCATTTTCTGTGGCCAACGATCCGCTAACAAACAAGCAAATGTTATTGTTTCGGTATTAATACAGTTGTTTTCAATCAATCACTACACAACTGCTTGTAGGATACTGTTTCCTACCTTGTCTGCAACATAATTATAATATCCTTTCTACTTCGGCGAATTACTTGTGGTGACAGATAAGTACAGTGACAGGCAGATCAAGCGTAGCATTGGTATTCTACGTCGATCGTACCTACCTATATAACATTATCACAATAAAGTTCGCCTCAGGTAGGATTTTAAAAATTGAGGTTCAACATCAACATGCATACCTTGGGAAAAGTTCGATAGAACATAACGAATATTAATTTAAGAAGGCCTTTTTTGCACCGAAGAGACAAAAGGTAACAAACAACTTTTATCTCAAAAGGTCTTAACTACGCTATTTCATCAAACAAGAGCAATATTAAGCAAAGTTTTCGACGTAAAAATGTTTTGTTGAGTAAACTTTTTAGCCTTTGAAAATAAAAATTACAATTTGCTTCACTTTCACAAAAGAGTTTTGTATTTTTCTCTTCTTTCTAGTGCTTTATTTAATGGTCTTGTGTTGACGGCTAACTTTGACATTTGAGTTGAGTTTGTTCTGTGATTTAGATTTAGATCGTTGAAATATAATATTAGAAGTTTAAAGAAAACGTCTTAATTGTGGGCTGTTCAATTCCGTATAAACTTTCTATTTATACAATCCTTTTTGAATAATACTTAATAATTACTATTTTTACATTAAAAAACAATAAACATATTTTTAAATTGAACCTAACAACTTTATGATTGACATCAGTTCATTGAAACTTGAGTAAATGAAAAATTGTTTCGAGCTCAATTACTGTTAGTAATCATAGAGATTTCTCTATGGACATCAATAAGAAATTTCACAATCAGCCATGCCGTGAAGATACCTATGTAGTTCCCACTTTACAAGCAAAGAAAGCTCGCAAAGCAAATTGGAGTCGCCTGGAAGGCCCAACAAGAGCGGCATTCCTTTAGTTTACGATTCCCGCATAGTCGAGCCTGTGAATAAAAAGAATACCAACCATTTATGCATACCCTCCGAATGGCAGACATTCTTCTGCGTACGTTATTTTCGAATGCATGTCATTAAACACTTAGAGCAGAATCTTGTAAATCCTTTCTACTTTGTTTATTCCTTGTGGGACTTTAACGAGGTAAGTTTTTAAATTGCCTAGTAACATAAAGTTGAACAAGTTGACGTATTCCATTGTCCTTAAAAGTTTCCGATTCATCCGGGTGATTTTCTTGTGTTCAGAAACTTCACTAATTTCTAAAGAAGGATAATGAACCAGTGTCGGTTTTATTACATAAAGATACGGCTACGACCGAGATTTATTTTGTTTTAGACAAATTGTTGTTGTTAAAATGATTAAACGGCAATCTTGGATGATTTAAGTTTTTAATTCGAATTACTTCAACAATAAATCGAACACTGGCAGCCTGTTTTACTTAAGATAACAACTCTTTCGAAGTTAGAATTTTAACTATGGTTTAATCTAATTATTATTTATGTGATCGATCCTTTGAAATTCTTTAAATTTATGTCTAACTGTTGTATTTTGGTTCTAATAAAATCATATAGTTCTTTAAAACTTAGTCGCCCTTTTCGGACATTGTAATGAAAGTATGTACTTACTAAATATACTTAGTGGGTTTATTTTTCTTGCCATTATTCATCTACACAACTATACTTAATATGGACTGTATTGTCTGTCATAAACATTATTTCAGCAAATCCATTAACCGTTCGCGCCTATATCTATGATCGTCATCAAACTAGGCCGATGGCCTATCTCGGTTCACGCCATGTGGGTGAAGTGTCCTCTCCAGCTCTTTGTGGTCCACACAATGGTACCTAGCCACACCACACCTGTGAATACTACATTGTATACGTGCATGCCGGTAACCGCAACACTTAAGAATAGCAACGCACCTGCACAATACCACATTATGTCCGACAGTTAATAACATATAGGTACCCCAAGATATTGTAATAAAAAATACTAAGTAAACGATTTTACGAAATGTATGAGCAAAATTTAATAAAAGCGAACATAATAATTTCAAGACTCGCGTCTTTTATCCGTAATTAATCAAACAAGCAAGGAAAAGATACCACTGATAATAATTGTAAATCTAAAAATAAAACTGGAAAATATTAATCACCAGTTACGCACAATGTGTATGTATAACAGAAGTGCCTACTTATGTTAACTGAACACATGTTATGAGCACTACTACAACTGCCTATGTGAAGTAATCAGTTGTTAGAGAAAACGCGGTAGATGAAAGTAATTGTGTAGCTCTAAATGAATTTATATGGCTTGATTTAATTTGGATTTTGATTTAAACCGAACTCTAGCCTTGAGTTAAAGCACTTCACTGTACTTTAACTAACTCAACATTACCTAAACTCAAATTTCTTCTAGTCTTTAATTCTTTTTGTTTCAAGACAAAACATAAACCAGAGTAGTATGAAAAAAATGCTAAGCGACGTTAGAAATAAAAGTAAAGTTAAGTAATAAATAACACATTAATTAATTGTCAGCTAATAATTAACACTCTTTGTGTCAAGCCACACTCATAAACGTCAATGTACCTAAGTGTAAAGTGTAAGAAGTGGAATTATTAAAACATTTGGCCAATGTTATAAATAACAGCTAATGCGTCACTTGATAAGTCCAAGAAATAATAATGTATCTCTTAAAATAAGAAGAAGTCGCGTTTGATTTTAAATGTCTGCTGAGTTCAGTCAAATGTCATTGTACAATGTCATGACTATTGTTAGTTATCAGACGTTACGACTTTCTATTGTCTTCTTCAAATTACTTTACGCGTTAAAATCACTGAGCACTTTGAAACCTTCTATTATGGCGCACTCTTAAAATTATTGATCATTCACACTTTGAAATATTAAATTTATAACGTTTTGTTTTGGTACCCATTCATTGCTTATTTTCAGTTGAAAATATATGTATACCGAGACTCCGAGACGCCCATACGAATATGACATTCCGTGAAATTTGCTGTGTGGTCGCCGTACATTCAACTTTCTTAACACAAAATCTGTTACAATTTTCAACCTTGACTGTAAGCAAATAAGAACCAACGTGCATATTGTATATACTATGGAACTTGTCAGTCGTCAGTTCCCATTTGTTTAGTTTAGGGCCCGCATTTGTTTCTGTACGAACGTTTACGCATTATACGCTATACTACAGCGACTTATGAAAACAAACACTGACGTAGTACTTGGCCGTTTTATTGCGTTTTAGAAGAAATATTTGGCAGTTACTGGTATTACGGATATCTTCTACAATTACATCATGTGAACAACAAAAAATGTCAAAGACGGATACATGTTAATAAAATTAAAGAAAGAAAGTGTATAGGTTAATGGTGCAATATTTAAAACAATAATTTTATTTATGTAGGTAAGTAAAAGAAATCTAAATACCAGCAAATAGCAGTAAAAACAAATAAATATCTACGACAAATAAAAAATCTTAAGAATTTTTACAAGTTTTTGTTAGGACTTAAAATGTTGGTTCCCCAAATCCAAATATCTACTTGCCATTAAATCATTGCAAGTTAATCATCAGCCTGGCAATTTAAATAAGTCATTCAATAAAGCTAGTCCATAAACCCGGCCTGAAACACATCGAGATTTCACACATCGAATGAACAATAAAGAAGTATATACCCATCTCAAAATGTTTACGATCAAAGCAAAAACAAACGTGACTCACCGTTCTAAACATTTGCGCAGATAACATAAATTCTACATCTCACCGAACAATTTGGTGCTTCAAGGAGTATAAGCAAAGAAACGCCGTCTTTACCTGAAACCAGAAAAAATCTATTGAGTTCTTAATCTGAGGATACAATGATGCCTGCACATGAAATCACTTAGCCATTATTAACTAAACGTCGAGAGCTAGCGACGGATTATCAGACCATTTGCCATCAGATTAAAAGGCTTTTCAATGGATAAATCTACAATGTCAATTGGAGCGTCAAATTGAGATATTCCTCTAAAGTTGGAATTCTTGGCAGTTTTTAAAGTTTTTTTATGAAAACTTAGTTGAATGCTTTTCAAGTTTGCTTTGAAAAGCATTGCTTGTGGAGATGATATCTATCTTAAATAATCATGATAATATAGATCTAAGTTCATAATCTTTCGTCTCATCGATGGAAATTTTGTAACGTTTTCCGAAAATCTACTTCACACATTTTGAGGAAATTTGCTCATTCAGGTAACCCTGTTATACCCAAAAGGTGCAAGACGCCACCGACTTAACTGTTGACCGTTTAAAAACAATATTGAATTTAATCATGATGACACTGATTCTGATAATAAAATTTCTTAACTTCGGATTTTTTGTGACATCTTTGAAAACATTATGTAAAACACTTTCAATGACGTTTAAGGGTAACATCTTTCAACTTCGATTTCATGACGATTTTGATACATTATGTTTAAAAATACAAAACTAAGTGCCCTAGCTGTGAAGCTAGCTAACTACTTATTTCTTAAAAACACGATACGTTATGCTTACAAAAACTAATCAATATTTCATATTGAAATGAATAGTATCTGATTTACGTAATTGATTGATGTATATTCGTCTAACATAACAACAATTTATTTTAAAAAGAATAGCGTGATTAAGGATAATGCGAAATCGCTGTCGAATCCATTTAAAAAATCATACCACCTCGCATCATAAGTAGGTAGAACTATCTTTTCAATCACATGGACGATAAATATGTGATTTTTAATGCACATAGTTGCTCGTCATTATGAGATTTTATAATTATGTTGATTTCGTTACACGATATATTGTCAGATAAAACTTGCAGTGCAAAAGCAAGTCCTGCGCTTAAAAAAAGTTCCTATGGAAAATAAAATGAGGAGAGGTATGCAAACTCTTTTTGACAAACTAAATTCGCCAAAAATATTAGGTACGTTGGAGAAGCCGAAATTTATTTTGAACAAGCTCAACGTAAATAAAAGACAAATCTATAAACATTTTAAGACATTTTCGCAACTTTTACTCTTGTGAAAGTAAAAGAAGCGTCACGTAAAAAATCCGTTAATCCCAATCCTACCGGAATACACTTGAGCATTGAGCCGGCCCATCTTCCCACAATGGGCTGGGAACAAAATATTTGTTCAGACGAAACGTCCCGAGGGTCGCCCGCCTTGAATGGAATGGACGCTGCGTTTATTAGCTATCGGTAAGTAATTTGAGATGGTGAGATGAAAAAACTTGTGCCGTGGTTTTTGTCCGCAAAAGAATTTGCAGGAATTCGTGTCCGAGTTAAAAAAAAATGAAACGGTTAGCATTGATTGCTGTCTTAAAGGTACAAGATAAGTGTAAGTACGTAAAACTAATGTGAATAAGATAGCTTTTGATATGAAATGGTATTTTATTGAATATATTGGGTGGAGGGGGCGAGGATGCTCGATGAAAATATGAACTACGTGAAGGATGATATGACTGGAAGAAGCGGACACATGTGCTGATCCCAGATTAGGGAGCAGGGCATGATAATGATGATATTGTATTCTTGATGATTCTGATACGGAACGGAGATGATCATTGTTTAACACAAAACTTAGCACCAAATACCCAACATAAGCCTAGCTACCTACTGTATAATGAATATTCAGCACGCGACGATCACGGCTATAACCGATAAATGTAACCGTTTGACGGCAATGAAGATTTTAATGATAAAGTTGTATTAACGGACGTTGCGCACGCGCTTTATGACCAATAGGGCTGCCGTATTGCTTTCCACGTCCTCATTCTTGACGCGTAAGTCAACGCAGGTAGCTAATGAAGTTGTGCCGTTTCCTGATGCAATTTAATTGAACGGATACCGTTCCCGTAAATAGGTATCTTTAAAACATCAATTTACATTTTAAGCACATTTTAAAAGATTATTATAGGTAGGTATAAGAAATGATATAAACTAGATGTTGTCACGGTCAATGATGAAATACACTTTAATATAAGGAATTGAAGAAAATTAAATCAAATTCTCAATTCGACACCTTCATGACCTTTACCAAGCCTACCACAAATAAAAGTCGAATTCCTCAACCCTGTACTCGCTATGTTTAGCCCGGCGACCCCGGTGTAAGGTAAACAAAGGTGCAGTGAGAGCGGTCAATATCCGACCGCAAATAGACGGAAACGCGTTTGTCGCTCACTCGCGACCGCTGAAGGGTTGACTCGTGCCGCGTTGAGCTTAGTGTTGGGTGCGACACGGCTTGAAAGAGATTGTATGAGCCTCTTTTTAGACTGAGCCTGTACAGTCTTCCTCCAAATGAGGCGGAGGATACTAACGTCTTGCGATACGTTTGCCTCAGTGCACTTCCAGTGAGTGAGAAGTGCGACAGTGCATAGTGGCTTCCTTGATTGACAGGACAGGAGCCAATCGAGCAAACTTGCTAGCTTTATACTCTTCATGTATATCAGGAAACGGGAAACCCACAAATAAACACTACTCCGGGCACCAAACCGTCTGCCAAACGCGGTGACTACGACAAATCCCTCAAATGACAATTGCCATTGGGGGAGGCATGCAGACAGGTCTAGCAGTGAAGTTTTTCAGGCTGATGATGATGCGCCAGCGCACGGTGGCCTCTGACAAGCTGAAATTTCAAGCAGTCCTTAGGCGACTTACCCGCAAGAGCTAGCTAAGTCATGTACGGGACAAATGTACAGCCACTTTTATTTGTATGTCTTACCAACACTAGTTGAGGTACACACGAAAGTCGCTCCTTTCGTCGACTCCGTGAGGTGCGATGTGTTCACGGGCCTGTCAGTATCTTCACGCGGCTTCCTGTGTCGGTCGAGTTGCTATTAATATTTTGTAGGGATAATCCGCTCTTGGCTCTATTATGGTTGCATACTCCTTACATTAAAAATGTACGAAATACACAGCAGTTGAAGGTGAAAGTTAATGTCAGGCAGAGTCCAGAGAGTCATGTTGCTCCACTGACAAAAGCGTTAAGGTAAAAACGAGTAATTCAGGTTACTGGTGGTACATTTCTACGAAATTCCTGTTTTGTATTAACCATTCAAAATTAACGTCATACCTGAATGTCATATTGAACATCTGGATTTAAAAAAAGTTATCGAAGCCGCAATCATTGTTTGCAACAAACACAAGAATGTCAGATTACATACCTCGACAATAGCTACAATAGTGAGGCGACGAAAGATTATTCGGTACTTTTTCATCTCGGCAGTTCAAATTACAGACTATGGACACGGCTCCATTCATACGTCTCTAGGGATCTGTGTGAGGATTGCCAATATTGAAACACGTATCAGAATCGATCCCAATGTGTGCTGTGTTCATTCAGTACCTACCAAATATTTAGTGAGTTTTACTTTTACATTTCACTTTTAACAGATACCTAGCTTGCATGGTTATTATAGATGACTTAGGGACAAGAATGAAGCTTATTATTCGATACAAATTGATTTTTGTTCCTTAATTGTTGAACTAATTAATTTATACTAATATAGTGTTATTTGTTGTATCAATTCCGACTTTATTACTCTATTCGTTAATAGTCTGACAGAAAAATAAATCGGCAGCCCGAAAACACACACAGGAAAACATTTCAGTGACTCTCGAAAAGCTAACTGAAAAAGTAGTCTTGAATAATACATTTAATGATCCAACAAGCCCGAAAGTAACAACGAACATGAACAACATCGATTACTAAATGACGTAGCCAATAGCCTAATAACATTCTACGAAATAGAAACTGTAGCTGAACTATTTTTAGACAAGCCAAGTCGATAAGCTACGCTATAATTCATTCATTTGCTTACTTGATTATATTTATCGTAGTTGCTTCAGAGATAATAGTAATACGTATCAAATCGAGGACGTTGGAAGGTCCTTTGATAAAAGATAGGTAAGGCAATAATGCCTCTGAGTCCTTATGTGCAGGTGTGACGTCACTGGTAATTGAGCATACCTATTATTATAATATGTATACATAGTACACTTACCTACACTATACAATAAAGATGTCATGTCAAAGATCTTTAAACGCAAAAGAAATATGGAAATTAAACCTTGGATTGTACCACAAGGTATTACAATACCTTCTGCTGTAAATGTTTGTATTTTTTTGCAATAAATATTATCTACTCGTATCTTGAATGCCGAAAAGCAAATTTAGAAAGATCAGGACAAATCATTTTAAACATCATATCATATCAATAAAGCAAAAATTAAAAGAGAACAAAAAGAACAAAATATGTTATAAATACCAAAGATCAAGATTCTTAAAAAAGTAGGTATGGTTAAGATTTGTGATTCCCTATTATTTTTCCCTCGTGTGATATCCTTTCACTCTTATTTGTGTAATATTATCAATACTTTCGTTATCAGTTGCATTTAGATCTGCAATTGTATGGTTATTCATGGACACATTCTAGTAGCCATTGCATGATTGGAACGTTTCTTTGTAATCTACGACCACTGGTATCATTTCCATGTTTATAAATATGTATTAGTCATCATCACAAGATCACATTAAATTAGATTACCTGTAAATATTAGCGATAAATATTAAATAGATTGTAAACCTTTTTGAGTTAATATTTCTTTATCGGGTGAAATTATAACCCTACTTGCAGCTTTGCCATTTCAGCTTAAAAATCCTACTAATAAGTGTGAAAGATTGTATGGATGGATGTTTGTTACTACTTCACGCTAAACTACAGAATGGATTCGAATGAAACTTTACAACATATATATGTATATCTGATAAATCAGATGAACATACACCTAATTTATAATGATATTTTTATTTGGCATATCACCGATATTCACGAGGAAAGAGAAGCGACCTGCAGCTAGTTTTAAATAGAAGAGGTTTTAAGCCACTTTTAGCTAAAATCGATTTAAATGTATGACGTATAACTCGTCAAGTTCAGTGACACCGCTCCCACCCGTCCAGTGTTTCAATGAGAGTGTGATTGTTTGCACAACTGCTAGACAAGTCGGCTTCTGGAACACATTCCAAATTACACTCTTTTGTCTCTGGCGAACAAAATGGAACGTTGCGCCGCCGGTGCCACCGGGTTTTAATCAAGCCACGTATTCAAATTACTTTTTAGGAATGCATGTGGTTGTCAAGTGAATTATCTTTGTGGCGTGGTCGTGGAATACGGTGGAAGAATAAGTTATTTATAGTAGCGTGTTCAGGCCTTAACTCAGTAAAGACTGAATGTTTTGGAGTTGTTATTCAATTGTATGTACTGAGAAATGTGTTCATAAACTATAAAATGGCTGTATATGACTGACAGAAGCTGAAAATAAACTCTAAGCTTACACTTTAACTTTTTTACGAGTATGCTTACGTTAAAAAAACATTTATCCGCTTCGCTCATTCCAATAATTATTGCTTTATACAGTCATATTCATATTTACGACAAAGCTTGTAATGGTGACTTCACCACTAGTCAACTGAATTCCGAATAAAAACAGCAGTGCACTTCAGTTTTTATAATCCAACCGAGCATATCCACTTCATTAAGCCAATGTAGGTAGGTATGTGTCACAATTGAATCATAAAGTCTATGTTGAACGACTTAATTACTTCTGATTGGCTGATAGAGTGCGGTAAACATGGAAACAGCAATAAACGTTTGAATTTTATATTTGGATTTGGCACCTTGAAATGTCTTATGTAGAATAAAAACTGTTTTTAATGGTTTCTGATTAGCGCTAACACTTGTTCTCTCTTTGGCCTGAATCGATTGAGTTTTTCGAAGGATAATTAATTAACAAACTAACTTTCTTTGCTTATATTAGCATTTTACAGGAAAGTTGAATCTATCATTTTAATCACGTAAAAGTGGAACACAATTTTTTGCTACTATGGTTCGTGCGCAAATAATAACGGATTTATTTAGGTATCTACTACATCTTGTGTATTTTTCATTTTCCTAGTAAAGGATTGCCTTATGAATGGATTAACATTTCTAATTAAGATGGTACTGAAATTATTCCTCTTACAAAACAGGATATACATAAATGAGCTCATATAGTTTTCAACTATTTTCCTTGTCCTGCCACTTTTTAGCAACATCAATCATCACTGCAAAAGATAAATTATTATCCATTTTTTCTAATTACCTACGTATATCTGTTTGTTTACACATGCATAATGTTTTTATATATTATTCATAAGCTATCCGAAATGTCAAAGTCATTCAGAACGGTGACTCTAAAATATTAATAAATTCTGGACGTACAAATATCGACACAAACACGACATATCGTCTAGATTTGAAATATGAAAGAAAAACAACTTTCCATTTTTACTTTACTTAATACCGCTTCAGCCTTGGCTTCAGCATCTTTCAATGTCAATCATTGATATGAAAGTGGCCAATAAATATTGTTTTTGTACAAACTACTTAAATAATGTATGTACTTATGTTACAATGTAGCACGTTTCATAACTTGGTCGACGAAATTAGATTTCGTGCGCAGATAAGTGAAAATCTTGTTAAGTCACAAAGATATAGTCTTTATCATTTACAAGATTGTCAGTATCTTCAATTACCGTAAGTTCTGCATGAAATAATCTAAATAAATCGACAAATGTTGTGTTGCTACGCGTAATACTTAAGAGGTGATTTTTTTCTTTTTTGTTTAGGCACAAGGAAGGATCTTATGGAGAGAAAAAACGATGAACATTGCGAGGAAAATAGAAAACCAACCTTTTGTTTTCTCATACAAGCCACGGAATTTGAACGAAACACAGAGCAAAGTCTTTGAGAGCATCTTTAATTAAAGAGTTCTTACAATCAAATGACACTTTTGTTTTCAGTCCTCATAGACTGCGACCGCTTACCACCAGATTGCAATCAAGCGCAAACTCCTTTTTAAAAATAAATAAATTATATTTTACGTAAGCTTCATACAGTATTTCTATTCACAATAGTTCTGTTCTGGTACACAACGATTACATAATACCCTTTGAAAATCTTAGTTCTATTACAGCAAAGTTTGTATTAACTAACAGCTATCTTATCTAGATGAACGACCAGACCATTGTCGCCTCCTCGTTTGAAACGCGGGCGCAAACAGGCTCTTCAGGGCGGCGCCTTTGCACCGCTGTTTGTAGTGTGAACCTCTTGCCGTATGTCACAATTTATAATTGGGCTCTGGCTTTGCTTAAGGATTAGAGGTTTCTACATCTGCTGTCGGGAAATATAAAGGATTCGTAGGTACAGTTGGGTTGAATGTATGCATTTTTGGCAATAGCACTTGTCTTGTAGATACGATCAGGTGCGAAATGTGCGTACTCTGTTACTGTTATTCTGTAACGTCTAGACTGAGTTTGTTTTTTTTTGTATATGGACTCTATCACGCGTATATGTTGACACGGATAATTCGCCAATGTCAAATGTTTAGAGAGACACGTCAAAACTCAGTTGGCCGGTAAACTGGGGCTATACTTTAAATTTTGATTGATAATGGATTTACATTGTGACCGTGCAGTTTGGCACATTCGTTTTGTTTTTATATGTTTGCATTGAATTCATAGGAATACAACATCAAAATATAAAGGTAACATGGGTACAGTTAGGTATCTGTATAGAAAATTTAACTCAGAATAAGGTGAGTGGGACCAGTATCAAAATACAAATTCGAAAGATTCTTAACTAGAGATGAAATTAGAGCCAGGAAACTTTAAATTAGACTCCTGAAATCCACTGCCATCGCATCACTAATTTGCATATTTCAATTTAAATTAGTGGAAAGCCTTCAGCAATCGTAGTCTCAAATAGACTCCAAATTTTAACGCTAATGCACTTGTTTGTATGATATCAGTGACCTGAATTTTGTCTAATTTAAAACTTTAATTAGCACATCGTCGTTTGCTTTCATCTGAGTCATTCATTATTACTATCTCTCCGTACAATGTACCCTACACATTTTAGACATCATCGTCCGAATTTAAAGTTTCTTAATTTGGGCTTCATGACCGAATATTATCACTGTATCATGGACATAAAGATTGACTTCATGTAACAGTCCATGCAACGGTTATGTAAAATTTTGAATGAATGAAAATTCTTAATTATTATAAAATTATCAATTTTTCTGTAATATTTCTATAAAAATAATAAAATAATGTAAGTACGTCACAAACGCTCTTGACCTACGACAATCATCCGTAAAAAAATATGTATGAAGTCACACCACCGGCCGAGAAGGCGAAGAGTCGTTACAAAGGGCTCTCTGGCGCCACCGGCGGCAAATAAATCAAGTGCCGTCGTCTGCGCGCGCGCAACAAATCAGGCAAATCCGATTAAACTAGAGACAAGCATCGCCTTCGCTAAAACCGTACGCAGGCTAGTGACAGAGATGGTATCGATGTTGGTCAAATTATGGAATTGACTAATTAATGGTTTAAATTAACAGATCCCGCTAGGTAATTTACAGTTAGGGCCCTTTTGTAAAAATTTTAACCTAACACACGGGTGCACAAGTATGGGTTTTGTGTTCAAGTTTTGTCAAACACAAATACATTAATGATACTTTTTTGTGGGACTTAACTTGTATTCTTGATGCCTCTCACTGGATGATTCCGGCGTTGCCCGTGATAGAATGTTTTATAAATATACCTAAAATAATTCATAATACAACAGGCACTAATATTAGAATAACAAAAGCTGTAATAAATAGCTTTAAATTGTTCAACAACTAATTGACACGTCCATATAAAATTAGCACTCGACGATAACGTTTTGCTTAGTTAAATATACATAAAGAATCACAAATGGGACGCGGCTAATGCTACGGGGAACTCTCCATCAGTCAACAACGAGACTAAACAGATTTTTATTTGTATTTCCTCCTCGTCCAATTGCTCAAGTCCAGTAGCCAAGCGTGCTATTTCTGTTTTTATTTCGTGTAGTGTGTATGATCATCTCAATGACCTTGCTCTACAAATGCATGAATGAAAACAGTTTTGTTTCGTCTAACGTTCCAATTGAAAAAAAAAACATGATGAGAGGTATTTCTGTTGCGTTAATGTTATCGTCTGATAACAATATTATCAATCATCCGTTTATCAGAATAATTTTTTCAACTACAATCGCGATCCTATCGACGCCTTCTGATCACTATCCTTCATCGGTCCGCGTAGAGACCGTGAGCGAAGCATCGCGAAATGTCATTTCCATGAGTAATGGCGGGGTGAGTCAGAGTACCTACCTGCGCCGGCGCAGTGCGTACGCACCCCTATCTAACAAAGACCCGCCGCACACCTTTTCCGAGAAAGCTCGATAGCTTTAACGGCTATGCGACAATTAGAAAATAATTTATCTTACAGTAGGTGAGCGAATAAGAGAAATAATTAAACGACCGTTAATACAGACTGGAAAGTATAAGAGAGATCTCACTGAAGTAGAGAGAATATAATGAATACGTAGAAGATATAATTTTTAGTATCAATGGAATGGTTAATGTCTAATTCTATATTATGCTCACGGCCAAGCTTTGGAACTCTATGCCGGAGTCCGTATTTCCCGACGGATACTTAGGTATAATCTTTAAGTAGATTTTCAAGGCAAAAGTAAATTGGTTTTTGTTGGATGAGCTCCATCGTAGGTTCAAAAGTGGCCTAACATCAGGCGAGTTTGGTATTATCTCCAATGGAATATTCAGTTTTGGACTTTAAGGGTTATTTCCTTATAAGCGAAAGATTTCATTAACGGATCTTCAGCTTGTTGTAAACATCTTCTGTTTCAATTGCTGATTTAGTCTCTCGCTTCATCATCAGCCTATTACAGTCCACTGCTGGACATAGGCCTCTCCAGTTGTTCGCCACTTAGAGCAAACATCTGGAGGATATACCCATAATCGCCACGCTGGGCAGGCGGGTTGGCGATCGCAGGGCGTAGCTTCTTGCTCCGGTGACGCTGCTGCCCGTCACCGGTCTTTAGTATTTAGCTACGCCTTCAATTGTGATGGTTATACCGCCACCAGTCGGTTGCCAGCGCCTCGTTTGTTGTTTGGCAGGATGCACCACGGGCAGGTGAGGTTGGCTTGAAGCGAAAAGATGATGGGTCGCTCCCTTACATCCCTCTCGCTTATTGACTTTCAATGCAATAAGTCTTAAAATTTGATTGATAGATGAACTACTGGTATGGTAGTGGTGTTGCAAATTGAAGTAGACGACAGAACTGATTTATGCCCTAGCAGTAACATCTATTATCTATATATATAAAAGGAGAAACTGACTGACTGACTGACTGACTGACTGACTGACTGACTGACATATCAACGCACAGCCCAAACGGCTAAACGTAGGCACTTGAAATTTGGAAGGGACGTAGCTTAGGTACCGTAGGGGTGCACTAAGAAAGGAATTCCCGAAATTCCCACGGGAACGGGAATTAGCGGGAAAATCCTTTTGTATGAAAAATCTAAACCGCTTAAGTTAGACGCTTGAAATTTGGCATGCAGGTACCTTAGTAAATATAAAGTTTAGTTATGGCTGTATTTTGAGAAATTCCCACGGGAACGGGAGTTAGCGGGAAAAAACTTTTGTATGTATAAATTTAAACACGCGGACGAAGTCGCGGGCAAAAGCTAGTTGCTTATAAAGGCAAAACGTGTTTTCTTTCACTTAAGAGCTGTCATTATATTTTTCACTTTGCCCAGTGCTGGTGAAATATATTTACGTCTAATTTCTTGGTGTAAATTGTAACATGACAGATTCGAAGGAGTGGTGATTCGGTGATTGTGTAAACACTTAGGTGGTAGGTATGTTCATGTAAACTGGTCGGGGTCATAGGTCGATTGCGATTTATTGTTACAAGCACTAAAATTAGTCATAATGTTGAAGTATGCAAAACGACATTCATATTCATACAACACTATTTATGTTATCATGTTCTGCTAACGATTTAATCCATTCAAGACCCATTAGCTTATTGAATATCAAATTATTTTCCTTTCTTTTCATTATTATCACAACTCCTGTATAAAATAGGATCTATTTCAGACTTAGATAAGTTATTTGGTCTCTTCATATGATTCCATATTTCAAATATTAGAATAGGATCTGCACAAGTTACTTACAATAAAAGTTTGATTTTAGAACTAACCAACCTAACGAAAACGAATTTAAAAAGTGTCTAAGTAAAATCAGTTGCCTAGTACCCATCATCGTACAAGCTTCAGCTTAGTGTAGAATTACATAGATGGCGCAGTGTGATCCAATGTGGTATGTTTGGGGAGAGGCATGACTTGGGTTACCTATAAGTTATAACTAAACTTAGTATGAAGAGAGCGAGGCTAGAGATATTTATAAACGAAAAGGAATTGTGAAGTTGGTGAGGAAATATTTATATGTACAAAGTTGGTGATTTTCCTGATAATTCTACTAGTAAAGTAAGTACTAAATTAACAGTTGGCCTCAACTGAACTCAACTGTAATGGTCATCAAACATGTCACTGCGTAAAATGATGGTGTCCTCATGATGAAATATACTCGCGTGTTTATGTGCATAAAGTGCCGCCCATTGTAACGGTCATGCAGTTTGATCATTTGAATACATAGTTGTAACAGCTTTCCCTGATAATGAATTTCCTGTAATTGATTTAGCAGCATGTTCATACAACTGTCGTGATCTGTCTGAATAAATACCGGTGTTTAACGTAAATGTAGTATTGAATAATAAAACCGCCTTGTTCACATCGAAAAGAGCCTAACTTCCGAGAAATACTTAGTTGTACTGTACATGTAGTAACTTAGGTCTTAGGGTAAAATAAAATGGCAGCAAGAGTAGACAACGAATTCTCATATTTCCCACGACATCATTTCATTTCATTACCCAAATACCTCCATCATTATCCCATTGCAGTCCACTGCTGGACATAGGTCTATCCAGGTCTTCGCCACTTAGGGCAAACATCTGGAGGATATAGCCATAATCGCCACACTAGGCAGGCGGGTTGACGATCGCAGGGCGTAGCTTTTTGTTCCGGTAGCGCTGCTGCACGTCATCGGTCTATGGCATCTAGCTACGCCTTCAATTGTGATGGCTATACCGCCACCTGTCGGTTGCCAGCGCCTCGTTTGTTGTTCGGCAGGATGCACCACGTGCAGGTGAGGTTGGCTTGGAGCAAAAATATGTTAAACCTTGCTAAAGTAAAGCAACCTTGATAAAGTCGTCCGTCCATCTTGTAGGGAGGCGCCCCCTACTTCTTCTTCCGGCTAATGGTAACTACTCGAGAGCTATCAGTACCTACCCATCGATCATGTGTATGCGAGCGATATGACCTGCCCGTTGCCACTTCTACTTGCTTTTATCCTTTGAGCTATTTCAGCACATCGCGACATTACTTACCTACTATAGATACATTTGAGGCAACACCTATAATTATCTCATCCCAAAGAAAGTAATATAAAGTGGTTTTGGCGCTGTGGAGTCATGCCAATGAAATATGAATGACGTTATTTACGAAGTTTGTACTTACTGGACAAAACATCTTTTTAGTAAACACAATGATAGATTCCGAATGTCTGATATCTAAACAAATCAGTTAAGTACTTACCTACTGTTTGGTAGTACAACGTATCTATAGGATTGTAATTTAATCTTAGTATTTGGAGTAACCGTTATCAAATTTAATGCGTAGTAGATTCTATACAATTTTATTATTAGCAGATATAATCAGGTAGATAAAAGTAATTTATCTATTTTCCAACAATAGATTAGTAGATGGGCAAATTAGACATAGATTAATTTATGTAGGTATAGAATAGAAATCTGTACTACCTACTGTTATAAAGAGATTTTTCTTGTTTATTTGTTTGTATTGAATAGACTCCGAAACTACTGAACCGATTTTAATAGTTCTCTTTATTCGAAAGATACATTTGTCAAAATCAATATTAGGTATTTTTCATTGCCGTTTTCATAGGATTCTAAACTGAAAAATATTCTTTTTTTTTGTGTGCATGTCATAAGAAAAATCGTTACGGTGCCGATTTAGACTCGTGCACTGACTAAATACGTGAGTTTTTTACCTCGGTAAAAAATCTGAAGCAGCTAAAATTGTTGCCATGAATAAAAGTAAAACATCATAGGCCTCTCCAGTTGTTCGCCACTTTGAGCAAAAACACCTGGAGGATTTACCCATAATCGCCACGCTTAGCAGGCGGCGGGTTGGCGATCGCAGGGCTTCTGGCTGCGGTGACGCTGCTGTCTGTCATCGGCCTGTGGTATTTAGTTAAACCTTCAATCGTGATGGTTATACGGCCACCAGTCGGTTGCCAGAGCCTCGTCTGTTATTCAACAGGATGCATCACGGGCAGGTGAGGATGGCTTGGAGCGAAAAGATGATGGGTCGCTCTCTTACATCCCAGGGTCAGCAACCTCAAGAGAAACTAGTAGACTAAGCTGGTCTGCCTAAGTCCCTGTCAGACGGGCCTCGGGCATTGCACTACTTCCACGGAAAAGTAAAACGAATGGGGAAACTTATCACACAGATAATATCCATAACAAGTTAAAATAAAAAAGTATAATCGGAATTGTAGGTAGCCAAGTTCCTTTGTTAAACTTGTTCGTCATGATACTTTATCAATGAAAGAAAATAACAATGGAAATGACCGCAAACTGTAGCTATTAATAAACATTATTGCACTTGATTGATAAAAAAATGACTAAGGAATAATAGCAGTAAACTTAATGTCTTTTACCTTTAATAAATCATTTAATTCACACATCCCTACCTACGCTACGGTGCGGTAGATTAAATTACTTATTACAATGAATTAAGCAAAAATAGCTCTTAATTTAACGAACGATCTAATTTAAATGTCTAATATTACTATCGTAACCTTAGAATTGTAAATACATAATAACTTAATATAAGTTTGTATAATTAGTTTGCGTTCATATTACCTATATCTCACTCGTATTATCGCGTCGCGACACTGTTTAATATTTAAACACTTTACCGTAGGTATATTAATTAGGCAATTTTATTGATATTTTTGGACCTATCATTTCTGGAGTCTGTGCTAATTTTGATAGCTTTTACTGCTCATTGCACCAGTTGTAAAATAAAACGGCCAGGATGATTGTCCAAAACAAACGTCAGTTTAGGGAAAGAATAACGATTAGGCGGTCTTTGCTTTATTTTTAATTCTATTCCTCCAGTACATGGGTAAGGAATTTAATAAATTGTGCAAATAACGAACATTAATTTCAAAAACGTATTCATGTATTAATCCAAAATACCACAAGACGTTTGCAAACAGCTATTATATCACAGAAGTGTCACTGTTTCGTTTAACACTCCGCGCAATGTATCTGGCATTGCCGAAAATAGTTCTGGGAAGTAGGTCGGGTAGGCTCGAAGCTATGAGCTTCTGACACCACGCAATGCGATACAGTACCAACTGTACTGTACATAGCAGTAATGAATGTAATAAAAAATTGTAATAGTACTGGTTTGATTTTAAAATTACAAAATGAATTAGAAAACACAGTAGATGTGTATTTGAAAAACATAACAATGATCAACTGATTGGGGCAAGACAAATAAGCTTGGAAGTTTGATAATATGCTAAAGTAGTTTTATCGTTTGATTTAAAAGATTAGATTATTGGTTTCATCATCTTCATCACAGAAAATTGGATGTGGCTTATGATCATACTCAAAAATTATGATCGCATAAACCTATAATGATAGAATGTTGTAACAAATAGATAGGTATGGGTTGGAAATTCAACATAGACTTCTATGTTATTAGACAGTGCCGTTCAGATTCCTATTCCTAAGTATCATCTTTAGGCTATTGTTTGCCATGGGCGAGAAGCCCTTTATCCAGCATCTGTCAGCCATCTTGCGCAAATCTTCTCCATCTGTCCTTTAAATGTTAAATACCTACCTACGAGCTTCAAAAGCAATTTTAATAACACCATCATTCAGTTAGGAAAAACATTTGAGATTAAAACCAATTACAATACTAAAACTGCGTAATCTAAACGAATGTTCGTTCCAATGGATTAAAAGGAACAATGTTTAGTGCGTTGACCTATCACGTCCATTGCCACTAACATAGTCTTTAGTGTTCTCGTAAATCTTCGTTAGATGTTCACTTTTAGCACATTCCGTGACATGTATAGCGAATTATTTCGTGTACACGCAAGGCATTGCCGTGCTATACCGGATTAAAGGTGGGTCGTTCACAGAGATGTCAATATGAAAAATAAAACATAAGTAGGTACCTAATTTTTTTACAATTTTGTCAATTGCAATCGAACAGATCGTCATGACCACACATAGCACCTACAACAACAAACTAAGTTAAGCTCTAGTGTTATGGGTAGGTATCTGAACAACTAAGATACCACAAATTACACATATAAACAACCAGACACGGACAAATAAACATTTCCATTTGAACAAACACGAAATTGTCCCTGGTGGAAATGAAAGCAGACCCTTGGTACAAAAGGCAGGGTTCCACTACCAAATCAGGGATCTGAAAGTCCCGGTTACATCAACAATAGTATGTGAATAGTCCAATAAACAATTACAACTTGAACCGGACACGTCTGTTGATTCGTTATAATTAATTGTACCATTTCTTTTTGGTCCAAACCGAGTGGCTTATTGCTCAATACTCAACTAGCAATAATTAATAACTGTAGCGTTACTCTGTTCATCGTTATTAATAGTAGATACACGGAACCATTTGTCAGGTCTGATGAATTGGATCGAGGTTGTTTTGGTTAAGCTAGAAATGTGCTGGTACGGTATCAAGATATTTTTAATTTTATAAATTGCTAGTGCGCAGGTTCCTCTTCTATACAAAAACAACCGCATCTACATAAACAGAAAGCTACCCAAGTTATACATACGTAGGTAGTTATCAATCAACACCGTTCGATCGAATTCGGCCGCTTACTAAGTATATAACAACTTATCATCATCATCATCACTAGATAGTATAAAACAAAGTCGCTTTTCGTGTCTGTCCCTATTTAGGTATGCATAGAGCTAGGCAACGGATTTTGAAGCAGGTTTTTTTTAATAAGTAGGAAGACAGAGTGATTCAAGAGGAAGTTTTAGGCTTATTATGTGTTTGAAATACCCATAATTGAAGTAATAAAATATACACTTGTATTCTACATTACTATGTACGCATGTCGCCAGCATATAACATTTTATATAATGTGAACCCCTTTGCTGAAATTACTAAAGCGTGACACATATGCAGTTTGTCTGCTTTGTTATAATACCGTATGCCAATGCCAATCTCAACATAAATAAAGCTTCAAAACCACAAAACATCCGCAATTGAAATAAATGCAAATGAAACAATATTATCAAAAGGTTAAAGGATACACGAGTAAAAACTGCATAAATAAATAAAAAACGAATGCGAGATAACCCAAAGTTAAATTACGGAACTAATTAACTTCTTATTTTGCTCACAATATTTTATTGAAGGCAGAAGACAGCTGATCTGTACAAAAAATCTACCTACTGATTTTATGGTCTGTGTAAATGTTCAAGAGAAAAAAAAACACAATTAACCTCTGTAGAATGCCAATTAACAAATGTAGCCAAAGAGATAATAGACGAATTGAGCAGCAATTACTTAAGGGTCATTATCGATACCGCTTCCATTTGGATGGAGCTGTTCAAAGGAGATCTCTAGCCTGTGACCTATATTTTTTATAAATAAACTGCCGTAGGTTAAATGCAGTATCGTGAAAGTCAGGCATAGATAGATAGATTCTAATAACATGGTACTATCACCTTAATCTATTAGTAAGATAGGATGGCTTCAAGTGTATTTACCTACTTATATTTAGAACTTCATTCCTAATAAGGAGTGCTTTTGGAATTAGAACAAAAAAGTGACCATATACAATACATCAAGTTATATGTACTTAATGCAATGCAAGCTTCTTATTGGTTTTTGTTCAATAAAATAAATAATTTACATAATCCAAGTACGAAACATCCTTATTTGAGAGTTAATTACCACACAAGGAATACTCGGTTCGAAACAAATTGTGCTATAAAGATATCATTAAATGACCGCAAGTGCGTTGTTATTACGCAACAAAATGAGATGAGACTTACAAACTATCGGTTTGGTGTTCGTCCCGGCTAATTGCTTTCACAGCGCCTTATGTTTACGAAAAACACTTTCAATGTGCAGGAGCGTGCACAAGAGCACTTATGCTCTCATCGACCGCTGCCCAACGTACCTCACCAGCATTCTTTTCCAATTCCAATAACTACCGAATGCAGCTGCACATCGTATTTATTTATACTCCACTCCCGAACCCGCTCACACGTCTCGTTTATCTACCAACTTTAATGTCTATGTTAATTGATACAATGCCCACATTCCACCGTCTTTATTGGACTCATTCGAGGGATCAAGGCTGTTTTCTGTAAGAATTTTTATATTTTACAAAAGCACGACTTTATCAAATGCTTTCTCGAAAACCAAATTCCGGAAAACGGGCAAATCGTGCGTGCGGTAAGCAATGTGTTACACTGCTGCACCGGTAGACCACATAGAGTAAAGTGCGGTGTTTATGACTAATGTATATTTGTAACTATGACAAAAGCTTAGAATCTAACAAAAGTGTTGTAATTCCACACCGTTACGTGTTTGTTAGAGCGCCGTTTCACGATGGCAATTTGAGCTCTATTTTCGCCAGTTTAGAGACGTTTTTTGCGTCAGCTATAGTAAGGCACGGAGGCGGCCGGCGTCTTTGACCGAGGTAGATAACATCTACATCGGGCAGGTAGGCTTTTATTGCCGCTGCACCGACCTCCCCCGTCCCGCGCCGAGCCCGTGCCAACACCGGGAATTTTAGTTTCGCCTCGTTTCATTCTCACACAGGAAAAAGGACGAGGAATCGGTTAGCGACAAGCCGCTTACATCACTTCGCATTTTACAAGAGCACATGATTTCTCAATTACAAAGCTTATCTTCGATTCCAAACGTTCTTACAGAGAAATGCACTTAGGTATCGGTAATGCCTTAAATGGCGTCGGTATATAGAAAGCCGAGGTTCAATGTACGTGACCTGGCACCAGATCGAATGGAAAACTAGGGTTTTCAATCGACGAGGCAGCCGGAGCGCAGGCGCCGGCGAGATGAACGGCATTCCACGGCCTGTCGCCTTTGTCATGTTAACCAAACAGGAGGCTCATTATTCGGTTATTTTAACAAGGCATAACGTAACCGCATATCGTTATAGCGTTTCAGGCGATTAGTGTGTATTTGTGTTTGTAAGGGACGGTCGCACCTCAGCGCGACGTTCGCCCAAGGCGCTATTGTGTCGGATCGGCTCGTTTTTTATGCGTTAGCGCATCGACATCGCCCACTCGAGTTTTTGGAATTCCAATGGCAGTCCCCTCCCCGGCGGGGTCTAGCGCCGCCGCCGGAGGTCCGCGTTCATTCATAACCCGGCGTGATACCAATATCCCCTCCTTTGACGCCGCCAGCATTAGATTCTATTACATGCGAGATACTATCACACGTGCTCGTCGGACGGTCTGCCGAAAACCGGAAACGTACACGAAAACAAATCCCTGAATTGTTTTCGTTTCGACCTATTGTATTTACGTTACATTTTTTCTTTAGAATGCACCACCGGCGTTGAGGTTATAACGCCGACGATATAAAGTCGCATTTTTGCTTAAGCATCGCGTCGGGCAAAAAACTTTGGCGAGATTTCAACGAGTCTTATCTGATGGTGAACAACCTCTTGCATTTACGGCAAAAAAAAATTTGGGCAAGATATCAGCATGCGTTAAATTAATCTTAATAAATAAATTGATGTGCTGTGTTGTTAACAAAACGATAACTCTGCGTTAACTGTAGCTACAAAATGATTTGTTCTTTGCAAAATGTATGGCGCCAGATGGATTTTATGGTCTCTTTTATTCTTTTCCAATACTTTATCGGCGATTCTAGCAATGGTGGGAACATTATGTGTGTTGTAATGAAATTAATTTACGCTTTTATTATTTTTACAAACGCAGTCGAATTTAAACTTTCTATTGGCAGGATAATTAAAAAATCAATGAATTCATTCGAGTTTAGAATGACGTAAGATAAGTATATAATTGTGGTCCTACCTACTTTTGGTTTCATTATCATAGCACAAGATACATCTACACTATATTATTAAGAGGCAAGATTTGTATTTGTGGGTATGTTTGTAATGAATAAACCCAATATTATCTACAATTCCGATTTCTAAATTTTTGATGTTCTGTCGCGAGGTCTTCGCGGCGAGGAACTAAGTACTTATTGCAGTAAAAATATCACTCTAACCCGTTTACGTCGCCATAAATATTATTAACAGAATCTCTGCTTGTATCGTATCATTTATGTTATACCTACTATCATTTCTATACTACCTTTACATACTACTTACTTCGCATTTACAGAAACAAAGCTGGAAAGCTTCGCAACAGCAACGCTTTCTAGTGATTAGATAAGGGCGAAGCAAAATAGCATTTCCGCCTATCTTTTAGTTAAGTGTTTAATCGAAATTGGTACTTTGGCACTCTTAGAGCCTTTCAAGTAAGCGTGAAACGTTTGATAAGGTTTTTGTAAGGGCTTCTAATTATGTAACACTTAGGTTTTTTAGCCCATTTTATAAGAACCGGTAAAGATAGATCGATATTTAAAGGTAAAATAGATATTTTTATCATTGCACACTATACAGTTAACTTAATATGGTGTCATGTGCAATTTAGGTCTTAATGCTCTTTTCTAAGTGATCTTCTCCAGAAAACTTTGTAAAAGAAAAGTTTGAGGATTGTAGTAGGTAGGTACTTAATGAGCTTGAATGTTAGTAAATGTTATCGTCATTTATTACGTATGATAGATAAGTAACATGTTTAAGACGCATTCATTGCTCTAATTTTGACATCACAAGCTGCTTGAGCAACCATACATATTTGAGCAACGTGTAGGTACACTTTATAATTCAAATGCTTAAAGCCCTTGAAGGGGAAAAGGCAAAAACAACTAAGCAAACGAAAAGTTCCTTCGTGTTTCATATTTTTGCTTCCGACCTAATTGTAGTACACAAAGAACAAACATACCGACAACTATAGGTAGGTCATACACAAGTAGGTAGGCAGGTAATATAACTAGTTTAGCCTAAATACTAGATATTACCGATTGAACTGCCAGCAAAAACGGTTTACAAGAAAATCGATGCCTTATCAGACGAAGCGATACTTGGTGTTTTATTACCACTCCATTTAGGTCACACTTTGCACAAAACCCCCGCATTTATATTAGTAACGAGTATTAAATATCGATGAATCATCAAATACAGTGCCCATTGTGCTTGCAAAAATAACGGAATTCTTGTGGGCAACGATATGACTGTGTTAACTAGCTATGTAGTTCGAGTTCGTGTTGATAAATCCTATCTAAAGGATTGGATTTATCAACAAATTACAATGTAAGTAATCCTTAAATTATAGTTACTATGTATAACATAAAATATACAGAAAGTTACGTTTAAGCCGTTTTGTGCATGTGCTATAAGCGCACGCTTTGCATCTAGGTATATAGTGACGAAATTGAAATTTTTCAAATATGTTTTAGACTTCATAATTTCCAATGAAAAACTTCACGCACGCATTAACAGAACCCTCTCACCCGACACATCCTTCAACACTGACCTTTACCTCAACTTAAGAAAAACGCAACACTTTACTACAGCAAGCAAATCACGAACAGTGCATTACAATAACATTTTTAATGAGTTCAGTTCGCAACAGTCGTTTAAAACAATGCGGCGCGCAGTGGTGTTATGGGCCGGGGTGATCGGCCATGCACTCTCACGGCATAATAATTACAGCAACCACTCCGCAGTTTATAGGCCGGCTCTGGACGCGGCCCCCGGCGCCCCGCGCCCGCCGGACCGCATTCCGCTCCCATGCGACCGCGTCCTGCATCCTGCTGCCTCCAGGATCTCTCCAAAATGTCATGTTTTTACTATCTCACTCGCTATCACCTTTGGAGGTACGGCTAAAAGTCCGCAACGTTCGCCACTAATTGCCTAGTTGAGTGCAAACTACAAGGGCACATCCTCATTAAATGCCGTCGCCATTTATGCAGCAGTTTTTCGTATAAAAATAAGGTTATCTTTTTCATGGTAACGTGACGACAACATGTGTTACGTACAAAATATTAATGCTTGTAGGTAGAATATCAAATGCAATTTTCTTTAACAGGATACACAACATAAAACAACCAGTAATGGAGAAAAGGGCATTCGGCTACGGTAAGTTCAACGAAACACACGAAGCCAATATTGTTAAGGTGATCTATTGAAAACAGCGTTCTAATGCACTTGAGTTCGATATGGGCCCCAGTAAGATTACAACTTGCATAACGAATAAGTACAGCAAGCCTAAAGTAAGTATTAAACGATACAAAGTACCTATTTGCAGGAAGCTTTTTTGCTTGAACAAATAGGTAAATAAGGAGGTATCTATAGAGTTTGTTGTACCTACACTGAAACCATCTAAAATTCTCACGTCAAAAGAAGACGAGAACAAAATTAATAAATAAAACTTGTCGCAGCTATAAAAGTTTAATAAAGGCAGGTGTTGAACCGTGACAGTGTCCATTACTCCGTCTGATTTCTATAGTCACAATCAAAAGTCATCACACCCGTTTCACACGCTTATTGCCTATTCCATTAACTAAATCAGACGATGACGAATCGACCACTAAATCGAGATTATAATCATTAAAAGAGTCGCGGGCTCGCATTCTTCAAGAGGAATCCGTGAAGCGTCGGAATGCACGGAATCGATTCAAACTCGTTTTGTTTTCGCCACGTCATAACTCGATCTCGACCCTCGGACCTGACTCCGAGTTTGAGCATCACGCATTTAGAAAGCCGATTTGCCGATGTATACGTGTGTACTCCACTCTTAATGTTTGATCTGCATCAAAATATCGAATCAGTAAGAATGACATGAAAGAAAGTCATGTGATAAGGAAGTGATTTTTGCGTGATGCCTATTACATCACAATCAGAAAATCAAATAATATTAGGGTCAATAAAATCACATACTTAACTACTAAATTCATTTATTATCAAAAACATATTAATTTTTAAGTTACTTTTTTTATATTGTCTTTGAAAAGTTCTATTTATCTTAGTCTAGCTAGAGTGTTCCATCACTTAATGATGATGAAAGATGAAATCGAAGACAAACAATTTTTAAATAATATGTATAAGAATGTACCTAATAACATTTTGTATCCAGCTGCGTTTCTGCTCAATTAAAAACGCCATTTGCAAAGTATAGTAGGTACTATTATAGTCTCGATCTTGTCTTGCAGTTTTACAGCTCATGTTTATTAAAATGAACAGTACAAGGGCGTACAGCTAACATGCTTGAAATAAAACAAATACCAAGATACCGTCGCCACGGTATCACCAAGTTATTGTAATTAAATAAGCGTTCATTTGCACATAAATGGGCATTGACTTGTAAGATAACATAGTCGGGTGTTGTGCTAATGTGTTGCTGCCAATACATCGCAAGTAGGCGGCGGACTGATAACTTTTGACTCGCAAGGAATCCGATGCGACGAACCGAAATAAAAGAACAGAAACAGGTTTCAAAAATATTTGTGAGGTGAGCCTCCCACATGATTGGCATCGAACATAGTCTAAGATAATTTGAATGTCACGTGTAAATTTGAAGTGATTAAGATATTGAGTCATAAGGATGAGGGGGGATTAGTGGTGTACGGATGCATTGTGGCTGGGCGGAACGGTCCGATCGAACTTGGTTAAGCGTGCGCATTTTTTGCGAGTAGCGGTGAGTCTGTGGACCGGTCCTGCAACGACTTGTCGCCACCTGCCCGGCCCGGTGGAATGTCCGCTCAGGAATTAGCTCTGCACTCCTGCATCAGGTAAGCTGTAAGCTGAAATGTGGATTTCCCGTCTCGCTACGGGGAGCAGATGTTTGTTGAGAATATTCCTTTTTGAAATTAAATTTTAAGCGTACGCTGTAAGTGGAACATCGACCCTAGAAATAACTCGCTGCATTGCTCGGTTATGTTGGGAAATACAGCTATTTGCACATGTTGAGGTGACAATATCGAGTACTCTCTGAATGCTTGAAATACCAACAGTCGGAGAAAATTTCCTCCAGACTCGGTGGAATTTAATCAACCCACTGTTCGATGAACTTTCGAAGTCGCAACTAATTGCAAAGATTCCAAGTCGCCGATTCGGATTCCGGAACTTGCCCCGATAAATTCTTAATCCTTCTTCAGCCGATGATCCCGTAGGATCATATTGCACGTGAAACACGGGTCTGACAGTTACGTCCATTAAAGTTAACACTTCCAGCGTTTACGTAACAGCCGACCTCCACGATTCTAAGCTGATTTAACGACCAATATTCTATACCCTTTTACGACTGCCCATTGATCCGCGGACGGTTCATTGGAAATTTATGTCATATCTAATTGATATGTTAAGGTGCAATAAAACAGCCTCGCTGCCGCAAATGCCTCGCAAAAAAGGCTTTATAATCGACGGCATCCTGTTTCCATCCCTAATTACAGAATGGGAGGTTATGGGACATAAAGGCCCGCCGTACCTTGTGAGTGATGGAGCGCCATTCAGTTAACTTGATTGAAAGGGTTCACAGTGAAAGCTCGAATAAAGCGAGCGGTAATGGTATTTTGTACTCAGGTACACGATAATTCGCAATAAGGACGGTTGGAATTTTCGTTTTTGGGGACTACCTACTTAGGGCTCAATTAGCGCACGTTGAATAGGAGGTTTTGTTCGGTCGCTTGAAGAGGTTGACGGGGTTCGGGTCGCGGTATGAGATTGCCTAATACCGGTGGACTTGATCACGTGGACTTGTGTATTAGTAGGTGCGTTGCAGGTTGACGACCGCGGTGTTTACCCGCCTCTTGTCAACCAGTCCACCCACTGCTCGATTTTGTCGGACCCGCTAGCAAGCCACGCCGTGAGAGATTGCAGCGGGCACCGGGGAGAGCTACTCTGGTAGGCTAACACAATAAGGCATGTATTTGCTCGCTCATACACTATCTACCGTTTTGGTATGCTAACTTTCATTTGTTTTTTTTTCGCCTTTCGAAGAAAGGATTACGAAAGTGTAGGTTTACGTGTCTATGTTAAGCAAAGTATGTCTAATTTATATTTCAAAATTAAAGATTAACAATTATCTCTATGAAACCTTTACTAGGAAATTGTTATTACGAGTACAATGCCTCCATAGAATGTCATTAATTAGACACAAAGATGTGGTATAAACAGCAACAAACTTTGAAACATTAGACCTGCCCTTTTTACAACAACAAAAACTGCCGGGAAGAAAAAGGCCATAACTCCAGAATTTCACTCTCCAAAACTTTTAATCCGATCACAGTATTACTCGTATTTATAGTTCGACGTCTAAAGTCCAAGTTGCATTAATAAAGCCGGACTCTTTATCTAACTCCCGTGACAGCCGTGATAGATAGGTTAGTTTAGAAAGCACCCAAACAGGATACTCCATCCATTGATAACGATATCCATCCCTGACATTTTCTGTTGGACGGCAGGACTTGTGTAAAGAAATCGGAGGCGACTGACCTTAATCTAGCCGGCTTCTCACGTCATATTTTTTATTTAGATTGATTGCCTGTATTCTAAATTCCAATGAACAAATTGAATAGCCACGCAACTTGAATATCAATACGAATGAAATCAGTATGTAAGGCGTTTCGTATTAATTATTTGTAAGCCCGAAACGACTTTACAAAATAACAGATTGCTTGTTAATTGGCGAGTTAGATGAGGTTTTATTATCTTCTTCGTCGTTTCGTTTCTTAATCTAAATGTTTAAATGGGTATTGAGAGATTTAAAGAAACTGTTGTTATCTCTTTCCGTTCGATCGTCTGGTGATTCGCAAATGCCTACATTAGAAGTCTGCGGAGGCACAAGTGCCGGTAGTTGTCGCGACAAGCCGCCCGTTAGAAGCACCGGCGATCGAGCATCGCATGCTAAGTAGCCCCCAGGCCCAGCAAATAATCGTACTCGGAACAGACGCGAGACACTCGCACCATCGCAATATCTATCAGCCCCGATCCTTATTGGGAAACGTGGCGTCAACCGCGTTCTTGCTGCCTCTATCTTAATAGCGAAACAGGTCGACATCTCGCCCTGTCCACTCAATTACCGTTGGCGACGAACGAAATAAGATCACGTTTGCATATAAATTACTTAAGTGCTGGTTGTAGTATACGATTATATATTAATAACTTTGTTCTGAATATAAGATCTACGCATAGGAAATTTACACAAGTGCAAGCAATTAGTGTTATTAGATCGACAGACGTGTAGCGCTGTATACCAGTGAGTAACTGGGAGTGGTTCGGTGCTTCATTAATAATGTATCAGTTTACTGTAGGCTCCGCTTCTATCTAGTCTGTCACAGCACAGACTACCTCCACGAATTGTGAGGTTGAGCCTCATTACATCGAAACAATGGCCCGGGGGCTAGGAAAGCCCGTAAATCTCTTTGATAGCTTACTTTGTGTCGTAGAAGTGTTAATGGTTTATTTGTTTTAAAGTGTGATAATAAAATTGAGGGAAAGTTTGACAATTCTAATAAGTTGGACAAAAATTTTGAAACAACAATGATGGCAAAGTCATATGCAATGCAGAAAAATATTTATGTATGAAACAACACATGTTGTTTTTAACAAAACTAGTCGCAGTCTTATTTATGAAATAAGTAGCTATATTTTAAAACTCTACTGTATTTGAGAACTGTTTATATCCCAATTTATAAAGTGTATGTCATATACCTATAGTACGTATATGTTTGGAACATCTGTGCGGTGGAAATCGGCGCCCACGCTTTCTTGTGATGCTATTAACTGCCTACTGGCCACGGTTTTTACTTAAACACATTTCCTGACATTGATGTTGGTGTTGTTCGAATGTGAACTCTTGTGTAAGTACGATAGAGATGGTTTTGAATGCACAATTTAGGGATAAAACAAAACGGTCGAAGGTTTGCAGAACAACTAAGTATTTCTGTGTGTCGCAACGCAAATGTGCATTTCAAAACTACGCCTACTGTATCAACAGCCTACGTATCTTTTGCGCTATGTTGGTCGTGTCAATAAAGTTCTTATTACGATATTTACAAGGCTGTTTATCTTGACTTTCATTTCGTAAAAAATATTGAAGACTAGGGCCTTCGTTTCGGGTATTTCAGATAAATATCTCAATAAGTTACTTTATAGAAGTTTTCTAGCATTAAATATAGTTTATGTTACTCAGGGTGAATGTAGCTTTTCAATGGTGAATTTTTTTGTAATCGACACAGTAGTTTTTGAGTTTATTCATTACAAACTACATTACCTTACTAATAGGAAATATTTGTATTACCTATTATGTATACGACAAAAGTACAAATCTTTCCTTTTTATCATATTAGTTTTAAAGTGTAGATAGGTTTCAGTAAATAAATTTAAACTGAAGCAATAAAATCAACATAAACAATTAAGAAACGTTATGAAAAGATAACAAATGGTTCGGAAATGCACGGGCACGATCTTAATATTCATGTCTCAACCTGTTCCCTACAACAGGTAAAAAGGTTGGCTTTTGACTCATGGCTTTCTGTTTTTTTTTTACATTGTTAACTTTTATTTTGAGATCTTTTAATCTGTTCCGTAACACTGAACTCGTTCATTATCTAGGTATGTCTATTAAAGAATGATAATTATGTACTTTAGAATTATTTCTGGGATATCCAAAATAAGACACTGAACAACACATTAATTCACAAAAATTTCTTGTAAAATTGTATTTACTGTTCGACAAGGATAAATTTAAGTATCTTAATCAAAAGTCTTTATGTATTTATTTATTTTATTTGTTGCATTTCGATCAAGATTAAAAATAAAATAAAATAAATTATTTTCTGCCTACTAACATAGTTTTTAAGATTAATTGTTACTAACATTATGGACTCTGTCTGAAATAAATAATTTTTATTTTTATTTTATTTTTTTTTTATTTATTATTTACTTAAATTACTAAAAGTAAATGACTTCTCTTTTGTAAACGTGTGACTCGAATGTTAAAAGTTTTAGTTTGATGCTTCTTTGTTGTGGCCTTAGGTTCGGATCAAGTGTCACCTGTCATTATGATTTATTTATTTAGATTGCATTGCGAATCATTTTAATATGGTAATTAATAAAACTACCTATATTCAAAACGCGAGGACGTAAAAATTAAGTAAATTTTGGTTATAACCAAAAAATTTGTAGCTTCATTAAAATATAACTAAAATTCTAGTCGCTTATCGCTACTTAATGCTATCAATCTGTACGCACACATCCCATATCATACACTATCACACTCAGCTGTGAACATAGCACATTCTCACCTGAGTTCGGTTGTTCCTGCAAGTTGACAGCGGCCAACATTTTGCTCTTCTCAAAAATACTCTTCGCCTTCGCACATGTCGGTGAAAACTCGGCCGCAGTCGCATGAACTAAGCTAGCGACCAACAGTAAATACAATATTTGGCTCCTCATTCTCAATCCGAAAATCGATTTTTTGTTAGACGACAGTTCACCACAACAACACTCTTTCACAGCCATTTTCGCGGAAAGTTTACAAACGCAAACGTAAAATTGATCACTTTTTTATGTTAATTCATAAATAACGTTGAACTAAATATTTTGAAATGAAATGAACGCGGTAATGTAAACGCCATAAGCACGCCGCGTCGATCAACTGCGGTGCATGGCGAACGTAGCCCGACTGACTCGAACGAATGCCGGAGGCGCCGAGCGCGCGTGGAGCCGAGTGAAGTGCGCCGAAAGCGGCCGAAGCTGGCGTCTGCCATGTGTGATTATTATTTTGTTGCATTTCGATCAAGATTAACTAAACTGAACTGAAACTTTAAATAACAATATCACGTTTTTTACAAATTTACACTTACACGGTTTTGACGGAAGAGCATCAATATGTTACGGAAATGTTCACTGAAATTAACTACATAATTAAATAATATTTAAATGCATCTACAACTTCAAGCAGAAGCAAACACAAAGAGAATTTACAATTTAAAGCATCATGTATAGCAAATAACCTTTAATGTTAGCAGATACACAAGTACTTTTAAAGTATGTAGGAAAAGACAATATCTTCAAACTTACCTTTGAAGATTAATAAAGTAAGCAAACGCGTATATTTATTTGTAGGAACACAAGAAACGTTAAAACCTACCCATTGCTTACAAATACATAAACGAGAACTTAACTTTATATCATTTGGTAAAGTTTGGCAAAAACAAATGACCTTTTTGATTAAATAAATTAAATCATTTAATTTTGATAATCCGGATGCGGAAATTAAAGGTGGTCGTGTATGTCGGTCCAAATTGTACTCTATATGAATACAAGTCTCGGATAAAAATAATTAAACATTAAATAACAATGAATGTATTACTAAATCTTATCAGTTAATAACAAATAGTTCAGTATACTCAGTAATTAAACTATATATTCACATTTTTGAACAATTTTATGTACTTTTTTTTGTATTATTATCAACAAATTATTTTTGTATGGTTGTTTCGGACCGCCAAAGTATACTTGTCAAATTGACATTTAATTTTTGACTATTTATCCGACTGTCTAAAAGATGTACTTGGAACATCGTTTCATCACATTTCTTCTCAAAACATTTGAAATTCTTATTTAACTAAGTTGATGGTGATATTCTTGGTATGGAATGTTAGAACGGTTAACGTTGTTGGTTTTTTAAAATTGTTTGACTTAGAAATATTTCGCTCTAGCATCCCATTCCCATGTCCTCCACTCTGCGTTAAAATAACCCTAGGGCAAAATGTCAAAGTACGAAACTTTCCATCTGTCAAACGCGGACTATCACGATTGCCCTCTTTGGGTGAAGACGTGTGAAATTCCAATTGAAAACGAAAATAAATCGCGATTATTTTCCAGTAAACGAATATTTTCGTTGACACCCTTGTGCGGTTGTTTCTGTTAATTTTATTCTTATCCGATAGAAGTGCTTGTTTACTTTTACATAACATACCGGTTCAATCATGAGGATTTGTTTGCTCAAAACTTTATCATGCGGTGTTGGGAGGCGATTTTTGTCAACGACAAACTACAAGAAAGTCACGCACTGTATCTTCGACATGGACGGGCTGCTGCTGGGTGAGCTCGACCTTCCGCGCTCGCAATGATAATGAGCGTGAAGGTTATTTTACTTACGCGGGAAATTACATAATTAAAAATAATTTTATGCAGCAGTTTTACATCAACAATAAACGATATTATCAACAGATTTACCGTGTTAATCAAGCAATCAAAGGTTTTTTACTTGTTTACTTATTGCACAATATGTATGAGAAGTTTATTAAGAAACAAAGTATTATTAGTGCAAGCCAAGGTCTTAAATTTTTCAAAGAAAACTTTTTAATTTGCTCTTAATATATTTAAAATATGTGTAATTAAAATATTATATAATGTATTTAAAATATTATTTTGGTATGGCAATCCGCTTATGTTGTAATAACTATGTAAGTACCAAGAATGCAAAGTAAATAATCTGAAAAACAGATGTAAATAAGTTCAGGTGTAATACTGAAAAATCTCAGGCACATTAATTTAAAATTATTTTCTGAAAACTAGGAAAGTACCTATAGAATTTTGTATATTCTACCTTAAATAAATACCTGTAAAAATCTTTCGACTACATTATACTTTAAAAAAAAACTTTTGTTATGGTTTTTAAATGCACATTATAGGTAAATATGGATGTAGACTAATTTGCATTTAAAGTTGTCAAGCTATTTAGTGATGCCTATTTAGCATTTTCCTTACTCACAGTTTGAATACACTTTGAATACAATGGTACACATAAATGCCTCAATGATTAGAATACATCAATTAACATTTATGTAGATAGTTAAGAGAAGTAAAGATGCAGCATGTTTTATAGAACTAAACAAATAAATAACCCAAGACATGCCACACTGGGCCACTCAGCATTATTTAGCCCCAAACTAAGCCAAAGCTTGTACTATGGGTAGGACTAGACAACTGATAAACTTACCTATATTCTTTTTTGTAAATAATTACATATTGTACATACTAAACACCCAGACCAATACAAACAGACATGTTCATGCAGACAAATGTTTGTACTGTGTGGGGATCGAACCCACAACCCTTGGTTCAGAAGGCAGAAGTCACTACCCAATGAGCCATGAAGCCAGTCATTACACTCAATTTTTTTGTGAGTGTCAAGTGAAGTGAAAAATTTCTGTGGAGTCTGCCCTATTAGGGTCAATAGTTGGTGTTAGACCAGAAGAAAATGCCTCTCTATATTGATTGACAATCTTGGTGGCCCAATGGCTAAGTGTTCTTTCTAATTGTGCAGCAATCCTGTGGTCCCGGGTTTGATTCCCATCAGGTCGATTTAGGAAAGACATTGATATTGTCAGGTGGAGTGACGATTTGCGCAGGACGGCTGGCAAGTGCTGGATGTGAGAAGCCCAGGATCGATCTAAGTACATTGGAAGAGGCCTATGTCCAGCTGTGGACTGATACAGGCTGATGATGATGATCATTGATATTGTCTCGGTTCTGGGTGTTCTTATTAATACTGTATAATATGTATAACTCTTATCTACAGATACTGAACTGGTGTACAAAAAAATGATCACACAGTTATGTGCAAAGTATGGACATGAATATACAAATGAGCTGATGATGAAGGTCCTTGGTGGCACGGAGCAGAGGTTATCAGAGATCCTGTGCAAGGAGCTCAACTTGCCCGTGAGTCCGAAGGAGTTCCGGGACGAGTTATTGGTGTTGGGAGACACCATGTTGGCTGGGGCACCGTTATTGGACGGTAAGTGATATACTATTCATCCAAGGAATAGTATTGATAGTCCATTTAAGTCCATTAGAATAGTTCATCATCATCACCAGCCTATTGCAGTCCACTGCTGGACATAGGCCTCTCCAGTTGCTTGCAAACATCTGGAGGATATGCCCATAATCGCCACGCTGGCCAGGCGTCATCGGCTTGTGGTATTTAGCTACGCCTTCAATTATGATGGTTATACCTCCATCAGTCGGTTGCCAGCGCCTCGTTTGTTGTTCGGCAGGATGCACCACGGGCAGGTTGGCTTGGAGCGAAAAGATGATAGGCCGCTCCCTTACATCCTTAGAATAGTTAGTTTTAAGTTACTCTTAATCTGAAACGCCCAGGTACCCCTTTGAGGTGGGCGCTAGCATCTGCGACACAGTCCTAGACCACTGCAGGTGTTAACGCAAACCATGTATTGTAAAATGTGTTTCATGCAAAGGCTTAAAACATTCTATGAAAGTTTAAAAAACACCTATATAAATAGCGAAATACACAATAAACATTCGTAAATTGTTACAAAATCAAAAATGTATAATAATGTGTCCTTGATATGGGGATTACGTTTGTGAAGTGCCGACTTTATCTGGGTGATAACTTGCGTAAAATATGACCTTGTTTATTGGATGAACCAATACTGCACTTTTTTATGCATTGACTTTCCATAATTATGTACTAGCATTATCAAATGGGATTGGGGTTTAAAAGGGGGGTGGAAGATTTATTTTGAAAATTTAATTTCTAGCGTTTTGATTGGCTAGTGGCCTGTCAGTGACCTGTCAGTCACTATTTTCTTAACGCGAATGAACTATAGCGGTACCAGGGGCGTCGCACGCGTGGAAATCGGGTTTCAAAAATAACGGAATTTTATAAAATAGTTCTTTCTAAATTTTAAGTTAGATCTCTAGAAATACATTAAATTTGACTGATTGCATTTTTGGCATCAGTATCCATCACTAATCAACCCTGATAGATATTTTTATTTAAAAATTCATGTTCAGAATTGACCTCTCTACAGATTTATTATAAGTATAGATAGATGTACTGCAGATACATTATTATACAATAATTTATTCTGTTTTAAAAGCATAATTTAATGTCAAATGGATTCAAGTGCAATTTCAATGATCTCCTATTTGCCGATAATGGCACAGACTTGTCATGATTAGATTATACTAAACTAGCAATCCGCCCCCGCTTCGCACGGGTGTAATACTGCATACATATATTATACACACAAACCTTTCTCTTGAATCCCTCTCCCTATTAAATAAAGACCACATCAAAATCCGTTCCGTACTTACTTTTAATATACCTAATAATAAGTAAGTATACGTAAGAACAGACATAAAACTTTGAAAGCAACTGCTATAGTAGCTCGGTATAATGGCTTCCCTACGCCTGATGAAAAGCGAAAGAGAAGCCCAAGTTCGCTGTGACAACGGGCAAGTAACTGGTCTCCAATCCTAACCCCCCACGAGCACCGAAGACCCTACTCATCGGCAGAAACACGACCCGGAGGTCATTTCGCTGCGGTATTCTATAGGGGAAGGCCCCGAATGGGCGCGCGGGCGGCTCAATTCGCTATGCCCTACCTCTCTTGAAACTTTGTTTTTTACTATGTAGTGATTTAATTTCAGGCGCAGAAAGACTGATCCGCCATCTTCATAAGACGAAAGTGCCTTTCGCGCTAGCCACCTCGTCCAGCGAACGGTCGGTGCACACCAAAGTGGCTCAGCACAAGGAGCTGTTCTCGTACTTCCACCATATGGTTATGGGCAGCACAGACAAGGAAGTCAAGTTTGGCAAACCGCACCCTGACATATTTCTTGTGGCAGCTGCAAGGTTTCCGGATAAACCGGCGCCAGAAAAGGTAATTTAAGTATTATGATACTTCTTTTTGGCAATTTTATTTTCTTTTTTTTTTAGCCAATCCCTTAGTAAGTAATAGATCCCAAAGTAAGTAGCTTAAGCACTTGTGTTATGGGTATCAGAACAACGAAGGTACCACAAATAAATACTTAAATACAAATATAAACACCCAGACACGGAACAAACACAAGTGTTCATCACACGAATGTTTGTCCCGGGTGGGAATTGAACCCACGACCCTTGGCTCAGAAGGCAGAGGTCACTACCAATTGAGCCACCGAGCCAGTGAAATAAATAAAATGAGCCACTATACATACGAATAGAGATTTACGTTTACTCTTGCAGTGCCTCGTCTTCGAAGACTCCCCACACGGCGTGACCGCCGGCATCTCTGCCGGCATGCAGGCAGTAATGGTTCCCGACCCGCACCTGGACAAACGGCTCACGACACACGCCACGATAGTCCTGCCTACGCTAGCCAAGTTCCGGCCGGAGCTCTTCGGTCTACCGGCCTTCCAGTGACGTCAGGGTTGATACAGATAGCATCTGTGGTATTTAGACTTACTTAGATCACTGTTTATATGTTTCGCAGCCTACTGGTTGGACCAGTTTAATCCTTTTTTTTTTGTAAAAGGAGCGTTCAGGATGACCTCACTCCACCTGATGGTAAGCGGTCGTGAGGTCCAAATGTTAGGTCGACAGGCACAATAGGGCGTACCCACCGCGCCTGTCGCCCTTACCCTGAAGGCCAACTGACATGCCATTTCACGCCCAGGATTGTAAGTTACGGTACGGTATCTGTTAGAGGCAGCGCAGACGATAGAGTCTGCGTCTGAGACATTTAAAAATAACGGCTACGTCTGCCGATAGAATGATCGAAGATGTGCGTCGTATGCGTTGAGTCTGTGTAATATCCGCGACAGATTTTTGCGCGTCGTGTGCGTTACTGCATATAATTGCAAAAAAATGGGTCACGGGTAGTCTGTCGTCTGCGCTGCCCCTTACGGTATCACTTCGTTTAAGGGTTTAGTTAGAGAGACACGTCAAAACACAATTGGAAATACATTGTACTATTATAGTGGTTTAATTAATCACGCGCCCTTCAATGTACGTCTTCTGATTGCGTCTATTTAGTTGGTGATCTGCATACCATCCTAATCATAATCAAGACATTAAAAACTTTGATCACAACAGCGGTTATAGAAGCATTAACCTTAGTACGTTTTTCCGCCACCGTGGCGCTAGATTCGTTTTGTTTACAACGGCTAATATGTTTGAAGTAGATTCTTAAGTCAACGTAGTAAGGTCTATTTTTGATAGAAAGCAAACGATAATACTAAGCCGCTGCGGTAACGGACAAGTAGGTAACTAATTCAATCACATGTCTGTTGTCACTGCCTAGCTGCCCTGTGAGATGGCTCTGGCTCCCAGACTGATTCCGAAGTGATTTCGTGGGTGTTTCGCCGAGATAAGTAGATATCTTGGCCTATACATTTTGTACATTGAAATGCTTGTACATAATATGTAGTTACTATAATACTGCTTTAGTTTATACCCAGTGCTCATATTACGAAGGGATACTTAAATGTCTTCAATGTTAGTATGTAAGCTTAGTTTTAGATTACGAACCATAGCGTGTGTAAATAGTTATTAATCTAAATTATTTTCTCAAGAGTTAATAAGAGCAACCTATTTGTATTAATCACAGTGATAACATTGTATCTGTTTGAACATTATTTGTGAGTGGTTAACCAAAAAGGAGCCTGGAAGGATTGGGATCGGTTTTTTGTTAAATCTGTGGTCTTTTAGCTTTGTTTTTGGTCAAACCAGAATATTTTAGGTCCTCTAATTACACGAAACTTCAAACGCGAATTTACTCTAAATCAATAATTATTTTCCCTTGAGGTCACTTTTAGCTTTTAGGTCAAGCTCTCACATCATAGATTTGAGCCCAAGTATAAATGAAATAATATAAAAATAATGAGGGTATGTTTAACTAGTCGTTAATTCGTCTTTCTACCATTGAAAACCCCTTCTGTTATATAGGACATAGTATAATATGTTACGCAACAAATAAATAATTTAAGGGAATTCATTTTAATGGTTGTGACTTAGTTTCATGGATATGTCTTGTCATAACTAACGCTTTAATAAAGCTATAAAAAATAAAACATTGTTATAATAAAGGGCAATACTGTATTACCATTTCGCATAGAGTTGAATAATCACTTACCACAATATGTGATGACTATGTAGACTGCATATGTACATTGTACATACTTCTCTTTACAAACATTGAATTTTAATAAGTTGTTTTTGAAAATGTTAATGTTATTCAGACTCGGTAAACATTCGTGAATAACAGTAGATTATGTTCTAGGCGCGCACTGGTGACTTTGTCACCGTGACAGTCGTTTCATCTCTTTTGCACTTATAAAATGAGAAGAAGAGAGATATCTGACACCAGTGCGCGCCTAGGCTAAGGACGTGGACTGACAAGTCGAATTGATGAACTTTTATGTAGCTGTCAAAACATGATGGCTTTTTTGTTTAGCCTTAGTAAAGTATGACGTCACATTGTGGTAACCATCATTCTAAAGTGGCTATTAATATGTAAAAGAATATGTTTATTATTGATAGATGTCATAATAGTTTTTGGTGCCATCAAAGTTTTTACGTAAAACTTCGTCTCTTAGAGACAGTAAAATTTAAAAAATATTTTCCATATTTTACTGAAAAATAATTGTTACGCGGCCGAGTTCGGGCCGTTGATGTGTTAATCAATGTATAACTTGCCCTCTATGTTATTTTATCTTGTCTTTTTATGTGCGTTAATACGTAGATACCATCTCGTACCGGATTTTACACTGTTGACAATAATAGTTTGGGATAAATCATAATACGGGTAAATGTAGACTTAGCCAACGGTTCATGAATATAATTTAGTCTACCAGGCGTAGAAGTTTCGGAAACTGTAGCGGACTGTAGATTGGTTTTGTGGAATTAAGGGCTGGTTTGAAGAAGATAGAATTTATTTTGTCCAAATTAGCGATAATGCATGTTGCTAGACCGGAGGAGGAAGTTGACATTACAGTCTACAGTCTCCAACAAGAAGTTTACTGCAGGCCATAGTGCCAAGAATAGATGGCAGTTTGTGCCCGAAATATTCTGGACTGGAGAGGCCGTTAGTATAGAAGACGCGGCATGTGACGCCCTCCAGCGAGATGTACTGACAACATAACAAAAGTCGCAGGATGGGTCTGGATGCGAGCAACTTGCAACAGATGACCTGTTGCAATTGTAGAAGTCTTGGAGGAGGCCTATAATAAATTAGTTAGCTATAAAAGTGGGATAGAGCCTTCGTTGTGTGGACTAGAATTCGCTTGCAAAACTTACATATGATTTTTTTTATATGTAGTCTCTAGATGATGCATGCTGACTTATTGATTGAAGTTTGTCATGCCATAAGCAGGCTCCACAGTAGAACGGGTTAACATGTAAAAATCTATATCATGTGCCTTTAAACTCTTGTCTTGCTTATCATTGTTGATACTCATAAATGTATTTTAAACCTTGACATCAGTAAGCCAATAAGTGACTGAATTTATACCCACTCCAGAGTGCAATGATGGTATTTTAGAACCAGTAGTTTTAGAGGATTTTTAACGATTGTTATCATGTACAAAGTCTGGTAGTTTATATTGTAGTCAATTTAAGCATAATAAATTATTCTTATGACAACTTTTGTTTTTATGTTAACCCCACAATGCCAACGGCCAGACCTGAACAATCAACACACCAATTTATTAATTAATTTTACTTCTATGCAATGAGTTTAATTTATTTGAAAATTTTATTTAATATAAAATTTTATACGTCGTGTCCTGGGAAGATGAATGTCGGGATGGCGAAACCCCGCCTCGCCTTTCTTATGTTTAGGATTCAATATAGTATCTCTACTATTTCATAAAAAAATTCTACACAAGAAATTTCTACCTACAGAAAATGGGTGAGGGCTACTTTGTCGTCAAAATGGCGGGACCACTAGTCAGTTATTAAAAAACACATTTAGTCTTAAATAGTACACACCACATTTTGAATATTATGATATACTGTAACGCTGTGTTTGATACGTTCTTGCTTCATAATAAAAAGGGTTACTATGAAATGAGCCACAGGACATATACAATCTAAGCATTAAAAAAATTAAACAACTTAGTTTTAAATTCTATAATATGTACATAATCAAATAAATATATCTGTAACCATAATTCACTTTACTAATTGTTTGATGGCCGACAAAACATCATTTGCAGACAGATTTGTGAGAGGGGTGCTACGCTCAACACCTTTTTCTGAAATAAAAGTTGCAAATTAATCTTGGGCACTGAAAAAGTACTCTTTTACATCTACGTTTTACATCTAGTAACCCTTTTTTTTGGCTCCCTAAAAAACTTTGGTCCGTCGCGCGTCCGCGGACACGGGCCACCAGCCACAACCACAAAACGCCGCTATCGACATATGTCCTGTAGTTTTCATACATTTAATATGGACTCGCCGCACACGGTTGACGCCGGTGGCCGCCACACGATACAATCGTCTTGTATGTTGGGATGGCGTTAGTGGCTGTCGCGTGTGTCCCCTGTGCGCCGTCACTTATAAAACAGACTCACGCCGAGAACACCCGAGAAGCGTGAATCTGATTGCTTTCTTGCCGTTGTGTTCGTTCTTAATTGTGTCCTTGGCAAAACTTCTCGCGTGAGTCTGTTTTAGCCATTAAAGTTATACATTTGGGCACCCCTGCTCTATCTATTATTTTAAAAGGATTACTTTCACTACTAAATAGGCACAGCAACATTTTTGTCTTAGATATTTACATTCTACATCTGTAAATTTACTTTTAATTACAAACACTATACACAATTTATCTAATCAAATAAACAAGTACCACATTACTGCAATACGTAACTATTTCAACATTAATAAATTACTGCATATTATTTTCCGCCACTCACAATAACTTTTCATGAATATTTAAAGCTTGACCAGGGACAGTATAATTGCCTTCACTTGCTCGGCATTCAAGTCACAAAGAGACATGTATAACTCATGACCTTTATCTGAAATGTCTTGAAATTAAGCTAGCTGAAGACAAACTATAAATAAGTATTTTAGTGATACTCCTTATTGGAGGTCATCACTATCAGCCCATTGCCGTCCACTGCTGGACATAGGCCTCTCCAGCCGCTTGCCACTTAGGGAAAACATCTGGAGGATATACCCATAATTGCCACACTGGGCAAGCGGGTAGGCGATCGCAGGGTGCAGCTTCTCGCCCGATGACGCTGCTGCCCGTCATCGGTCTGTCGTATTTAGCCTTATTGGTGGTGTAATTTGACAGGTGTGCACTAAATGTATCATCTAAAGTTCTAAACTCATCGAATAATGGCTGATCAGAAGAGACAGTTTTCCTCTCATGCACCCCAGATATTGTGATTAATGTATCAGTGGCCATTTATCTGTTTCTATAGGAAACACTTTAGTTTAAATTGTTATTTGAAGGAAACAATAATATGCTTATCATAGGTGTACCCAATAATTTTAGATGTTTAACAAGCTTGGGTTTCCATAACAATTGGTTGAAAAAACAAGAGATCTTTCTAAGCATTTCTTTCAGATCTTTGGTTTGATTGTCTCCCAAATAAGGTTCATCTGGTATGCAATAAGACAAGAAACGTATAATATGCACCTTCTTCTTAATGCAGGGTTTCAAATAGTTCAAGACGACACTTAATTTAAATGCAAAGGTATTCTCTAGAATGAGAAATAAATTTGTAGTTCTTACCATAACGAGCCCAAACTCGGGGCTGGACGCCGCTGCACTCACGTATCAAAATTGGAAAAGTAGGGTTTTCTTTCTTGATGGCTACATAATTCTTTTGGATAAAGTCCCTGAAAAAATAACATAACTTAACAAACGCAAAGAGGTTATGTGGCTGTTTATGTAATCGAATAAATGCTCATACCTGACTCCAGCCGATTGCTGGCTCGTCTGGCACAAATGGATCCTCAGTTCCTTCAGAACACCGCCTAAACGGAGAGACATTTTAAAGTTTATTGTATTGTAATCGCAATACGAATTAACCAAAATCTTCGTTCTTAAAACGTCAATGTCAATTTCTATAAACGTCAATATCAGTGGTTAGGGCAACGGTACAGTCACTTATACAGCCATAAACTTTATAAGAAAATTATTTACTTACAAATGTTACATAGACAAGTGGAACAGAACATTTCATTTCTTATTCTGGACCGGACAACCCAGTAGGTACTTTGTAGTACCCAGAAGTATCAGAGGGGATCACAGATTCACAGAGACATCCGAAAATGTCTCTGTGATCACCTTTGATACCGAGGGAAATGCTTGCTTTGTTGCTGTCAAATTGTTTATGTCAGAAAAGATAAAAGAAAGGGTCCGAATTTGGATACGAAGAAATGGGAATGGAGGTGTATATGATGCATTAGTCCCACACATCATTCTCTTTGGATGGTACCGTTCGACCATGTCCAAGACCCGTACAAGACGAGAGGTGTCCCCGAACCATCCACCCGCTAGGCCGTCAGGCTGCATTAAGCGACACAATTACACCTTTGCGCCGGAGCGCAGGGTTAGTCCTCCCGTTCCCTCTCCATAGGTGGCTGTACCTAGTATCTCTGTAGGTGTAAGTGTACCTACATACATGTTAGGGACTTGGGGCGATTACGACATTTGTTTAAGTTCATAAATATGCCTCGATTAATTATTCAAGTATCTATTCAAAGCTGATTAGCACATCGCTGAAGAGATTATATTGCATACGTCGAAAGTAAGTATCTCCACTTGATGCGAATCTATATTGTACTATCTATACCTATAGTAAATAATTATATGTATAACCCAAGACATGCCACGATGACATACATGACGATACATACGATGACACCGCGATGTCTAGCTCCAAACTAAGCAGAAGCTTGTACCTACTATGGGTAGGTAACTACTAGACAACTGATAAACTTACTTAGATATTTTTTTGTAAATAAATACATTATTATACATAGAAATATATAATTATACATATATAAATACATTATACATTATTATACATAGCTCGGCGTCTCTCTGCGAGATCGGATCCGAAATGAGGTGATCCGGCAGAGAACCAAAGTTACCGACATAGCTCACCGGATCAGTAAGCTGAAGTGGCAGTGGGCTGGCCATATCAGCCGCAGAACCGATAACCGCTGGGGTAAACGAGTTCTGGAGTAGTGGAGACCGCGTCTCGGCAAACGTAGTGTAGGACGCCCTCAGGCAAGGTGGAGTGACGATTTGCGCAGGACGGCTGGCAAGTGCTGGATGCGAGAGGCCCGGGACCGAGCGAAGTGGCGAGCATTGGGAGAGGCCTATGTCCAGCAGTGGACTGATGTGGGCTGATGATGATGATGATATACATAGAAAACATCCAGGCCAATACAAACAGACATGTTCATGAACACAAATGTTTGTACAGTGCGGATATCGAACCCACGACACTTCGCTCAGACGGCAGGGGTCACTACCAAATAGGCTTGCCAACTTTTTTTACAAGAAATAAAGTATATTGAGGCCTAAGAAAATAAATTAAACAGTATTTTAGAAAAATGAACAGTATTTTATTTATTTGATAATATTCATTTTACCGACCTAACTGAGAACAAGTGCGTTTTGGTCCAGAACGCACTTGTTCTCAGTGCTCGCTCACACATTTTTTTTATTTAGTTAGATGGTTCTCCCTCTAAATAAAAAAAATGTCTGAGCGTGCGTCTAAGTCTCACACGTATAATGTAACATCTTTGATGCTGAAAACAGTATATTTTATACTTTTTTTTTGTTCAACAGTAAAAAGTATTTTGTAGTGAAAAACAGTATAATACTGTTTTTAACAGTATAGTTGGCAACCCTACTACCAAATGAGCCATCGAGCCAGTCAGTAGGTAGGTACCTACGTAGGTATAATGTACTTAGACCTACATACTAAGTTATATCTCGCCATAGAAAGAGCTAAAATCAAAACAAAAATGATTTATTTAACAATTTAATGTAATTTAATACTCAATACATCAATTTCATCTTTTGTACATTAAAACTAAGTACCAAACACTTTTTAATTATGATTTTAATTCAATGTTAAGCTAGAAGCAAATTCACTTCCTCTAGAAACATCTACAAACAATGAAAATTAATGAGAATATTATTAAAAATGAATAGACACACTGTTTTAGGTCAAACAAAGAGAATTTAGTTAAAACTCTAATAGGTAGTATTCATTTGATTGATTGATCAATAGAAAAGTTAATTAATGTCTGTCGCTCCAACAGCCATGCGAACCGCCTCATTTCACTTTAAATGTATTAAATAATCTTATTTTAACGTTGTTCTATTAAAGGCAATGCTAGCTTTAAAATCTATAGACCAGAAATCACAGATCACATTAACTTAGTGTCTCACGAAAACAGTCGTGTTATTAAAAGAATATAAGATTGTTAGTGATTCAAATCTTTACGGCAATATGGATCTACGTTAACATGGCATTTCTTTTAATATGACACTTTGTTAAATTCGCGCTTTTAATAAAACATAGGCGAAGCTCAGCATTTTCAAAGAGTTTGTTTGTGAAATAAGGTTATAATATTATTTTATGATTGATGTTTTACATACTCATTTTTTATTAAGAGTGTTTGGAATACAATAACTATAGCGACTCAAAAGCCGGGTGCGGCACATACCTACAGACAGAGAATAAGTAATAGTTTGGTTTCTAGGATAGGTACCTATTATATGCATAATGTGGTGCCTATAATAATATTAGTCAAACAATATGATATGAAGTAAATAGCTGATTATCGAGATTCTAAGGGTCTTGCCATGTTAACATAGAAGGAATTCAAAAGCAAATAACCTACACACGGCATGACTTACGCACTTACAATAATGTTCAATTTCTATTGCTTGTAATTTATTAACCAACTCCGCAAATACATATTTACCTACCTATTTTTATTTTCTTAGATTTAAGTCCTAGGCTATTTTAGAATGAATCAGGCTGTATTATTTTAAGCATTACGCCGTGTGGAGTGCTTAATAAATTTAAAAAAAGTAATTTGAACAACCCATAATGTCTAATTATGATGTCGCTCCTGCGTCGCAAATAGAAGGAATTTTGTAGAAAAATAGTAACATTTTGAATTGGAACAATAGAATCATTGTTGCACGCTTATAAGGTAGAGAATTGCACAAACTGTCGATTACAGTTGGTAGATAAAAGACATTAAATGTTAATATTACAAACTGTACTTCAAAAATCTAGAGGTTTAAATATTCACAAAGTAACTGTATTTTCAGAATAGTTATACTATAATTTTTCTGCCGAGTTATATTTCATTATAATCAGAAAGCAATGAACACAGGAGTAGATTAAAATGAGAAAGTTCATAGGTATAGAATAGACATTAAGGTGCAATGTAAAATCTGATCTGAAGAGTATTTCTCCAAACTTCATCAATAAATACTAATTTAAGGTGAACTGAATACAAGATAAAAATAACTGTTCCATGTAAATGACGAACGTTTGTTAAAAATACTGTAAAACGATTGCACCTGATAATGTGGTTAGTTCAAAATCATTTTAAATATTACATAAAACATATTTATTGTCATGTTTGATTCAAATTAATAAAAATTTCTCGGCATTACCATTCTGCCATAAATGTGGATCTGTAGCTGCTCATAAAAAATCGAACAGAAAGAAATTCTAAGCTTTTTAATACTAGAAAAAGTAATATCATTAATGTGTATATACATATTTACATCTTAATTTAAACTTGACGGCATACTATTCTATAACGTAAGAGTAATTTGTTTGAAAAATTTGAAAAAACATTTATAACATCTCTTACGCGGTTTCCTTTTGAGGAACCGTTATCCCGTAACGTTACACCTAGTGTAGGCAATAGGAAATTGGATGAGTCTACGCGAAAAATTTACCTAACGGACGAATAGTGCAAGAGCGCTATACAGTAGAGTGAACCCAAGACCGAATACACTTATCTAAATCAGAGACTTCTGCAGTAGTTAAGGTTACAATACATCACATTGCAAAAATCTTGACAATCCTCCATTTTAATGGACATCAAACATAGTACACTAGCATATTTTTGCTTACAATCTGGCTAGGGGCCAAACACGACACCTCAATCAATAAAACGATAGCGAATAAATTCACATAATGCGTATTACAATTATTTCTGTCGATGTTCATCACCTAACGTTTCGACTACAACAAAGAAATCGCTATTACGGCATCTGATCTCAAATATAGTACATTTGTGTATATCCATCTGCAATAAGAAATCGCCCCCATCGCCACGTCCCGTCATAAATCGCAAATGGAACTTAGTACTGTGTAACGTCCAACGCACAACAAAAACCAATTCGCGACATCAACGCACTGCCTCTAACAAACCTCATAGCCGTTAATAAACACGTCACAATTCAGTCAGCTGTACAGTTCAAAAACGATTAGTATGGCGAGCCACTCGACTGTACACAGCTCGAGACCGTACATGACGAAGCGGGAGAGCGCTGTGATAGTGTACGTCTTGAGCGCGTCGACGAAGCCCGGCGCGTCGTCGCTTGCGTCCGCTTCGCGCAGGGGCGTCGGCTAGCCGGACGCCGGCTCGAGCGCCTTCACCGCGTCCGCCGTGAGCCCCTGCTTCTGGCACCACTCGACGAAGTCGTCGATCAGCACTGGCCACGCGCCCTCCGCGTCGTAGTTGCTCATGCCGTCGTCGATTTGCGTCGCGAAGTCCAGCAGGAGGTTCCATGTGTCCTTTGGTATAGATCTCTTGTGATGCTCCTGAAAATGATTTAATGGTATTACTTATTGGCCTGCGCATTTATGATCATACATGTAGTATATTCCCACATTATTATTTTTTTACTCATTGATCGTTGTTATCTTCTTTTGTTAAATATTATTAATTGTGATTTGTTTATTGTAGGTATCTCGTTCAGACATGCAGTTTTTTGCGTTCAGACTGACGGGTAATCCGCCCGGCGGCGGCCGCAAAACTATCGTCGAAAAAAAACCAATTCATGTGATGCTGGGCCACAAAATGAAATCCGTTACTTGCCAGTTGTCACAGCGATTTGGGCTTCTCTTTCGCTTTCCATCAGGCGTAGGGAAGCCATTATGTCGAGTATGTTATAAAGAATAAAAAATCTATTTTGTAAATAAGTACCATATTACAGCAAGTGCTGGATGTGAGAAGCCCAGAATCCTGCACAGAGGCGAACTTTGGGAGAGGTCTATGTCCAGCAGTGGACTGATGTGGGCTGATGATGATGACATAATAAAACTGGCTCCGCAGAATACCAGTGGTCGTGACGTAGGTATACCTCGTCGCGGCCTTATACTGAGCGGGGACCATTTTGGTACTTTAGTTTTAATAAGTTCCTAATTGTTGTATATTTTGTGTGTACCAAATAAAGATATTCTATACATATTGTACATAATAAACACCCAGACCAATACAAACACACGTTCAAACTCGCAAAGATACATAATGGGATGGGACTAAACCCGCAACCCCTGTATCTGAGGCAGTATTCACACACTACTGGACTAAACTGGTGGTCTCCACTATACTCTATCAATGCATCAAATATAACAAGTCATGTGAATATCAATTAACCGAAACCCAAACCAAATAAACCGATGGTAGATATAAAGGTTGTTAGTCCACTAATATAGCATCCATGGAAAGCATACAAACAAACGGACTTCAAACAGGAATTTAATAATAGTTATTAGAAATGTTAAGGATATTTTAAAACTAGACCTTTGGCTAAATCAAATTAATCACTTATTGCAATATTCTGTATGATTCCAACTTTGTTCACAAGAAAATAAGGAAAATAATCAAAACTTTAGTCACAGTTAAATTAACCTGTGACCTGTGGTTATTCACACTGAAAAATAGTTGTCGAGCAACCAAAGATATGCTTGCCTGAGCTTAACTGTGCAACAATAGTTTTTCAATTACGTTTGCAACTTAAATTTGTGGGCAAGAGTGCATTAAATATATTTTTTTATGTTTCGACTGTTCACAAATCCCTAATAGCCAATTCTGACTTATCCAGAGAGTCTGACTAGCATTATCTGTGAGATAGTTCTTGATTTCTTAGTGGTAAAAAGACAATCAAGTTTCATACTAGTTCTTCTCAGTAGAATACACTTTCCGAATGAGATAGAATCATTTTATTTACTTTTGTACTTAACAATAAGATACAAGTCTATAAATAAATGAATACATATATCTATTCTATTCTATAAGCAGTTTTCCTACATAATATTTTATTCTATAATAAAATACTTACCGTGAGAAACTTGCACCAGGCATCCAAAAATTTAAACCTCCCACGGAGCACGATATTCCAATAAGCTATTGCCATATCCAATTCCAATCCTTTCTGTCCCGGATTTTTAGCATAATTGAACGTAAAATGGTAGAAATCTTTAAATTTGTTAGTATCTTTTATTTCTGTCTCCAATGTTGGCAGTTTCGCTTTCAATTTATCTATGCTGTCCACACCCAGCTCTAGGAGACCCATAGAGAACTCGTCTTTAGTGAATTCACACTGCACAGCAGCTTTACATTTCCACGCAATAATTAAAACTAAAATAGATTCAGGACTAAGATTCAAATCTTCTAAAAACTTCATGACACCATCTACGGTGATTTTATCAGCTTCCTGCTGGTCTCTGTATTTGCTGAATAGTTGATCTAGCTTCTTTCTATCAACAGAAGCCTTGACTGGGTCTTTGTAGTAAGCCTCTGGGTTCTGAAAATAATTGTCGCTCGCCAGATCCAATTTCCAATCATTTTGGGACAAACAGTATATCGCCGTGGTCTCACTGGTCTGTGTAAAGGCGACGAATTTCTTCACTTTGTCTCTCTGTGACGATTTTAATTTATTCTGAAAGAAAACGTAAGAACGTCATAACCTCGCACACTGCTTAGCTGTCAATTGAACATCGCAATTTGAATATAAATTCAGACACTTGGCACTCTTTATTATGAAACAGTGTTGATTTATTTAATGTTTTCTATCGTTTACTCACCATTTTCGTACGATTTAAGTTATTTCTAATGACTTTCACTGTTATTTCGACATCGGTACCAAAGTGAAATAACATTCATAGACAATAGTTATGGGTATAACTTGATAATAAAATTACCCCATAATTTCAAATGTTTTGATTATTTCGTATGTGTACACAAAGCAATTTCCAAAAAAGCACTCCAAAACAATTTAATCTTGACATGTATTTACATTATTTATTTTTATTAACAATTTGGTCGCCATATTATGGCTCCGGAGTTCAGATAATTTTCACTAATAACAAAAAATGTATTTAAAGACGTATAAATATTAACTTACAGCATTCTTTTATAAATTTCATATAAATAAAAAATATAAAATTGATGACATCACTGTTAATTTATTCCCTATATAAATGCAAAACTTTATAAGATGGCAACATTATTATCCATAATAGACAACTTAAGTTAAGTTCAGAAATTAAATTTTGTAAATTTACCAAACAAGTAATCAAATGAATTGATGAATTATATTTGATCATTATGTACCACAAAAAACATTAAAAAAAATATAAATTAATGTTTTTGAAAGAAATACAGATTTCAATTATAATAGATTTCATCCAATTTCTGAACTAAGGAATTGTTGCGGACAGTGAATGTCAAAAACAGCTGTTCTTTGTTGTTGAGTTGACATAAATAACCTCAAAAAACGGGAATCAATATTTTTATTTGTAAATATTGTAACTGAGTTGCTTTAGGAGTGTTATAAGAGTAATGTAAATTTAATAAAATGAGTTCTGTGCTATTTAACCGTATGCTCTTAGGGCCTCATTTGAAATTATATCGGACTTTGAAAACGAATGTTCCTAGAGTGAGATTCGCTCCAAGTCCTACTGGATATCTACACTTGGGTGGTCTTAGGACAGCTTTGTACAATTATTTATTCGCCAAGTCCCGTAACGGTGTTTTCATATTGCGGATCGAGGATACGGATCAGACTCGTAAAGTTGAAGGGTCGGTAGATGCTTTGGTGAAAGATCTGCATTGGGCGGGCATTGAGTGCGGAGAGGGCCCGGGGTTTGGAGGCAGCTGTGGGCCGTACGTCCAGAGTGAGAGATTGCATATATACCAGTGAGTATATAGCGTATATATAGTGGTACTGAGTTTTCTGAATATTTAGGTAGTTAGGTTTGGGATTAAGACACAAGCTTTCCGTTAGATGTCTATAATAATTGTGTTGACACAGTAGTTGACACAGAACACTGTTACAAAAACATATATAAATAGAAAAACCTTATGGCCAGGATGTTCATTAAACCATGTAGTTTTAACAGAGTTAAACACATTGCATCGTCGAGGTCCCTCGGCGAGACTGCCAGCTGCATCAAGGAGCTGTTGGCTTTCTTTGTTGAATTAAGATGGGTGTGGGTGAAACCAAGTGGTTTTCTTACAATGAATTTTCATTACAATATGTTAGAATTGATTCCCACCCCATGGTTCTATAGTTTTCAGGGGGTTATAGAAGAATTTAGATCTTTTCACCTGTATATCAGCTAATTGCCATGGGCTCCAGCTGTAAGTTAAAAGGGAATCTCAACTCTCAATATTAATTTACTACACATTTAGTAAAAATCCAATAAATTTTACAACATGCCTCAAATTGTTTAGTTATGGTACTACCTGTAACTCCTGTAAGTATGGATAGCAACATAGATGAAGAAATATTGTTTTATTTATTGCACAGGAAATCTATAACAAACCAATGACTTTATTGTTATCAGACATATTATAGGTATTTGTACTACTGTGTTTTTGTACCCATATAAACTTTTGAATGTGTACTATGTATGTCTATGTATGGGTATAGACTTATATGTATAGTGATGCCTAAAGTGATTATGAAATGTAAGTAGGTATATGAATGAATCCTTATTGAAGAATCTTCATATGAATTATTTTCTTTCAGAAATCACATAACGAAATTGCTAGAAAATGGATCAGCATACAAGTGTTTTTGTACAGAAAGGAGGTTGAATATTTTGAGAAGAGATGCAATCAAGTCACAGAGGGCTCCGAAATACGATAATCGATGTCGAAGCTTGTCTGATGAAGATATTAAAGAGAAGATTAAGGCTGGAACACCTTATTGCATTAGATTTAAGGTAAATTTTAACTTTTTCTTCCAGTCTTGTAATCTCGTTCTGGAAGCCATGGTTTTTAGGACCTTCGACACCACTTTAGTGGGTGGTCCCTGAGACCTCTATCATGAGGGATCGTGCCGTCCTCCCGTTCCTGAGGGTGGCGTGAGTCCCTCATACCACACCACTCCCTTGGGTGGTAAGGGTGTGTAACAGGATAATCGTCATAATGTCCTACGTAAAGTGGAACTTACGCAGTTCCTCCAAGCCAGATGATCGTGCTGGGGGACAATGGTCCGACGGCCCATCTTGGTTTGTCGTATATGTCACCGGAAAATAGCAAGAATTGTACGATATTGTAATTTACGATTATGACACAAGTAAAATAGTCCTCAAATGGGCCAATCGTTGCTCAATGTACTATTTAACGGTGCACTAAATACACGTCACTTAATACACTGTTCCCTGATTGGTTGACGGAATAACACCAACCAGAGCGAGCGATGTGAGCGGCGTGGTCGTTCTTGTCCCCCGCGCCGCTGTTGTCGAGAACAGATTCACACAAATATGTAGGTATATGTACTTGATCAAGGCGCGTGTGCCGTCACCCGCATCGCTCGCTCTGGCCGTTGGCGTCCAGGAGCACGCGGCCTTTGTAGGATTTTATGTTGTAGCGTTATTCTTGCTACATTGTCGCTACATGCTTTTAACCAACTTCAAATAGGAGGCTCTCAAATGGGTTGAATTTCTTTTTTAAATGTTTGTTACCTCAGAACTCCATCATGTAAAAAGCGATTTGAATTCTTTTTATCCCTCGTCAGCTCTCCTCAGACTGCTCCGCCTTCGAGGACCTCATCTTCGGCGGGATCGCGTACGACGTGTCGCTGAACGAAGGCGACCCGGTGCTGATGAAGAGCGATGGCTTTCCCACGTACCACTTCGCTAATGTGGTGGATGATCACTTAATGGGCATATCGCACGTTCTGAGAGGCGTGGAGTGGCAGATATCTACTACGAAGCATCTGCTTATTTACAAGTAAGAGTTTTTTTATAGTGGCTTCTCCTTGGTTGGCAGAACGCAGTTGTTTGTGAATAAGTTTGGAAAAGACCGTTGTCCAGCAGTCGGACAACATAGGTTGATAAAGAAAAGGAAAAGAAGCTTGCCTTAGAGAATGCGAAATAGAAGTCATCATCATCATCAGCCTATTGCAATCCACTGCTAGACATAGGCCTCTCCTGTGGTTCGCCACCTAGGGTATGTATGCATACATCTGGAGGATATACCCGTAATCGCCACGCTGTAGGCGGGTTGGCGATCGCAGGGCGTAGCTTCTTGCTCCGGTGGCGCTGCTCCCCGTCATCGGCCTGTGATATTTAGTTACGCCTTCTATCGTGATGGTTTTACCGCCACCAGTCGGTTTGCCAGAGCCTCGTATGTTGTTCGACAGGATGCACCACGGGCAGCTGAGGATGGCTTGGAGCGAAAAGGTGATAGGTCGCTCCCTTACATCCCATCCCATTCTAAATAGAAGTCATCAGATCCAATCCAAGGTGGAAGTTTAATGAAGTCCTATAGTCGACTTTTACGACACCTGCAGGAAGGGATGGGCCGGCGATTTGTATTCTTTATTAGTCATCGCACGGATAGATTACGTTTTTCATCATCATCAATGATGAACAACTGATGATGATACATCCTATTACAGTCTACTGCTGGACATAGGCCTCTTCAGTAGTTCGCCACTTAGGGCAGACACCTAGAGGATATTCCACAGTCGCCACGCTGGGCAAACGGGTTGGCGATCGCAGGGCGTAGCTTCTAGCTCCGGTGACGCTGCTGCCCGTCATCGGTCTGTGACTACGACTATTGCGGCCCGTTATGTTGATCACTGACGATCTGCTCGAACTGTTTGGCATATTTTAAAATTTTAATTTTTACAGAGCTTTCGGATGGACTCCACCGAACTTCGGCCATCTCCCTTTGATCGTCAACGCTGACGGCACGAAGCTTAGCAAAAGACAGAGTGACGTGAAGGTGGAAGATTACAGAGAAAAAGGTACCTATGGTTTTTTTTTGTGAAATAACAAAAGCTCAAGTTACTTACATTTGGGACCGGGACCGGAACAGTTGTCTGACATTTATTTGTAAAAAAATGCTATTTTTGACTATTTTAGTTTACTAACTATACGACAGGTTTATTCCATCATGAGCAAGCGGCATTATTGCATCTTATTTAATCTTCTGAATAGAGCAAAAAAAAAGTCATTGTGACAGAACTTTTTGGTTGAAACCTTTTTTTTTTCCTTCCAGGTATATTCCCCCTGGCCCTGGTGAACTACATTACCCTGTCGGGAGGCGGGTTCGACCACGTGCCCGGAGCCGGAGTCCGACTCAAGACCATGGAGGAGTTGGCTCATGAGGTGAGGACATCATAAGTTTTGTATAAACATGCCTGGCTCCACTCCATTTTATCCTGTGGGTATGTTAGAAGACGACTTAGGAAATATCAGGAAACGGATACATACAAATAAAACCTGCAAAGGTTACCCGCATGCCAAGCGTGGTGATTATGACCAATCCCCCCAAATGCAATTGTCTTTGGGGAAAGCCTATGTTCAGCAGTGGACATCTACAGGCTGATGATGATGATGATGATATTGATGCCGTCATCATCATCATTCTCCTGCCCCAATCCCGCTCTAAGTACGGTCGGCACAACATGTTTTCTTCTTCCACTCTTCTCTATCAGCCGTCATCTCCACACTCACCTTTGACACGCATATCATTTCTCACACAGTCCATCCGTTCCATTTTCGGTCTTCCCCTATATCCTTTCACATTCATACTAAATACTCGTCTCGTTATTTTGAAACCGTTGGACATTTTGGGAATTGGACATACTGAACTTAAAGGTTACATGCCTTTTATCTCACCCCAAACCATGCTAATAATGTTGATCTGCTACTCTTTAACTTTTCTGTCACTGGCGCTACTTTCATCATCATCATCATTATCAGCCGTAGGGGTCCACTGCAGAGGCCTCCCCCAAAGACTTCCACAACGGCCGGTTGCAAGCTGCCCGCTTCCAGCCCCATCCTGCGACTTTTATAATGTCGTCAGTCCACCTCGCTGGAGGGCGTCCCATGCCGCGTTTTCGGTCGAAGGGTCTCCAGTCCAAAACTTTTCGGCCCCAACGGCCATCTGTTCTCCTCACTATGTGCCCTGCCCACTGCCACTACAGCCTGCCAATCCTCTGGGCTATGTCCGTGACCTTGGTTCGTCTACGGATTTCCTCATTTCTGATTCGACCTCGTATAGAAACGTCGAGCATAGCCCGCTCCATTGCTCGCTGTGCGACCCTGAGCTTTCGCATGAGGCCAATAGTGAGAGACCAAGTTTCGGTTCCGTAGGTCATCACTGGTAACACGCAGCTACTTTCAGATGATGATATTAATGTATGGTGTGCAATAAAGAATATTTATCTATCTATCTTTTGTCCACAGTTCCAAATCGACAGGATATCATCGCATCCCAGTCGCCTCAATTCCGATCTCCTCCAAGAATGCAACCGGCTTGAAATAAAAAGGCAGCTACACGATGCCCAGCTAAGCCACAATTTAGTTACCACACTCCAAGAGCTGATCAAGAGAACTTACCCCACACAAAACTTGAACATAAAAGATGATCATATAAAAGCTGTACTGAACTGGGCGGTAGCTAGAATAACGACTATTGAAGATCTGGTGTCTTCCAAGTTCGGTTTCCTATGGATTCTCCCGTCGAACAACCAGCTGGATATCAATAGGGATCTTTTGGGGAGGCTGGTGGAGAATCTGGAAGTCTTGGAAGTCTTCGATCAGGAGAAGATTAAGGAGAATCTTAGGGAGTTCTCCAAAAATAATGGTGTGAAGTTTCCGGAGCTGATGAAGATACTGAGGTCGGTGCTGAGCGGGTTGAGCGAGGGGCCCGGAGTGGCCGAGATGATGCATCTGTTGGGGAAGAGTCAGAGTTTGGAAAGAATAAAGGCGGTTGTGCGGTAAAGTTTGGTTTTCTTTATTTAATGTTTGTTGTACAATAAAAAATAATGCGAATGCATTCTCTTAGGTACTACCTACGTAAACTATCGGTAGGATTCTTTATCCATATGAAAACTAATCCCTCAAAAAAAAAACCTCCCTCTACTCAGAACCTCCCTCTACTCAGAACCTCCCTCTACTCAGAACCTCCCTCTACTCAGAACCTCCCTCTACTCAGAACCTCCCTCTACTCAGAACCTCCCTCTACTCAGAACCTCCCTCTACTCAGAACCTCCCTCTACTCAGAACCTCCCTCTACTCAGAACCTCCCTCTACTCAGAACCTCCCTCTACTCAGAACCTCCCTCTACTCAGAACCTCCCTCTACTCAGAACCTCCCTCTACTCAGAACCTCCCTCTACTCAGAACCTCCCTCTACTCAGAACCTCCCTCTACTCAGAACCTCCCTCTACTCAGAACCTCCCTCTACTCAGAACCTCCCTCTACTCAGAACCTCCCTCTACTCAGAACCTCCCTCTACTCAGAACCTCCCTCTACTCAGAACCTCCCTCTACTCAGAACCTCCCTCTACTCAGAACCTCCCTCTACTCAGAACCTCCCTCTACTCAGAACCTCCCTCTACTCAGAACCTCCCTCTACTCAGAACCTCCCTCTACTCAGAACCTCCCTCTACTCAGAACCTCCCTCTACTCAGAACCTCCCTCTACTCAGAACCTCCCTCTACTCAGAACCTCCCTCTACTCAGAACCTCCCTCTACTCAGAACCTCCCTCTACTCAGAACCTCCCTCTACTCAGAACCTCCCTCTACTCAGAACCTCCCTCTACTCAGAACCTCCCTCTACTCAGAACCTCCCTCTACTCAGAACCTCCCTCTACTCAGAACCTCCCTCTACTCAGAACCTCCCTCTACTCAGAACCTCCCTCTACTCAGAACCTCCCTCTACTCAGAACCTCCCTCTACTCAGAACCTCCCTCTACTCAGAACCTCCCTCTACTCAGAACCTCCCTCTACTCAGAACCTCCCTCTACTCAGAACCTCCCTCTACTCAGAACCTCCCTCTACTCAGAACCTCCCTCTACTCAGAACCTCCCTCTACTCAGAACCTCCCTCTACTCAGAACCTCCCTCTACTCAGAACCTCCCTCTACTCAGAACCTCCCTCTACTCAGAACCTCCCTCTACTCAGAACCTCCCTCTACTCAGAACCTCCCTCTACTCAGAACCTCCCTCTACTCAGAACCTCCCTCTACTCAGAACCTCCCTCTACTCAGAACCTCCCTCTACTCAGAACCTCCCTCTACTCAGAACCTCCCTCTACTCAGAACCTCCCTCTACTCAGAACCTCCCTCTACTCAGAACCTCCCTCTACTCAGAACCTCCCTCTACTCAGAACCTCCCTCTACTCAGAACCTCCCTCTACTCAGAACCTCCCTCTACTCAGAACCTCCCTCTACTCAGAACCTCCCTCTACTCAGAACCTCCCTCTACTCAGAACCTCCCTCTACTCAGAACCTCCCTCTACTCAGAACCTCCCTCTACTCAGAACCTCCCTCTACTCAGAACCTCCCTCTACTCAGAACCTCCCTCTACTCAGAACCTCCCTCTACTCAGAACCTCCCTCTACTCAGAACCTCCCTCTACTCAGAACCTCCCTCTACTCAGAACCTCCCTCTACTCAGAACCTCTCTTCAACCTAACGAAATGAAAATCAATATTATAGCAATAGTTTTTTGGTTTTATTATCGGACGAACACAAGGACATACACAAATGAACATCAAAACTAATTGCTACTCCTCCATCCCTTCTCCCTCTGCTTCCTCATCGAACTCTCCCTCATCGTCCGCCGTCGCGTCCTGGTACTGTTGGTATTCAGACACCAAGTCGTTCATATTGCTCTCGGCTTCAGTAAACTCCATTTCGTCCATACCCTCACCAGTGTACCAGTGAAGGAATGCTTTCCGCCTGAACATGGCCACGAACTGTTCAGCCATCCTCTTGAATATGCTCTGGATAGCAGTAGTGTTGCCAATAAATGTCGACGCCATCTTCAACCCTCGTGGAGGGATATCGCACACCGCAATCTTCACGTTATTCGGAATCCATTCCACGAAGTATGTGCTGTTCTTGTTCTGAATGTTGACTAGCTGCTCGTCAACTTCTTTCATAGACATCCTCCCTCTGAATATCGTGGCCACGGTCAGGTACCTCCCATGTCGGGGATCGCAAGCCACCATCATGTTCTTCGCATCGAACATCTGTAGCGTCAATTCCGGAACAGTCAGTGCCCTGTACTGCTGCGCGCCTCGCGACGTCAAGGGAGCGAAGCCAGGCGTGTAGAAGTGGAGGCGCGGGAACGGCACCATATTCACAGCCAGCTTCCTCAAATCGGCGTTCAGCTGGCCGGGGAACCGCAGACACGTAGTGATGCCAGACATAGTCGCACAAACCAAATGATTTAAGTCTCCGTAAGTGGGCGTCGTGAGCTTCAGCGTCCTGAAGCAAATGTCGTACAAAGCCTCGTTGTCTAAGCAGAAGGTGTGGTCCGCGTTTTCCACTAGCTGGTTGACCGCTAGAGTGGTGTTGTAGGGCTCGACGACGCAATCCGATACCCTCGGGCTGGGGAACACTGAAAAGGTTAAGATGATGCGGTCGGGGTACTCCTCTCGGATGCGGTTTATCAACAGCGTGCCTAGTCCGGAGCCGGTGCCGCCTCCGAGCGAGTGCGACATCTGGAAGCCTTGGAGGCAGTCGCAGCCTTCGGCTTCTCGGCGGATGACGTCGAGCGCGGATTCGAGGATCTCCACGCCTTCGGTGTAGTGGCCTCGTGCCCAGTTGTTGGCGGCGCTGTTCTGGCCGTAGACGAAGTTGTCGGGCCGGTAGAGGCAGCCGAAGGGGCCTGAGCGCACAGCGTCCATGGTAGCCAGCTTGAGGTCTACCAGCACGGTACGCGGGACGTACTTGCCGCCGGACGCCTCGTTGTAGTACACGTTGATGCGCTCGAGTTGGAGATCCGAGTCGCCGTGGTAGCAGCCGCTGGGGTCGATTCCGTGCTCGTCGGAAATCACCTCCCAGAACTGAAGATGGAAGAAGGTGTTACTAATGTGAAGGATAGTATAGGGTAGCGGGGGGCATTGAAAAAAAATCTTACGTCAGAATGTACAATAAACACCTAACGCTAATACACAAAAGACAGACTATTAGACCGAACACGGCTGTTGCAAACGCTCAAAATACAACTTACCTTTCCTCCAATCTGGTTTCCACAAGCCCCGACCTGCAGATTAATGATCTCCCTCATCTTGTTAATTTATCAGTTCTTCGGTCCTGGTAACTTGTAAATTTCTCCTAAAAGCTATCGAAAGATGGTAACAAAGTTGTAGCTTAACATTAACTTAAAAACTAATAAAAAAAAGTAAAAAAAAATCTATCGCAACTTCACACTGTTTGCATCTTACATCGGATTTCAATAAAATGAGCCCAAAATGTGGTGGGCGATCATCATAAAATTTTGAATGGAATTCTAGAATTTGAATTATTTTTAAAAATGAAATTTTGCATTAATTTTGCTGCCAGATATAAAGTTGGGTGGCCAGTGTGTACTTAGGAAATGTAAAACTATTTAGTGCAAATCATAGGTAGATAGGCCACAATATATAATCTAAACTAATATTATAAAGAGGAAAGATTTGATTATTTGTTTTTATATACCTACTTAATTAATCTTTATTGCACAATGAAATACTTAGGTACTTAGGCCTGTACTTACATAGGCCTCTCCAATAGTTCCCCTATATAGAGAGGCCTCCGGCCACCGGTAGCCGGCAAGTAATACGATTTTTATTGCGTCTGAATAAGGGTACCTAGTGAAAGACTTAATTTTCATAATCATCACTAAATAGTAATAAAACAAAGTGGCTTTTCGTGTCTGTCTGTTTCTATGCTAGATCTTTAAAACTACGCAACGAATTTTCAATGTGAATTTTTTGAACTGAATCAAGAGGAATATTTATAATATTTATCTTAACTACATAATAACTAATATTATAAAGCTGAAGAGTTTGTTTGTTTGAACGCGCTAATCTCAGGAACTACTGGTCCGAATTGAACAATTCTTTTTGTGTTGAATACACCATTCATCGAGGAAGGCTTTAGGCTATAAAACATCACGCTGCAACTATTAGGAGCGAAGAAATAATGGAAAATGTAAAAAAAAACGGGGAAAAAATAACTATTCCACGCGGACGAAGTCGCGAGCACAGCTAGTAATGTAATATGTGTAATGTGTAATGTAGTAGAGGTTACTAAAGTATTTTTTAAAATACTCAAAGCGAAGTGAGTGTGGGTCGCTACTACTGAAAACTATTATTTACCTAACACCCGCCATCTGTCCCTTCAGTGCTCCTGAAAACATTACACCGGGACCAAGCACGCCATTATCCCACAAAGTTCCCGCTCCGTCCACAAGATGGCGGCACATTTCAGGACCCTTGTTTTGTTTTCAGCGGCGGCGTACTTGTCACAATTGTCATGGCGCTCGCCTGTCATGTCAGCTAGATAGCGAAGCCTGGACCACGGGAATTGTCTCCTTATCCTGTATGATGTAGCCGTGTTTTAACCGCGAAGTGTGTTTAGCGCGCGTGTGTGTACCGAGTGATGTCAATAGGTTGCAATGTACCGACTGTGGAAGGGAAAAAAGGGTCTTTGTGTGAGGACAGCACGGATAGTGACAATGATACGGAGAGGAAGCTTTTGTTGCGGAGGATATCGACAAGCAAATGCGTCGGTCGACTGGTGAGTAGCTGGTGGTGGTCGGATGTTGTTTAGTTTGGGCGTGTGCTTCACAGCTGGGTGACAGCGGCGAGGGGAGGGGGGCGCCCATGTGCGAGCCCTGGGCAATATCGCAAGATCAATTTTGAGTGTTTAATTTGTTAATTGTTTTCGAGGTGGGATGTGGATGACCTATTTCGCTGGCGGGAGCGTAAACGGGTTAATGGCAGTGAAGCGGGTTCGTTGTGACTTGAGAGTGCGTTAAGTTGAGGGTTTTGCGAAGTGGTGCGGCCACTAGATGGCATGACGGTGGGTGTCTGACAACAACATTGTTGACACAAGTCAATGTCGCGGCAAAGTAAGCAATCAAACAGTGGTTGGGCTTGACGCCCTTATGGTGTTGATTTTAGTGGTCATTTTTACGTTATAAATCTTCCTTTTCGTTCCCGTCATCATTTCAATGTTTGGAGATTCACTTTCATATAGGTATTAAAATTTAAAAAAAAACACTGATTGATTGTAAACAATGACCAAGGTTCTTTACCATAATTTACTTAGTTAATCGAAACATATCGTAAGTTTCCAATCAGCCGAATTCGGCCGCGACCTATTAGATTTTTTGTAGGTATTTGGAATGCGTTTGAATAAATACAGTGGTCTGTTATCGGTACAAAACTATGTACATTTCTCATTTTAAAAGTAACTCCCCCTAATGATAGGAATCTTTGATTATATAGTGGTACCTACTAGCGAATTTATCATTTAACATTGCAAAAGTTCATAGAAAAACATTAACATACAAACCGTGTTACTACAATAGGTACTGAAACAATTTCAGGCAACCGCGACCCCATTACGAACAAAAAATCTCATAAAAAATACTACGAAAATTGCGATATCGTACGCTATGTTATTATTACGATGCGGGAAAGCGTATTATTAAGGCGGGAAATTTTACGTACGCTATGCGAACCGCAGAGACGCTACGGGCGTTGCTACGGAAAAACAATGGGATGATGTTATCATCATGCCAGCAATGCATTCTGTCTTATTTCGGGCACACAATGCGCAGAGGTGTAGGGAGAGAAAGGATCATCATTTCGCTCCAAGCCAACCTCACCTACTCGTGGTGCATCCTGCCGAAAAACAAACGAGGCACTGGCAACCGACTGGTGGCGGTATAACAATCACAATTGAAGGCGTAGCTAAATACTATAGACCGATGACGGACAGTAGCGTCACCGGAGCGAGAACCCTGCGATCGCCTACCCGCCTGCCCAGGCGTGGCGATTATGGGTATATCCTCCAGACGTTTGTACTGAGTGGCGAACAACTGGAGAGGCCTATGTCTAGCAATGGACTGTAATAGGATGATGATGATGATGATTAATGCGCAGAGGTGACGAAAGTCTAGAAAAGCTGATCGTGGTTGGGTACAACAAACAACTTTTTAGTACTTTACGGAATAGAGTAATAAATGTTTCTATTCTATTGTATTAATATTCGTACTTATTAGAAACGCTACGCAATCTTAGCGATCTTCCACCTTACGTTGTTACCATGAATTTAAAACTGAACTATGAAGTTTAATCAAGTTTATTGCTTGCACTTCTGATGAACGAGTACCAACGTACAGCCATTTTTAACTTTAAGCTAGTACAAGTTTCCGGAGCTCGTGGGAGGTTAGGGCTGGGCCGGCATGGCGGTGGCAACTGACAGGTAACTGACCAGTTATTTGCCCGTTGTCACAGCGCCTTGGGCTTCTCTTTCGCTTTCCATCAGGCGTAGGGAAGCTATTATATCGAGCCACAATAACAAAAAAAGTGTAACTAGTGTAAGTGTAGAGTGTAAACTAGTCTAACTCTAATCTTAGCACGCCCCTTGAAGATTCTTACGGAAACGCTGAGTGAGAAACTTACATTGTGCAGTGATCCAAAATGCGTCTTTTCATCGTCGATGTCAATGCTTTTAATAAAAAAAACTAACAAGATTGACGCAGTGACCCAAACATAGTCTTTGCCTCCAATAATAAGAGCCTGCATCCAGGTTTTAATAAAAGATGCAATTATGATTTTCAATGTTCTACTCATTTATTTATTCAGTGTTATTCTGAAGCAAATTTAATTAAAACTGGCTTTGGTAAGGGCTATGCTTTGTTGTTTGTAACTCGTTAAGAGATAGGGTACGAAATAACTATTAATACGCTACAGGAGGAAAGTTATCGACATTTTTTTTTTATGGAAGAGGGGCAAACGAGCCCGAATGTCACCTGATGGTAAGTGATCACTTCAGCCCATAGACACCGCAACACCAGGGGAGTCACGGGTGCGTTGCCGGCGTTTGAGAAATCTATAGGCTCTCTTTACGCCGAAGTATCTAATAGTGCGCTGAAGTGGCATTAGGCTGGTCATGTCTGCCGTAGAACCAACATTGATTGGAACAGACGACTCTTGGACTGGACACCGGTTTCAGGTAGATATAGTGGGACGCCTCGCAACTTGTGGGGTTGATGACCTTAGAAAAACTGTTGACATTAGCGGGATGAGGGATGATAGAACATGTTGCGAATAAAAGGCGGCCTACGGAGGCCTACGTTAAGTAGTGGATGGACCAAAGCTGGTGGTTGTAGGTATCTAGGTACCTAAATAAATACTATCTTAAATTGTATTTTTCCCTGACATCCATCATGTCATGTGACAATCACTTTTGCAATAGTAAAGGTGTATAAACTGTTTCGTATTTGCCTGAATTTGCATGCTGCTGCACGGAAATTGTATTTTCAGAGGAAATTCAACTTGGTGCGTGTCGTCCACGCTAACTACCTATATTGCAAACGCGATTTTGTGTAGTGTGGTAACAATTTTCGCACCAAAAGGTTTTGTAACCGTACAGCATTATTGCATCATTAACCATATTACGACCGTGTAGAAGACGGCTCAGTAATGAAAATGGACTTTTTTCATGCGAATCAACTGACCGGCGTATCTTCACTGCTGTCATAGCGACTATGCCCTTTGGGGTACCGCGTCCACGATTCGGAGTGGGACGGATAATGTTTTCCGTCTCACTGTGTAATTATGCGCAGTGAAATTGGCACACAGGTGTGCCGGCGTTTGGCCTGTTTAAAAATGTATTTTTTCGGCAATCGCGAGATCGTAAACAGTGCTACGCACGAGACATGATTGTTGTAATTGAAATTTGGATTATGTATATTATTTATTTATAGTAGGCGACCTATCATCTTTTCGCTGAAAGCCACCCTCACCTGCCCGTGCAATAACAGACAAAGGTCTGGCAAACCGACTCGTGGCGGTATAACCATCACGATAGAAGGCGTAGTTAAATACCACAGGCCGACGACGGGCAGCAGCGTCACCGGAAGATATGCCCTGCGATCGCCAACCCGCCTGCCCAGCTTGGCGATTATGGGTATATCCTCCAGAGGTTTGCCCTAGATGGCGAGCAGCTGGAGAGGCCTATGTCCAGCAGTGGACTGCAATAGGCTGATGATGATGATGGTCTGGCAACCGACTTGTGGTGGTATATAACCATCATTATTGAACACGCAGCTGAATAGCACAGACCGATGACGGGCAACAGCTTCACCGGAGTGAGAAGCTACGCTATGCGATCAAGCGTGCATGCACAGCTTGGCGATTATGGCTTTTTTTATAGTAGCTCGACCATAATGGCTACCATATTCATATTCATTTATTCACTCTAATTTGTAACATAGGCCTGATGGAAAGCGAAAGAGAAGCCCAAGCTGCTGTGACGGGCAAATAACTGGTCAGTTACCTGTCAGTTGCCACCGCCATGCCGGCCCAACCCTAACCCCCCACGAGCTCCGGGAACCCTACTCACCGGCAGAAACACGACCCAGAGGTCATTTGACTGCGGTATTCTATAGGGTGGAGGTCCTTTCCCGGACGGGCGGCTCAATTCGAGCGAAGATTCGCTTCGTCGTACCTCTCTTGAATCCTGTATCACGCGTCATACCGCGGCCGACGCGCTGTCACTCAGTGAATGACCGCGTCGGAAGCTCGGAGTGCGGGCGCGTCGGCCCTCCGCGACCCAGTTCAGCGAGCGAGCATTGTGTTCTTATAGCTACTTCGTTGTAGTTAGGTACGTTTAAACGGTTTAAATGACTATGAAAATGTAGGTGTCATGCATGGACTCCAGTAAAGAGTTCCACAGTTGACTGGCTCGGTGGCTCAATTGGTAGTGACTCCTGCCTTCTGAACCAAGGGTAGTGGGTTCGATCCCCACTCGGGACAAACATTCGTATGATGAACAGCTGTGTGTTTTTTTTTATAGTGGCTCTGCATAATGGCTTCCCTACGCCTGATGGAAAGCGAAAGAGAAACCCAAGTCGCTGTGACAACGGGCAAGTAACTGGTCAGTTACCTGTCAGTTGCCACCGCCATGCCGGCCCAACCCTAACCCCCCACGAGCTCCGGAAACCCTACTCACCGGCAGAAACAGGACCCGGAGGCCATTTGACTGCGGTATTCTATAGGGTGGAGGTCCTTTCCCGGACGGGCGGCTCAATTCGAGCAAAGATTCGCTTCGCCGTACCTCTTGAATCCTGTATCACGCGTCATACCGCGGCCGACGCGCTGTCACTCAGTGAATGACCACGTCGGAAGCTCGGAGTGCGGGCGCGTCGGCCCTCCGCGACCCAGTTCAGCGAGCGAGCATTGTGTTCTTATAGCTACTTCGTTATAGTTAGGTAGGTACGTTTAAACGGTTTAAATGACTATGAAATGTAGGTGTCATGCACGGACTCCAGTAAAGAGTTCCACAATTGACTGGCTCGGTGGCCCAATTGGTAGTGACTCCTGCCTTCTGAACGAATGTTTGTCCCGAGTGGGGATCGAACCCACGACGGGTTGTACCGTGTGAATACCGTGTCTGGGTGCTTATATTTGTATTTAAGTACCTGTGACGGCGGCGTCGCACGCGTGGATATCGGGTTTCAAAAATAACGGACTTCCATAAATTGGTGCCTAAATTATAAGTTAGACCTCTAGCAATAGATTGGTTAAAACCGTATTCAATTCCATGCAGTAGTAGATGGTTGGCGATCCAATCTACGCAATTTGCAGCGTTACGTTTGGCGACTACAAAAACTAGCAAACTGTGGACGTTCCATTCAAGTAAGTATATGGAAGGGCATACTAAACCGATACGCTGCTAGCCAACTCAGTCGGCGGCAAACAGTTTGCCTACTGGGGACGCGGCCTTACGCAAACGTCTCCTAGTAAACTCGGTCAGCAGAATATCATAAGTAGCTCCCACTCCCGGCTCTAAGTCGCCAATTCCTTATCAGACCAGCGCCCGCGATACGACGAGAACAATGCACTATTCTCGCGTCACTTCGACGCAAAGACCCTTCTCACTCTGTCACGTCAATCGTGCTCAAAGCGCGAACTTCGAAGCTTCCGGACTAGGCAAACTTGTGACACATTAGTTCTGTATCAAGTGTATTGCCTCCGCAGATATGTGTCAAGTTGGAACGGCCTATACTCCATCTTTTTAGCGTTAGAAATTCCGTGTATTCCCGTTGTCTCCGTGATTTTGTCCCCATTGTGGGGAAAACGGGAAGTCAACATTTTTTTACCGTTGTCCCCATTGATAAATTTACTACTAATTTTAATTATTTTATTACATTCCCTCTGTCCCCATTAAAGGGGACACAGCCAATGGGTGTCTCCATGGAAACGGGAATACACGAGAAAGAAATTCAGCCTGCAAACGTCCACTGCTGGACATAGGCTTACCCCAATGACAATTGAATTTTTGTTTAAAACATACTTAGCCTATGTGTTAATCCAATGTATAAGCTTTATTACTGTAAAGTTTCATTAAAATCCGTTCAGTAATTAATGCGTGAAAGAGGAACAAACGTCCATCCAAACAAATATTCGCATTTATAATTATTATTAGTAGGATAGGATAGTAGGATTCCGTTCGTTTCTCCAATAAAGTTGGATCACAAAAATGATCCGTTACATCATGAGCTATCTGTAAGTACATATACCTATATCGGCCGGGGTCTATTCAGAGTGGTGTCCGCGACCATTCCGCAGATGTAATCCCGGTCTATCAAAGGAACCTAACTCTTTTAAAATGTACCAGAAAAGGTGCGGATCTTTACAAAGGTTGAAAAGGGTGTGCGGGTTTGCTGAATGTTTTCGGCGAGCATTTGAAACGACATAAACATAGGACGCGGAAATGGAACGCATAACGTGGAACGCAATTCGTAGGTCGCTGCCTTTGTGGTCAGATGTGGGTCAGTTTTTTGACGCGACGACGGTTTTTTTTGTAGCCGTGTTGTTGCTTTTTTTTTATCTCACCCTCCTTTTTCCGGCGGCGTTGTACAATACAATGTTGCTCTTATTGGTACAGGTCACGGAGTAATTTTAAAAGTACGGGAACATGCTAAATTGTTGGTAAAACAAACGACCAGTGTGGTTCAGTGGCAGTGAACGCTGAATCGCTGAAAAGTGCTATCTTTACCAACTCAGATAGCAGGCGTCACATCATATCAGAGATGATAATAACTCCTAACTCGGAATGGGTATAGCTTACTCTAAGTGTTGCGGAGTTCTGATGGCAGTCGCTCTGTGTAAAAAGCTTAGTCCTCGCCAAATCTCTCAGTTTGGGAAGTCGACCCTGAGACAATCGGGAAAAAGGCTAGGATGATGATGAATTATTTTATTTTTAAATGTGAGTGCAAATATTAACAACGGCACTTCATCTGTGTGGGAGCGCCTTAGTTAGACTTTTTTGGTAAATAAATAAATACACATTTATTTATACCAAAAAGTATCTAGGTACATTAATTTACTGAAAGGTACCTACTATGATTACTGAAATACAAAGTGAAATTATATGAAAAATTGTTAGTCAAAACATAGGACTACCAATGAAAAAGCTCAAAACCTTAGAAGAGGTCGGTATGTGTACGGAATTCACGTCACACGATCCTATTTCTGTCTTGACCGGCTTTTGCGTCTTAGTCTGTCGGGTCGACAATCAATGCAGAAACTGTTTAATGATAAAACTTGTCAGAACTTTTGTCATTATAGAGTTTTAAAGAACATTATCAAAAGGAGCGAAATAGGTGTTTGTGTCGGGCTCTAGTGCGGAGTTACATCAAAGATTTACGGAAAATCAATATTTGGAGCTATCTAAAGGAATGTACCCAGATTATAAACATAAGATGTCATGCTTAATCGGATATTTGAAAGCATAATTGGAATTGAAATGTTCGGGTTGACGCGCACATATTTTTCCTCCTTGTGAACACAGTTCTTAAATCCCGAATAGATAGATAGATAGGTACTCTTTATTGCACCAGAATGAAACATGTACAGGAAAGAGATTTATACAGATATATAGTAGTACAATGTAAGCGATCTCTTCCAGACAACCTTCAGGTAGAGGATGTTGAAGAGAGGGGTAAAGTAGTGCAGAACTGATTACAAATAAGTTATAATATATTTCATACCTTATGACGCAACGCGAAAATTTAAAAGTTATTGTAATTGGAATACATAACTAAAATGCATATTTGTATAATTATATGGATAGAAACCGTTTACATCATCATCATTCACTTCATTTCCTGAAGTTGATTTTAACATCGGGCAAAAAAAACGCTTTTGTTGTATGAGAAAACTAACTTTCCCTGGCTACTCATACAGCAAAAGTTACTGTAGGCTGGAATATATTTTAGGATATTATCATTTTACATAATAGCTATCACTAATATTCTCATGGAAAAAACCACGGGTTGCACTAGTTAGTTCATAAAGAAAGGTTTGAGAACCGCCGATGTGGAGGGAATCCACAGGGCACTCCCATCGGTCATCAATCATAAATATATATTATAGGATTACTTGCGAGTGCTCGGAATACGATATGTTATCTTCCAACAAATTATTCCTGTGATTGTAGAAACTTATAGATAAGTAGTGCCATATAGATATATGTATTAATTTCAATTATTTATTTATTTATCTAGATTTTAAGCTATTAAGCCTCCTATGTTTATTATTAGAAAGAGCTTTTTTCTAGAGGGTATGTCTGCCTAATGTATTATACACTAGCGACACGCCCTTGCTTTGCTTCGGTATTATCACATGAAGGTTACATAACCTTCTTGAATCACTCTATCTTCTTCTATCTATCTTCTATACTTATATCTAATAAATCTGTAGAGAAGTCAATTCTGTACATGAAATATTTTTTCAAAATAACTATCAGAGGGTGATTAGGGATCGATACTGATGCCAAAAGTGCAATTAGTAAAATTTTTGTATGTCTGTCTGTATGTTCGTTATAGAAAAAAAAAACTACTGGACGGATTTTAACTAAACTTGGTACGAATATTAAGAATATTCTTCATACTCCTGGGCAGGTTATAGTGTACTTTTCATTACGCTACAATCAATAGGAGCAGAGCAGTGACGGGAAGTATGTTTGATCGCGCATCACGCGAAAACTACTGCATGGAATTTAATGCGGTTTTCACCAATGTATTGCTAGAGGTGTAACTTTAAATTAAGGCACCATTTTAGGGAAGTCCGTTGTTTCTGAAATCCGATATCTACGCATGCGACGCCGCTGTCACAGCTAGTATACAATGAATGTATTATTCTTCTACTCTGCCACAAGGAAATGAATGAATAATATTGTTGTCCAACTCAATTAAGCCGAGGCGGGTCTTGTATTGTTTTTAAGTTGATGTTAATTAAAATAACAGACGGGCGTTCCCACGGCATAACGGAGCACCAAGGTGTAAATATTTATTAATGACCAGCGGTACAGTGTAAAAAGGAGAGACCGTTTTTAACCGACTTCAAAAAAAAGGAGATGGTTCTCAATTCCATTGAATATTCTTATTTTTGTTGTATGTTTGTTACCACATATCTCCGAGAATTGTGAATCCGAATTTTGAACATTCTTTTTTTTTTTCGAAAGAGTAGGTACCTACTTCCCATTGTAACCGCAGCTTGGAGCGAAAAGATGATAGGCCGCTCCCTTATATCCCTACCCACGTACGTACTATATAAGCTTGTTTACACTGAAAGTCTAAGTGAAGATATCTCACTGGGCATAAGTCCCGTTTGATTGTTCCAAAGACTCAATCTTCAAGTTGTCTCGTGCCTGGAACATCTCCTGCCCACGCGCCGGCGACAATTTATTGCGATTTCTCGAGAAACGCACGAGTCGAATTATTTATAAACACTTGAAAGAGCGGTTTTCATCGAAGCCCGTTTGTTAAAAATTATGTTTTGTCACATTTTCCTTTTCTAGGGTTCCGTAAATCATCATTACCAACCTTCAAACGTCCACTGCTGGACATAGACCTCCCCCAGTGACAATTGTCGTTTGGGGTTTCCTTAGTCACCACTCTAGGCAGGCGGGTTGGTGACCGCAGTACTCCTTGGAGACCGCAGTTACATACACAGGGGTTTGACCCTTGCGTATGGAACCCTGGGCACGAGACCCTGGGAACAAGACTATTATAAAGATATCGCTGACAGGTCCGTGCGTCTGTCTGTCACCATCTCAAGAACCGCGATAGACTATCTATCTATCTATCAGATATCTAGACAGTTGAAACTTTCACAAATTGCGTATATCTGTTGCAGTTATAACATAAATATTAAAAACAATATTTAGGAGCTCTCATACCTACAACTAAAGTGATTTATTTGCCGCTTTCTGCCCGATATCAAAATAAGCACCAAATAAACGCTTGATGGATTGGATTATTCAATTGTACGGAACCCTTCGTGCGCTAGTCCGACTCGCATTTTGCCGGTTTTTTTATAAAGTGACGTTCGAATACAGCTCATTCATGCACGTTGAAACGTACGTGTTTTTTTTTCTTTTGAAACTTGTTATATCAATTTAATGGCGACCTCAATGGTGTAGTTACGCGTTCAATGGCGATTCATATTTTTTCCGAGAACATTTCCCGGTTTAGCATCGTAATGTCATCGTAATTTGCTGTCGTGTTAGGATTGCGTAAAAATACGATTATGATGGGAACAAGAATACTTTATTATATATTTTTTTTTTTTTTTTTTTTTTTTATACTTTATTATATTTGAACGGATGACAGGGGGCGACCTATCATCTTTTCGCTCTAAGCCAATCTAACCTGCCCATGGTGCATCCTGCCTAATAACAAACGAGACAGGCAATCGACTGGTGGCGGTATTACTGTCACGATTGAAGGCGTAGCTAAATACCACAGGCCGATGACGGGCAGCAGCGTTACCGGAGCGAGAAGCTACGCCCTGCGATCACCAACGCGCTTGCCCAGCGTGGCGATTATGGGCAAAGCCTCCATATGTTTGCCCAACGTTGTTCGCCACAACTGGAAAGGCCTACGTCCAGCAGTGAATTGTAATAGGCTGATGATGATGGAGAAGATGATTCATGGACGGCCCCTCAGTAGATATCGTCTTATTAACGTGATGTATCATAGATGTAGAGTGATACATCGTAAGCTCGACCTCTGCAGTTTCAAGAATCCATGACAATAAATTAGCTTTAAAATATATTAATCTTGTCGCGTGTAACGGACATATTATACATACATACATACTAGTATTCTGCCACTGCCTCGCTTGCGCTTAAAATTCATACATTTTTGTCTATTTAATTTTACGATAAACGTACGAAAATATTTTTCATTTTCGTACGTTAATCTAAGTCCCTACACCCAATGTATGCAAACCCATTTGACACGAGCTTCACGAATTTACCTTGTATGCCAACGGATTCAAGATGAAGGCTTACACCAACCATGGCGTACCTTTAAAAAGAGAATCTTCGCTCAAATTGAGCCACCCATCCGGGGATGGACCTCCACCCTATAGAATATCGTATCCAAATGAACCACGGGTCTTGTTTCTGCCGGTGAGTAGGTAGGTTTTCCGGAGCTCGTGGGGGATTAGGGTTGGGCCGGCATGGCGGTAGCAACTGACAGGTAACTGACCAGCTACTTGCCCGTTGTCACAGCTACTCGGTCTTCCCTTACGCTTTCCATCAGGCGTAGGGAAGCCATTATGTCGAGCTACTATAAAAAAAACCTCAACCGTTTCAGAGTCTTATCGATATAAACAAACAAATCGTCCTTTCAGTGTCAGTATAGCTGTAGATGTGTTTCTTCAGGGGGAATGCCCGGCGAAAGTTACGCATTGGCATCTTGCCAACTGGCATGACATTAATTGATTCTGATACGTGTGAGTTGCCCTCCGAGCGTAGCGTACAAACGAACTTTGGATCGGAATTGAGAAACAATGGGCGAATAAAATAGTATTGCTTACACATTCTTTTGCTACTATGGACGGAGTATTTGAACTGTAGCGCTGCTTTTTGTTGCCGATTGTAGTGTCTTGATCTGAAATGAATAATGAAACGTGTGCAACTTGTACATACTTGGTAGGAAAAAAGTGTGACATGCAAAAGTATTACTAGTGATAGATTCACTAGTAATACTTTTGCATGTCACACTTTTGCAGAAATAAACTATTTCATTTACTATTGTTTTTTTTTTGGAAAATACTAATTCATATTATGATAGTTTGTATAATACACATCACACAACGTCGTATACATTGATCGGATCCAAAATAGATTACATACAATGGCTTCTCATAACACTTCTGTTAGTGTTTTGAAAAATAGATCAATAGAAAAGAAAAATATTTGATACTAGCTGTGCCGGCGACGTCGCACGCGTGGATATCGGGTTTCAAAAATAACGGACTTCCATAAAATGGTACTTAAATTTTAAGTTAGACTTCTAGCAATACATTGGTGAAAACCGCATTCGATTCAATGCAGTAGTTTTCGCATGATGCGCGATCAAACATACAGATAAAAATTTCTCCCGTTTTCCGAAAACTTCCCATCACTACTCTGCTCCTATTGATTGTAGCTTGATGTACTACAACCTGCCTAGGAGTATGAACAATCATTGTACCAAGTTTCGTCATAATCCGTCCAGAAGTTTTCTTTTCTATAACGAACATACAGACAGACAAAAATTTTACTGATTGCATTTTTGGCATCAGTATCGATCACTAATCACTGATAGCATAGTTATTTTGAAAATATATTTCATGTACAGAATTGACTTCTCTACAGTTTTATTTTAAGTAGGTATAGATTCACTTATTATTATAATGATTGTCTATTATTATGCGGCCGATATTTTCGTCCTCATTTTCCATTTTATGGGAGTAGCAATTTGTTCAATATTTAATTTATATAACCTATTTAATATTTATCTTACGTTGACATGGCAAAAATAACCATCGTTACCCAGGTATTTATCCTACAACAAAGCAGTAAAAAGTTCTTACTTTAGACTGATAAAGCGAAAGGTACTTTACTTTCTTATCAAGTTACTTAGGTTCCTTCCTTATAGCACTAAAACCTGGTAATAAGTAATTTACAAAGGACTTATATTTAGATTAGAGGGGAGACGATAATATGATACCAAAATGGGTTTTTACAGGGCACGTGCTCTTACAAAGCACCTATAGTTAATTAGGTCTTGTAGAGAGGTTTCAAGGGTTAGTCTGGGCACAGTGCGAGAGATAATATTCCTAACTAGCTGCTGGCAGCTCTGCCCGCATGATTTTTTTTATAAATCATAATCTTATGTGTTAATTTGATATTTGTGCTATATTACTGCGAAGTTTCATTAAGATCCGTTTTGTAGTTTTTGCGTGAAAGAGTCACAAACATCGATCCATCCAAACTATCGTATTTATTATGTTAGTAGAAGGTCTTTACTATCATCATCAGCCCATTGCAGTCCTCTGCTGGACATAGGCCTCTCCAGTTGTTCGCCACTTGGGGCAAACGTCTGGAGGATATAACTATAATCGCCACACTGGGCAAGCGGGTTGGCGGGTAGCTTCTCGCTCCGGTGACGCTGCTGCCCGTCATCGGTCTGTGGTATTTAGCTACGCCTCCAATTATGATGGTTATACCGCCACCAGTCGGTCGCCAGCGCCTCGTTTGTTATTCTTCAGGATGCACCACATCAGCCAGGTTGGGACAGGTTGGCTTGGAGCGAAATAATGATAGGTCGCTCCGTTACATCCTTGGTGTTAATCATGCAAAGGACTAACGGCTAACGTGTTTTCCGATTTAAGGAAGTATATCACCACTAGTATCCGGAGCTGCGGTATTTTTTTTACAGAAAGACGTACCTGAAATTCGTACGTACGATTAAAAATTTATTATCGTGCATAAGTAAAGTGTGTGCGCAAATACAGGTACACTCTTTGATCTTTAACTCCCATAATTCGATAGAGACATTTGAGATTTTATTTCTGCATGAAAGAATATATGTAAAATAATAATAATAAACTAGCCCCAAACTAAGCCAGACTAATGCAGACATGTACATGAACGCAAATATTTGTACTGCGTGGGGATCGAACCCACGACCCTTGGCTTAGAAGGCAGAGGTCACTACCAAATGAGCCATCGAGCCAGTCATCAATCAATCTACCATCTATCTAGGTGTATCTTCAGATCCGTCGCTTCGCAATATCTTTCGAATAGTGGAAAACACTTCGCATAAGACCGCGTAACAGGTTAGGCAAACACTTGTTTCGCCCCGTCCTCTCGTGCGGAGGAACGCGATCCTCTCCGGAGGGCCGCTAATGGACGCTGAGTGCGCCATTACTCCCGTGACGTCATCGTTACGTACCACTACAGGGGATCATCTGGTATTAAGTAGTACTGTCCTAATAATAGGGAATGTTATGGTGGAAGCGGAGATGATATGAATATGTTTTATTATTCGTGTGCTTTCCGGATTTACAATAGGGCTATCCCATCACATCCCGTGGGTCTCGTAGAAGATTAGACGTATACCAGGAAAGGAAATGGACATGATTGTTAACTGGGTACAAAAAAAGTCTCCGAGAGAAGTACGAGTAGGAATAGTTAGGTAATTTAATAACTAAAATTAACTTGCCCGTAAACACCAGTTTCAACGCAACGTTCCTCAGACGTTACATATCCCGTTTTTTACTTTCAAGATTGCTATGCACTCCTGGTACTTTTTAAACATGTACTTGTACCTACTTCTCTCGGCGACTTTTTGTATATGTATGTATTATGTATGTGCTTCCCTCCGCTTCTTCATTTATCTTAACTAATCTTAACTATTATTATAAAGCTGAAGAGTTTGTTTGTTTGAACGCGCTAATCTCAGGAACTACTGGTCCGAATTGAAAAATTCTTTTTGTGTTGAATAGACCATTTATCGAGGAAGGAGCGAAGAAATAATGGAAAATGTAAAAAAAAACGGGGAAAAAATAACTATTCCACGCGGACGAAGTCGCGAGCACAGCTAGTTTTATAATATAGAGAGGCAAGTTGAGCTTAAAAGCGGTATTAACGATACTTATTCAATTATAAAAAAAAGAAGAAATGAGTCACTACATTAACGATACTCGTAATTTAATATGTTGAAATAATTAGCCATAATTTCATTATTAAACATAAAATTTATTCAGTCATCAAGAACCACGCAAAGTTGTTAATACAACAAAGTTTATTGGGTACGAAACGTACCACCGACCTATCTCATACTAAATTGAATCACCACGATGAGTGATTTACGACTTCACAGATATTAAAATCAGTTTTACGACAGATAATGTAAACTAATAACATGTTTATGGGACATTAAATCTGATTGGACGATCACGTTTGTTGTCGTCTAATAGGAATATAGCGTGATAGTTATTATTGGAGGAAGTTTTGGCTTCTACATTGACAGTAATTATCGATTTATGTATTACTAGCTGTGCCGGCGGCGTCGCATGCGTGGATATCAAGTTTCAAAAATAACGGACTACCATAGAATGCTGCCTGAATTTTAATTGGGACCTCTAGCAATAATATAATAATAAATTATTTATTTCAGATAAGCATCCATAGTAAATACAATACATTGGTGACAACCGCATTCAATTCCATGCAGTTGTTTTTGCGTGATGCGCGATCACACAAACAGATAAAAATTACTCCCGTTTTCCCAACACTTCCCTTCACAGCTCTGCTCCTATTGCTTGTAGCGTTATAAAAGTGTGCTATAGCCTGCCCAGGGGTATGACACCACCACCCATTAGGCGCCTGACGGAGGGACCGGGGTTTTTTAGTGGGTATTCCCTGCCTCATTTCCATCCCGAGGCAGGGTGGCCCTTCCTTTCCTAAGGGCGGCGTGAGTCCCACATACCCTGTCACTCCCCCGGGTGGCGGGGATGCGTCAAGGCATTTTTCCCCGGGTCAAAAAAAAAAAGAAAAAGGGGTATGAAGAATAATTGTACCAAGTTTTGTTAAAATCCGTCGAGTAGTTTTTGTTTCTATAACGAACATAAATAAATAACCCAAGACATGCCACGCTGGGCCACACAGCGCCACCTAGCCCCAAACTAAGCCGAAGCTTGCACTATGGGTACTAGACAACTGATAAACTTACTTAGATACATTTGACGAAAGCATCGTAACCATTTTAAATCTTCAGCTTTAAATGCACATGACATATACTATATCATTCGTGTCACATCTCCAGCCATCTCAGCTCAAAGGCCGTTTCGTTTTGTTTGCTCGAGGAATGTCGTCAAACAAAACAATGGCGGCGCCCCGGCATGGTTTCTCTGTTTCGTGCATTATTCTCTAAATGCGCAATTCCGCGTCAAAAGAATGCATTAATGGAGGGTCGGTTTAAATTAAATAATGAGCGACTTTTATTCTTAGCGCGGAATTAATAAATTCCGAGCGTAGGAAGGTAGGTAGGTACGTAATGAAAGGTAAGGGTAATTAAATATTCTGTTCGCTTAAAAATATATATTCAGCTTCATTATGAACCTCCTTTCTCCTGGTTATGTCACTTTAGTTCTTCTGTTTATTCATAGATGTCGCTAATTAGGATTACGTTCCGTGTCCTAATGTTTTTGCATCGCTGTGCTGAGATTTTCAAAACGCGACCATCTTTAATTGTTATTGGCTGGGTGCGAAGTACTAGGTGGGGGTAACATAATCTGTCGCAGCGCTCATGGTGGTCAAAAGTAAAAACAATGAAAGCTCTGTCATCAGATGTCTGTCAAAGCGATTCTACATAATACATTATACATAGATGGTTGCCTTATTACAGTTCAAACTTTCAAAACCAAATATAGAATTCATTTGTTGACAAAGCAAAGAAGTTCTTAAAGAGAATACCTTTACATAATAAATAATACAATACTTGTAAGTAGTGTTCGTTAAATCAAACATGATAATAAATTATTTATTTCAAAATACATACTACAGATTATTCATACATTGAAATGTGTAAATGTATATATATACTCAAATCAATATATATATATATTTATTTATTATTTATATACATAAATATTTGTTTATTTTTACTTATTTATTATTATTCTATATATTATATTATTCTTACTAATTATTTTATAGGAAACATTTTTTATTTTTTCTTCGTTATCAATAGGTAAACTTAATACATGGCTTTTACTTGTTATTGTCTTGTATTTTATGTTACTCCAAAGTCATAATAATTGTACAACACTGAATGTTTTATTAATGTTATCGTTTTACTACTGCTACCGTCCGTTGTTTATGTTTTTATTTTCTTAGTTTTCTTAGTAATTTTAAGTTAAAACTGGCTCCGCAGAATACCAGTGGTCGTGACGTAGGTATACCTCGTCGCGGCCTTATACTGAGCGGGGACCATTTTGGTACTTTAGTTTTAATAAGTTCCTAATTGTTGTATATTTTGTGTGTACCAAATAAAGATATTCTATTCTATTCTATTCCTTATGAAGAGAGCGTGAATTATTAAACTCTGCCCTTATTCTTAATTCTTCTACATCTCGGTCCTCGGACATGTCCAGCCAATACCAACAACTTTCTTTTAAATACGGTTTGTGGTTGAAATTTGATATTGTAATAACACTCACAAACCAGGTCTTAAAACAATACTCATTTCGATTTGAAAACGATATTTAATTTATTACTAGCGATACAGGAACATTTAAATATATTTACTGTTATATAACGAAACCATTAAAGTAGCTTATTCTATTTATTTTACTGTAAAACTACAACTATAAATGAAGTAAACAAACCCTGACACAATCAAAAATAAACACACTTTTTGGACTTACCTCATTTGATTTGAATGACCAAAATGATTTCAAAACCTTTTTTCCACCCAAATCGTGCTATCACAACAATTTATTACTCGAAATTATTTGTTATTTTTTCATTTCGATACTTTTTCACAAATTTATGACCTCGATGTCAATGTGACAGAGCCCACAAAGTTGTGGACGCTAGTTGGCGCTGTAATCGTGCACGAAGCCAATACTCGTAGAGATTGTCTTAAATAAAATGACGCGCCCCACTATGTAATTATTTTAATTGTATGTGTGAGTGCAAATATTACTGGCACTTTATTTGTGTGGGAGCGTCTATTATTTCGTGAACTATGATTTGTATGTGCACATGACGGCTGACTAGTCGGGTGATGAATCCGACAACCTTCGCTCTATGCAGCAGCGCCGTCACATTGTATGAAAAAAAGACGACTATTCATCTCACGAATTCACGATCAACTAGTTGGATGACAAATCCGAGAATTGTGCTGTTCCAACGTTATATAACGAAATCTTATCCTTCAACAAACATTTTTGCCTATTTTTCCCGATATTGGTACGGAACCTTTCGTGCGCGAGGCCGACTCACACTTGGCCAGTTGTTTTACCTGTAGTTTTATCACCACCACTTGTTGCGAACATTACCTTTCACCCTGTGCTTTCACCACACCGCTACAGGTCTCATGCCGTAGCACCGCTCGGCAGGCTCGTAGCACGTGTAACCTCTCGTAGCGCGGCGACTGGCTACGACGTAGCACGCGATAGTCAGCCTTCGGGCTCAAGTTTTTATAGTTATTTTTTATAGTCTTACCTTCGCAGTGTAGTTGACAAGTATGCAGCTATTTTAGAATGTTTATGGGAAGCTGTATTTTGTACAAGAATCACTAAGCAGCCATTATTATAAACTAGCTGTGCTCGTGACTTCGTCCGCGTGGAAAGTTATATTTTCCCCGTTTTTTTTTTACATTTTCCATTATTTCTAACTATCTAGCCTAAAGCCTTCCTCGATAAATGGTCTATTCAACACAAAAAGAATTTTTCAATTCGGACCAGTAGTTCCTGAGATTAGCGCGTTCAAACAAACAAACAAACTCTTCAGCTTTATAATATTAGTTAGTATTAGTATTATAAATTATAAATATCAGACAACATCACATACATTGCTCCGATCCCAAAGTAAGTAGCTTTAGCACTTGTATTATGGGTATCAGAACAACGAAGGTACCCCAAATAAATACTTAAATACAAGTCATAAACACCCAGACACGGAACAAACACAAGTGTTCATCACTCGAATGTTTGTCCCGGGTGGGAATCGAACCCACGACCCTTGGTTCAGAAGGCAGGGGTCACTACCAATTGAGCCACCGAGCCAGTATATAAGTGACTAGCTGTGCTCGCGACTTCGTACGCGTGGGATAGTTATTTTTTCCCCGTTTTTTTTTACATTTTCCATTATTTCTTCGCTCCTAATAGTTGCAACGTGATGTTATATAGCCTAAAGCCTTCCTCGATAAATGGTCTATTCAACACAAAAAGATTTTTTCAATTCGGACCAGTAGTTCCTGAGATTAGCGCGTTCAAACAAACAAACAAACAAACAAACTCTTCAGCTTTATAATATTAGTTAAGATGTCTGTTTGCCGGCAGCCCGTGGTCAAGGAGGGGTACCTGATGAAGCAGACGCGCAGCTTCCAGCGCTGGCAGCGGCGCTACTTCAGGCTGCGCGGGCGCACGCTGTACTATGCCAAGGAGAAGGAGGTGAGTATGCATGTGTCTTTCAGAGTTAAGCCGTACGAATGGTTTACCGGAGTCTTTGTTCATAAGATAAGATAAGATAATCTTTATTTGGTATAAAAGCAATGCTACAAAAACGGATAAAGCGTTAACGGCCGCAGTAGTCGAAGACTGTGTCGCAGCCATCAGCGCCCACCTCTTGAGACGGACATTAATTTCGAATATAAATTTAAAAAAATATTTAAAATTTTAACTACTTTAAATTACTATATTGTGTGTGTGCATGTGTGTGTGTGTGTGTGTCATCATCATTATCAGCCTATTGCAGTCCACTGCTGGACATAGGCCTCTCCAGTTGTTCGCCATGTAGTTCAAACATCTGGAAGCTTTATCCATAATCGCCACGCTGGGCAGGCACTGGGTAGCTCGCTCCGGTGACGCTGCTGCCCGTCATCGGACTGTGGTATTTAGCTACAACTTCAATTGTGATGGTTGTACCGCCACCAGTCGTTGCCAGCGCCTCGTTTGTTATTCAAAAAGATAATAGGCCGCTCCCTGACATTTATTCATCAGTGTCAACGTTTTGTAAGCCAATACGGGAACACAACCACAAAAGTAATAAGTAGGCGCTTTGCCTCTTCATTCATAGTGCGAACGGGTAATAAAATTCGTCGCCGTAGAGCAAAAAGTCAGTAATTCGACATATGGCCAAAATTGAGTAAAAAAATAATCAGATTCTCCAAATTTTTCTGCACAAATTCTTCTTTTTAACATTTCTGAACGTGTCTTAGTTTTTGTTTTACAGAGAGAAAAACACATTAACTTCACATTTTCACTTCTCATTGACAGTCGAAAACTAACCTTTTCTTTATAATCTAACAATGCAAATCTGTAGCTAAATATTCTTATTCTTATACCACAAGTCAAGCAGATATTGCTTTGTGGCGCAGTGCTTTTTCAATTACCGTAGCAAAAGATTCAAAGACAGCGACCATTCGCTTTCCGACATACTTACCTTGTGTAGTAACCGACAAACAAAGCACAGCTACAAATCGGCCACTCTACGTTTAATCCTCACGTTTTCAGTTTTATTTTGCCGTAAAACTTTTTATTCGGCCCGGAATGTTTACGGCGTAAAATTCGACAATCGACGGATTATGGCACGTTAAATAATAAAGTTGGGGAATATTTTTAGGCCAAGTTCAAAGATCTGAGATATTTTTTACGCGCTTCTAAATGAGTGAATTAGTTGAAATTTTTGTATTTGATGTTACGAAGATAGATGGAGAAATGGTTATGACGTAATTGTTTGGTAAAAGATATTGTTTTTTGAAAATGAAGATGCGCGGGTTCTATGCTATATTTCGGATCGAAATGTAGCATAGAATCCGCGCAGTTCTAAACATGGATATAAGTATACGTATACTCGTATATAGGGAGAGATGATCGCCTCGGCTATCATCATAGTCATTTAGGATAAAATATATAGTAGTTATAATTATGTGACTTTTGTCGTTTTTCAATATCAAGCCCAAGTTAATGCGATGACTGATTACTAACAAGGTCAGTTCCCAGTCCACTGTTTATGCTGGCCAGTAAGATAGCTTTCGATGTGATGCCTAATGGTAAGTAGTCAACACCACCCATGGACACACGCAACTCAAATCGAGTTCTGGGGTCGCTGCCGGCCTTTTAAATAGGAGTACGTTCGTTTGGTGATGATAGGTTGCTCCCTTAAATCCCTATGTGTGTTTGTCTTAACTAATATTATAAAGCTGAAGAGTTTGTTTGTTTGTTTGTTTGTTTGTTTGAACGCGCTAATCTCAGGAACTACTAGTCCGAATTGAAAAATTCTTTTTGTGTTGAATATACCATTTATCGAGGAAGGCTTTAGGCTATTATAACATCACGCTGCAACTATTAGGTGCGAAGAAATAATGGAAAATGTAAAAAAAACGGGGAAAAAATTACTATTCCACGCGGACGAAGTCGCGAGCACAGCTAGTCTTATATAAAAATAGATTTAGCACGGCATTGTTTAATGCATTTAAACGACGACATATAAAAGGAAGTGGGTATTGATGTATCACTAAGTGTTTGCCTGTTAGCGCACTCCTGTGTTTTGGTTCCGATATTTGATATCGTTCTAGTCTGTCTAGACGAAGGGCAAGCAACTATGTAGCCATTAGCTTCGTTATTTTAAACTTAGGTTTGTTGTACCAAGTTTATTGTAAGTTTGGTCATGCTATTATTGTTAATCGAATGTAAGGGAGCGACCTATCATCTTTTCGCTCCCTCACCTGCCCTTGGTGCATTTAGCTGAATAACAAACGAGGCTCTGGCAACCGACTCGAGGCACTATCGCGATTGTTAAATACTACAATGATGGGCAGCAGCGTCTCCGGAGCGAGGAGTTACGCCCTGCGGTCGCCAACCTGTCTCCCCAGAGTGGCGATTCTGGGTTAAGCCTCCCGGTGCTTGCCCAAAGTAGTAATCAAATGGAAAGTTCTACGGCCAGTAGTGACTTTGATAGGCTGATAATGGGTCATTTATAGTGCAAACTTTTGACAGTGACTAGTTTATACAGATTAGTTTAAATTGACATAATATTCTGTTCATTCCAATGTAAAAAATCTTTGCGAAAACCACACGTAAGCTAAAATCTAACAAATCCCACCAAACTATTTTCTTCTCAAGTAAAATACAAAAAACACATACCTACTTACAAGTTATTTAATAGAACATCTATTTTCACATTGCTCTGGTCTGATTTCAAACAAGCTCGCGTGGTCACAAGCTCAACTTTTACGAATTTCATTAAAACTTTTTCTTATTTCAACTTGTATCGGCTCCTGTCTGTTTGGACATTATCTGTGCTCGAGATCAGTGGTCTTATGTGTAATAGCTTCGCATTAAATTCAATGATGGATCATTTTAAGCTTTATAAAATTTCGGTCAAGTATTAAGTTCATAAATAATTGCTACGATCCTTGTTACGCTGTGAATCATCTGACACTGATGATAGCGTTGCAATGCGGTACTTCATAGAACTGGTGGATATAGAGGAAATCAAGCATATACGAGTAAACCTCCCTATTCTATTCTATAATATAGTATTATATAAGAGAGGTAGGGCATAGCGAATCTTCGCTCGAATTGAGCCGCCCGTCCGGGGAAGGACCTCTACCCTATAGAATACCGCAGCCAAATGACCTCCGGGTCGTGTTTCTGCTGGTGAGTAGGGTCTCCGGAGCTCATGGGGGGTAGGGTTGGGCCGGCATGGCAGTGGCAACTGACAGGTTACTAACCAGTTACTTGCCAGTTGTCACAGCGATTTTCTCTTTCGCTTTCCATCAGGCGTAGGGAAGCCATTATGTCGAGCTATTATAAAAAAATTTTTCTTAAAAACATGTAATAAGAAAGAAAAACAATTCGCCTGCGGAGCGTAGCGATTATGGGTAAAGCCTCCAGGTGTTTGCCTAATGTGGCGAACAACTTGTAATGTAGGTAGATACCTACCATTTAATATTAGTATGTAGTAAGGGTAGGACAACAATGTACCAGACATATCAGTCCGGAATAAACCGCTATCCAGTACGCACACGCTTCTTTCAATTATCCTCCAGGACACAACCCTCCTTATCTTAGGGATCATACACTACAGTTTGGCGACAAGGATTAAGAACCTGCACGATGTCTATCGGCAAGCTGAACGAATTCGACGTAAACAACGGGGTGTGGACGTCGTATGTGGACCGGCTGAATATGTTCTACAAAGTGAACAGGATCGCCGAGGATATGAAGCTGCCGATTTTAATCGCCTCAATGGGTGACGAGGCGTACGAATTGCTGGCTAATTTAGCAAGCCCCAAGAAGCCGTCGGAGTTAACGTTTGCAACCGTTAATGAGGTGATGCAATCGTATCTGCAGCCTATACCCTCTTCGTTGGCAGAAAGGTACCGGTTTAGGCAAAGACGGCAGAACATCGGGGAAAATGTGTCTGTGTATGTGGCGGAGCTGAAGAAGATGGCAAAACATTGCAAGTTTGGTGGGAATTTAAATGAAAATCTGCGGGATCAATTCATTTGCGGGCTACGGAGTGACGTCATTCGCCAACGGCTGTTTGCGGAGGACGATAACGTGACCTTCACGGAAGCCTTCAAACTTGCAACGTCGTTGGAAGCTGCGGAAAGAGATGCAGCGATGGTGGAGGAGACCAGTGCGGCTACGAGAGCGAGCGAGACGGGAGCAGTGAACGCGATGTCGGCAACATGGCGGGCGGCGGGCGGCCGTCGTGCGGGTGCGGCCGGAGTACGCACAAGGCATCGGAATAGTGCGCATAATCGGGACGATAATGCCAATTGTGTCGCTTGTGGAGCGCGGGGTCATGTCCAAGTGGACTGTCGGTTTCGGGAATATGTGTGCAGTAAGTGTCATCGTGCGGGCCATTTGCGACGGGTGTGTCCAGATGCCGGGGCATCGGTCAAATCGCGGGGCGCGGGTCGGCGCCAGGACCAGGGTCGGCCGGCGTCGGGGTCGGCCCGGAACGGCCTGCATTTCGGGACCGCCGATCGCGGGTCCAGCGAGGAGGCCGACGAGGACATCGAGGAGGACTTACATCACCTGTCCTTAAATAATTATAAACCAGTAAGTTTATCCATTCAAATTGATAAAACGTTATTAGACATGGAAATAGATACTGGTACTGCCATTTCATGCATTAGTAAGATAACTTACGATAAATTTTTCCAATATTTGAAGGTAGAAAGTGATAATACTATCCTTAAATTTTACGATGGCTCCAGGATTAAGCCTATCGGTATTATCAGACCGTTAGTCAGTTACCAAGGTCGTTCTAAGCATTTGGAATTATTTGTAATTAAGGGAGGGACAACATCCCTACTAGGGAGGCAGTGGTTGGCAGAATTAAAAATAACTGTACCATTGCTCAATTGCAACTTGCTAGAATTAAGCAACAAGGATCCGTCATGTGGTGACATTGCTAAATTGTTCGATAGGCATAAGGAGTTATTCGACGGCGGGCTGGGGCGGTACACCGGCGGCAAGGCGACGTTGCGCGTGCGGGATGGGGCCACACCGGTGTTCCATCGCGCGAGGCCGCTGCCTTACGCGCTGCGCGAGCGCGTGGACGCCGAGCTGGACGCCATGCTGCGCGCCGGCGTCATCGAGCCGGTCGACTGCTCCGATTGGGCCTCCCCACTGGTACCGATTAATCAACCAGATGGCACACTTAGAATTTGTGCCGATTATAAGGTAACTTTAAATCCGTCTTTATTGGTCGATCGTTATCCACTTCCGAAAATCGAGGACATTCTAGTAAACTTGAATGGTCATAAATGCTTTAGCAAAATTGACTTATCTCAGGCCTATAATCAAATCGAGTTAGATGACTCAAAAAGGTATACGGTTATTAATACTCATCGAGGTTTATTTCGTTACAATCGACTAGTCTATGGCTTATCCTCGAGTGTAGGTATTTTCCAACGAATTATGACTAACTTATTAGGTGATATTCCCAATGTGCAAGTATTTCTCGATGACGTAATTATCGGGGGCAAATCTAGGTCAGATAATTTACGTACTTTGGAAAAAGTTTTCCAACGATTACAATCGCACGGTTTAAAATTGAAGAAAGCCAAATGTAAATTTTTTGTTGAGGAAGTCGCTTATTTAGGATACGTGGTTTCTAAGGAGGGCATCAGGCCGGATAGGAGCAAAATAGATGCAATAGAAAAAATGGGTCCACCGCGTAATGTGTCAGAATTACGATCATTTCTGGGCACCGTTAATTTCTTTGGTAGGTTCGTTAGGAATCTAAGCAGTACGTTGTCACCGTTATATAGTTTATTACGTAAGGGGGTAGACTGGGTGTGGGACTCCGAGTGCGACCGGTCCTTTTGCGAGGTGAAGCGTGCGCTGTGCCGCGCGGGAGGGCTCGCACACTACGCGCCGGGCGCGCCGCTGGTGGCGACGTGCGACGCGAGCGCGCAGGGGCTGGGCGCGGTGCTGACGCAGCGCGGGCCCGGGGGCGAGCGCCCGATAGCCTTCGCGTCGCGCACTCTGACGGAGGCGGAGAAGAATTACTCCCAGATACACCGGGAAGCGTTAGCTATCATATTCTGCGTAAAAAAATTTCATCAGTACTTGTACGGACGTAAGTTTACGTTGCGTACCGATCATAAACCGTTAGTATCGATTTTCGGACCGAATACTGGTATACCTACGATGACAGCTAGCAGAATGCAGCGATGGGCGATTATATTATCGGCATACAATTATGAAATTGAGTATGTAAACACCAGTAATAACTGTGCTGATAGTTTATCCAGACTACCTACTCGAAACGCAGTTAAGGTTCAAAATAGTTCGGACGTAATACCTGAACAAACATATTTACATTTTGCTCAAGAAGCGTTACTTTTAGACTACAATCACATAAAAAAGCAAACCGGTAAGGACCCTATGTTAGGCAGGGTACTAGCTTTTGTGAGGGACGGCTGGCCCGACCACTGTGATATCAGCGAATTAAAGCCATACTTTAATAGGAAATCAGAGCTTTATGAGGAGTTGGGTTGTCTGATGTGGGGGTATAGGGTTGTCATACCGGAGAGATATCGGGAAAGGGTCCTAGAAATTATACACGAACCCCACATGGGCATAGTTAAATCGAAAGCCTTGGCACGGTCGTACGTGTGGTGGCCCGGGGTGGACGAGGCGGTGGAGGCGGCGTGCCGCGCGTGCGGCGTGTGCGCGGCCGCAGCCGCCGCCCCGCCGCGTCACGCGCCCCGCGCCTGGCCGTGGCCCGCGCGACCGTGGACGAGACTACATATGGATTTCATGGGGCCAATATTTGGTAAAATATATTTCGTAGTAATCGACGCCATGTCGAAATGGATTGAAGTGTTTCAGGTTCCGAGCACGTCGGCTAATTATACAATAGATAAATTAAGGGAGTTATGGTCGCGATGGGGGATTCCGAAACAAGTCGTCAGTGATAACGGACCGCCCTTTACGAGTAGGGAATTTAGTGAATTTCTTACTGGCGATGGAATTGAGCACATTTTTACTGCGCCATATCACCCGGCATCCAATGGGGCGGCGGAAAATGCCGTAAAAACCTTGAAAAATGTGATCAAGAAGTCGGCCGTAGAAAAAACAAATGTACAAAAGTCTTTAAATAAGTTTTTGCTATATTATAGGAACACGGAACATTGTTCGACAGGTGAAAGCCCGGCGATGTTACTCATAGGTAGAAGACTTCGTACACCGTTAGACTTATTGAAACCAGACAGGGAAAAACGGGTCAAAGTTAGTCAATCTCGTCAGTTAGAAACGTCGGGAGGGTCAGATAGGAAAATAGAAGTAGGCTCGGACGTTTGGTATCGTCAATACTTAAAAGGGGACAAATGGCAACCGGGCAGAGTAAGTGGTGTTTTAGGTACAACCGATTATAACATAATCGATAACAGCGGTAAAGTAATTCATCGACACATCGACCAATTAAGACGTAGATCTAGGAAGTCATTAGCGTGTTCGATAAATAGTAAGCCATCTGCCTCAGAGGAAAGTGTGACGGCAACGAGTACTCCGCAAAAATCGGATACCCAGTCGAGGCAGTCGAGTGGTGAGGCGCCGTCACCCGCGCCGGGGCGCAGCGCGGCGGAGGAGAAGGTGGATGGCGAGTGTTTCATAACTCCGGAAAAAGACCCTATCCATATGATCCCACCAGAGGATACGGCTCGGTTAGTCGTTCCGGCAGTGAGTCCGATACCCTCCCAGCCACGTCCAATAAGAAAATGTAGATTAAATAAGTCACCTAAGTATAAGTTTTAAATGGGTCACAATCACGAAAATTGTATGTAAAAATTTATGATAGATTGTATAATAGTAATAAACTTTATTGTGTAAGTATCTCATGTAATTCGTATGTACTTAAAATTATATACTTAGTTTTACTGTTGGTTGTTGTAAAGTAATTAAGCGTGGAGGAGTGTAATGTAGGTAGATACCTACCATTTAATATTAGTATGTAGTAAGGGTAGGACAACAATGTACCAGACATATCAGTCCGGAATAAACCGCTATCCAGTACGCACACGCTTCTTTCAATTATCCTCCAGGACACAACCCTCCTTATCTTAGGGATCATACACTACACAACTGGATAGGTCTATGTTCAGCAGTGGACTACGAAAGGCTGATAATGAATGAAGTTAAAAAATGAAAGAAAAATAATAATAATAAGTAGCAAAAAACATCACGTACATTGTATTTCAAAGAAGCTTGAGCACTTGTGATATGGGTATCAGAACAAAGAAATTAATAATACACAATTATATGCTTTAAACAAATACAAGTACCCAGACATGGAACAAACACAAAAGTTCATCACACGAATGTTTGTCCCAGATGGGAATCGAATCCACGACCCTTGGTTCAGAAAGTAGGCATCACTATCAAACAAGCCATGGTGCCAGTCGAAATTAATCGTGGTTCACATAGTATGAAGCCTTAGTTCCGCCGTATACAAACGCCGCTTTTCAAATTATTCCGCCTCCCGAGACAAATAATATACGTGCATTATCTGATATTTGGCTCCATCCTCATACGATAACGTACACCGCACAATATTGATGAAACGTATTCACATGGTATATGTTCTCGTTGTTAACGAGAGTTCACAACCAGCTATGTTTAGCTATTTGATTGTTGATACTATGTACAGTCATCATCAAATATACTCATATATGATACTAGCTGTGCTCGCGACTTCGTCCGCGTGGATTAGTTATTTTTTCCCCGTTTTTTCTTTTACATTTTCCATTATTTCTTCGCTCCTAATAGTTGCAGCGTGATGTTATATAGCCTAAAGCCTTCCTCGATAAATTGCCTATTCAACACAAAAAGAATTTTTCAATTCGGACCAGTAAGTTCTTAAGATTAGCACGTTCAAACAAACAAACAAACAAACTCTTCAGCTTTATAATATTAGTTAAGATAAGCACATAGGCTACTCAAATAGATCTCAAATAGACATTAAGCAGCCAAAAATATCTGCATAGGTACCGAAAGTTTCAAAATGATATAAACTTAGGATAAGTGTGAAATTGATCTACGGATAAACACAGTTGTCAATTAGAGGTGCACAGAAAACTTTTCTAAATACTTTACGGATTTTTCTGTAATATTCCTCTCATTTTAGCTAGTAGTTTAGTTTTCGGCAATCACACCTAATTTTAAGTCAGTATTTACGATCCAGTACGAGACCTATAGATGCAGCAGCTGAAAAGGAACCCCAAATATTAAGACGTTAACCGAATCCGAAATTGTTCTTTGAGACTGACCTGAATTTCTAGATATCCAAGGCGAGAGTGAATCGGTTTTTTCTGGGTAAGAGGCTTTAATATTTCTTAACGTCAGGTAATTGTGCCTATCCGCAAACCCATAACGGATTAAAAAGATAGATATATGTAAACATTGGGTGCCTAAACGCACCACGTAACCTCCTACCATACAATGCAGCACCTCTATCTACAATACTTCAGGCGACTGTACACACGATCCCCCGGGGGCAATAGGCCCCGTAGTGAATATTTAAGGCGAAGCCTGGGGGTGGGGTGAAGGCGTACACCTGGCCGCCTCGCAGACGGCCGGCCGCCGCCAAAGTGAAGCCTTCAGCGAGCTCCGGCCGCCGAACAGTCGCGCTCAAAGCGCCATCGCTGACGCACGCCTTTGCCGCTCGCGTACAAACCAACCGATACACAAAATAACGCTAACCATCAATGAAAACTTCCCCTAATTAGTATTTCACGCAATAATATTCGCCTTACAACTGTCTGTGCACTTATCTATGCCTTGTTCTGTGTTGTGTTGTGTTGACCTGGTTAATTCGGTGTTCGATTGGCCGATGACCGCAGATTAACGTAAGTATTTGGAACTGTGTTTACATCGGATCGGCATCTAAGATGTGTCTGCTTCATCGGTTAATAGAATCGATGTAGGCGTTTTAATTAAAGAGATAATTATGTTTGTTTGAGTATCGCAGGTGAGACATGATTCGTGTATCTTGGTCTTGTGTTGTTTTACGAGTGAATTTACAATGTTGTGTTTTAATTATAACAGAATTAGTCCCGTGATGAAAGAAGTTTTACTCGGTATAATTTTATAGTCATACCTAAGTAGGTCATCAGAATACAGATCGAAAAATAGAACTCTATGTTTCAACAGCGAATAATATACTGTTTCCAGGTCGTGTTTGTTTGTTTTTAAAATAAAAAACTATATTTCATTTTGTATTTTGCTTACTATACCACTAGTAGTAGGTATATTAAAATAAACATGTCTATGTTGTTTGTTTAATGTAAAGAACACTCACGCATTTGATACATAGAATTCATATTCTATATTGCACAAAATACAAATATTTACAACAAAAGGATACCTACCTATTGACAACCTAGGGACCTTCAAGATACGAGCCTACAGGTTTCTCAAGAGACGGCAACGCACCTGTGACTCCCCTGGTGTTGCGGTGTCTATGGGCTGAAGTGATCACTTACCATCAGGTGACCTTCAAGTCCGTTTGCCCCCTCTGTCATAAAAAAAAGATGTGGTGATCCTATTCTAAATCCGGAGATAACACGGACACAAAAAATCTTATGTGTACCTAAGTTTTGTTACAGTGTTAAATAGATGTTTTCAGTGTATGAAAATGTTTTTGCCTTGTTAATGTTTCTCCGGGTCCCTCGGGGTCTATCCGGGAGCGTCCGGATTATGTGCCGGACCCTTAGAGTACTATTTAAAAGATTAAGGCAGGTAACTAATGGGTAAATGGCGGGATGAGAGCACTTATACGGCTGTGAGCTTTGTAGGCAAAAGCTCTTAATGATAAGGTAGGCATCTCTAGTGCTTTATTAGAAAGCTTTAATTAGTCTTTTCTATAGTAGCTCGACATAATGGCTTCCCTACGCCTGATGGAAAGCGAAAGAGAAGCCCAAGTCGCGTGACAACGGGCAAGTAACTGGTTAGTTGCCCACTCCATGCCGGCCCAACCCAAACCCCCCACGAGCTTCGGAAACCCTATTCACCGGCAGAAACACGACCCGGAGGTTATTTGGCTGCAGTATTCTATAGGGTGGAGGTCCTTCCCCGGACGGGCAGCTCAATTCGAGCGAAGACTCGCTATGCCCTACCTCTCTTAAAGTCTAGTCTATTAGTTCTTGTACGTAACTAATGACCGGATTTTCTTATATTTTTATAAGTATACGCTATTTAATAAAACTCGAGGTGCGTTATTTAAAAATAGTCTAAGTATGTTTTTTTCAGAGAGTAATAGAGCATTTTCATTTTAATTATTTCTCATTTCGCTTTTTTTAAAAAGGATGAGTGTCTCAATTGATTTTTTTTGTATATTTGTTGCCACATATCTCGGGAAATTGTGAACCGATTTGAAAAAATCCTTTTTTGTTCGAAAGGGTGTACTTCCTAGTCGGTCCCATTGTCATCATGTCAAAGTCTTTTTTGCTTAAAATGCTGTTATGTTTGTTCGATTGTTAAAGTAGGACCTCTGATTCCAAAGAACCGTTCTCTGATTTCATTCACAACATTAGCAATAGTCGAGGCTGCGGTACACTGATAACTCGGTTGGAGGCTCTCGTGACAAGTGGCTCGCTCGCTGAACGAAGCGCGGGCTCACGGCAAATTAGTTTTTAATTTATTTTGAGCATTGATCTTTATTGGGCTATGCATTACGCATACTGTAGAATGATACTTCGGTCACATTGCTAGGAAAGACGGTGACAATCTCGAGTAACTCATTGTGACCGGAAAGATAGACGGGAAAAAGCCTCGCGGTCGCAGCTCAATGCGCTGGTCCGACCAGATCCGCACCGCACTCGACTCTACTGTTCACCACGCACTCCACGCCGCCAAAGACAGAAGTTGGTGGAAAAAGACCGTCCATGAGAAATTGTTTCACAGGGGAGGTCACGACCTTATTATTGAGGACTACAACCCAAGGAGGAGGAGTAGAATGATACAGCGATGTAAGGGAGCAACTTATCCTCTTTTCGCTCCAAGCCACCGTCAACTGCCCGTGGTGCATCCTACTGAATAACGAACGAGGCTCTGACAATGGCTTATGTCCAGCAGTGGACTGCAATAAGCTGATGATGATAATGATACAAATAGGCTATTATGGCTAAAAATTGTAATTAGTCCGTCTTTTAGCTTATCTTAACTAATATTATAAAGCTGAAGAGTTTGTTTGTCTGTTTGAACGCGCTAATCTCAGGAACTACTGGTCCGAATTGAAAAATTCTTTTTGTGTTGAATAGACCATTTATCGAGGAAGGTTTTAGGCTATATAACATCACGCTGCAACTATTAGGAGCGAAGATAAAATGGAAAATCTAAAAAAAAAACGGGGAAAAAAAACTATTCCACGCGGACGAAGTCGCGAGCACAGCTAGTTCAAAAATAAAAAACACGGCCCATGTCATGTCATGGCCCTTCTTAACTCTATATTTCTGTCGTAAAGGCAGCCTTAATGTTTTAATCAGCTGAACCATAAAAGCCAAGGCAAGTCGAGAGTCAGCAACGTTTGTGGAATCCCGAGATTCCTGTTATCTTTATACCCCAGCTTGCGGGTCGTCTGGCTATGCACTCAGCTATTTTAATAAGAAATATGTGGAACATTGGCATCACTCGTGCATACAATGCTTATAATAATATTTAAAATGCAATAGCGCATAATGGTGCATAGAAAAGGCGTTCCATTACAAATAAAGCCTTTATTAACGCAATTTATACGCTACATTTATTATGTACCTACTACTCGTACACATTATGTTATAGTTTAACAACGTTTGTCGCAACATAATCTAAACGTCAAGCAAGTACATAACGGTTGGCATGGCTCAAAGACGCCTGGCTTGCTGCGGCCACACATTGGATTCAACTTTGCGTCCAATTATTGTCTAATGCCCAATACTAAAGTCGCGGCCACACATTGGAGATATTTGCACCAACGTAACGTTTTGCGCCCAATGCACCAATGTGTGTATCGGTACTTTGACACAATGAAGTCATTGAGCGCGTGTATTGGGCATTGGACAGTGATTGACAAAGACAAGACACCTCTCCTGAATAAGAATATTTTATGTACATATGGTACTTAGAATTTATAACACTCTCATTTGGTCATAGGGTGGAGGTCCTCGGACGGGCGGCTCAATTGGAGCGAAGATTCGCTATGCCCTATCTCACTTGAAGTATATTTTTACAACTTTTTTACGTTAGCAATAAAACTAAGTTTAGTTTAATCTGGTCATTTCTAACACGACAATGGCTCCTTAATCTCTAGGGTTTAATCAATGACAGTAAGACAGAAAGTTTAATTAATTTTGGAAGCTCCTTGTTTCACGGTTGGATGGACAATTACAACAATTAATGAGTAACAGAAAATGAGTATAATACAAGTGCTGTACTAGACCTCAAACTAATTAGCTAAATGATCAGCTTGGTTTAGTGGTAGTAAACCCCACCTCCGAAAGGGCTTTAGTTTGATTCTCATACTGTACAAACATTCATTTCTTTATTGGGCTTCTCTTTCGCTTTCTACAACTCAAAAACTACTGTGCCGATTTCCAAAATTCTTTCACCATTGGAAAGCTACATTCACCTTTAGGTGCAGCGCAGACGGCACACTTTTTGTGCGATAGAGTCTGCGTCTGAGACATTTAAATAGAGCGTCTAGGTCTGCCGACAGAATATTCAAATATGTGCGTCGTGTGCGTTGAGTCTGTGAAATATCCGCGACAGATTTTTGCGCGTCGTGTGCGTTACTGCATATAATTGCAAAAAAGTGCGTCACGGATAGTCTGTCGTCTGCGCTACCCCTAAAACGCCAATATTATGTTGATGAAATGTTTATCTGAAATACCCGAAGCGAAGCGAGGGCTGGTTACTAGTCAATAATATTTTGCAGCTTTTGTGTTGTTAATTAACATACAATATCCGTCTATTTCGATACATATTTTGTATGGTTCAAATGCGAAATCGCTGTTCATTAGATATACCTGTTAGTGTAATGTCGTGAGACCGATCGGTAAAGCTTGTCAACGGCACTCATTAAAATTGCAAGCGGTTCATCGATTTCTTGAACGGAGGCTTAAAGTGAAAACTAAAATATGTATGGAGGTTTGACTGCTCGACTCTTGATGGCAGCATGTTAAGGGCGTTTTTAAGGGTTCCGTAGGTTACACCCGGGACCCTTAAAGTTCCTACTTCTAAGACTATCCGTGGCTGATCTTCCAAACGGTTAGAAAGATGAAATTTTTCATAGGTACAGGTATCTGTTTTTAAGAGAGGTCGAGGCGAGAGAGAGGCGAATCTTCCCTAGAATTGGGCTGCCCGTCTGGGGAAAGACCTCCACCAGTAACTTGCCCGTTGTCACAGCGACTTGGGCTTCTCTTTCGCTTTCCATCAGGCATAGGGAAGCCATTATGTCGAGCTACTATAAACAAGAAAAAAAAACATGCAACTTTAAAGCGCATATAGAGCGCTCTTTAAGTGAGGTAGGGTGGGGCGAATTTCGCTCGAATTCAGCCAAACCAAATTGGTAACCAGAGCACTTAAGGCGCCCTTTTGTGTTCTTACAACATACTAATAGAAAATGGTACGGAATCCTTCATGCGCGAGCCATGGCACTTGGGCAGTTTTTTGAAGCATATATGTAAGGAATGGGCGTGTAATTTTGTATGCCAAAATAACCATATAGTTGAATGTACCCCAGAAAAATATGCTAATCTCTTCAGAAAATTGCACTTCCTCTACCTGAAAGTTGTCAAGAAGAGGTCTCTTATCAGCGATAAGACCGCATTAATTGTACCATAAGACACCATTTTCTGTAAATGGTTGTATTTTGCGCGATAAAGAATATCTAATTCGAATACTGAGATATTAAAATTGTTTGTTATTGGACTTCTTCGATTGGCTCATCGCGTCGGTTCGTTTGTTTACCTGTATAATTTGCATGTAATTGTCTGGGTGCGTTTCTCAACGGGAAGAAATTATATCTTAAAATGGAACGTGAATTGCGTAATCTTTGCTAAGCAAATTATATGCCAATCAAAATAAATACGAATAATAATCTTTATAGTCTAGTTTAACAGGTACAAAATAGGTAGATATTTCATAGTTTTAAATAGGTTATAGAGTTTAATAAGGGGTTCTGTCCATTTCAGGCTTAAAATGGGCATTCCTATTTATACATTAAAACCATTTAATACGAGTATGATAATACCAGCATTTTTTAGCAAAAAGACCGCGTCTCGACGAACATAGTGTAGGACGCCCTTAGGCCAGGTGGAGTGACAATTTGCGTAGGACGGCTGGATGCGAGAGGCCCGGGACCGATCGAAGTGGCGAGCATTGGGAGAGGCCTATGTCCAGCAGTGGACTGATGTGGGCTGATAATGATGGTGAACATTGATCCATCATCATCCATTAGCAACGTATAACGGCCGCACTTTAAGGCTTGACTCGCATCTGGCGCAACTTGAGGTGGAACTTGGGAAGATTAGGTGGCACATTCTGGGGCTATGTGAAGTCCGAAGAGAGGGGGAGGACACCGTAACCCTAGAGTCAGGCCACCTCATGTACTTCCGCGAGGGAGACCAACAATCCCAAGGTGGCGTCGGGTTTCTGGTCAATAAGTCTCTCTCCGACAACGTGGTGGAAATATCCAGTGTGTCGAACAGGGTAGCGTACCTTATTATCAAGCTCACCGAGAGGTATAGCCTCAAGGTGGTGCAAGTGTACGCACCGACCTCGTCACACTCGGATCACGAAGTGGAGGAAATGTTCGATGACATATCGAGGGCCCTCCACTTCACTACCAAGGCCCACTACAATGTCGTGATGGGGGACTTCAACGCTAAAGTGGGAGTACAGACTTGCAACGAATCGGTAGTAGGATCCCATGGTTTTGGAGTCAGAAATCATAGGGGGCAGATGCTCGTCAACTTTCTCGAACGGGAGGGGCTCTTCTTGATGAATTCTTTCTTCAAGAAAAAGCCCCAAAGAAAGTGGACGTGGCAAAGCCCCGACGCTATGACAAGGAACGAGATTGACTTCGTCATAGCGGACAGCCGGCATATATTCAGAGACGTCTCCGTGATCAACAGGTTTAATACCGGTAGCGATCACAGACTTGTCCGAGGCTCTCTGAATATCGACTTTAGAGCCGAGCGCGTCCGCTTGATGAAGTCAAGACTCCGGCCTACTCTGCTCCAAAGCCAGGCAGGATCTGAAAAGTTTCAGTTGAACCTGGAAAGCCGATTCGCTGCCGTGGAAACCACAACTGACGTTAACCAGAATCTCGAAAATGTGGTTCGAGTCCTCAGGGAAGAAGGAACGAGATTCTGCAACATGCGGCGTATGGGTAAGAAGTCTAAACTTTCCGAGGAAACCTTAGGGCTAATGAGGCAACGACGTGAAGACCCACCCGTCACTTCGTCAGGAAAACGGACTCTAAACCGAGAGATCAATAAACTCGTACGACGCGACCTCCGACGCTTCAATACTCTTTTGATCGAAAGAGCTATTGAGCAAAATCGGGGGTCTAAGGTGTTCGTACAATCTCTTGGAAGAAGCCACCTGACTAAGCTGACCACAGCAAGTGGAGAAGTCGTTGCCTCAAAGCCGGCGGTTCTCTCGGAGGTAGAAGACTTCTACGGCCGGTTATACGCTTCGCATGCATCTCGACCTGATCCCGAAAATGAGGATACTAGAGCCACATTAACACGCCATTTCACCGAAGACTTGCCAGAAGTCAGTACTGACGAAATCGAGATCGCTCTTGGGCAGCTTAAAAATGGAAAAGCCCCTGGAGAGGACGGCGTTACAACAGAGCTGATGAGGGCTGGAGGTAGAGCCGTATTGAGAGAGCTCCAAAAGCTTTTTAACGCTGTCCTTCTGGAAGGGAGAACTCCGGAGGCGTGGACTAGGAGTGTGGTTGTCCTGTTCTTCAAAAAGGGAGATAAAACCCTATTGAAGAACTATAGACCCATTTCCCTTCTAAGCCACGTCTATAAGCTGTTTTCAAGAGTGATCACGAACCGTCTTGCGCGAAGACTCGACGAATTCCAACCGCCGGAACAGGCTGGGTTTCGAAGCGGATACGGCACCATAGACCACATCCACACAGTGCGGCAGATTATACAGAAGACCGAAGAGTATAATCAGCCCCTGTGTCTAGCATTCGTGGACTATGAGAAAGCCTTTGACTCGGTTGAAACCTGGTCTGTTCTGGAGTCCCTGCAGCGATGCCAAGTAGATTGGCGATACATCCAAGTGATGAGATGTCTCTATGAAGCCGCCACCATGTCCGTCCAAGTACAGAATCAGCAAACAAGGCCTATACCGTTGCATCGAGGAGTGAGACAGGGGGACGTTATTTCCCCGAAACTGTTCACTAATGCAATGGAGGATATGTTCAAGACGCTGAACTGGAAAAGACATGGCATCAACATAAATGGCGAATACATCTCTCATTTGCGATTTGCAGACGACATCGTCATAATGGCAGAATCGCTGCAGGACCTACAACAGATGCTGAATGAACTGGCTGACTCCTCTGTGCGCATCGGCCTACGGATGAACTTGGATAAAACCAAGGTCATGTTCAATGAACATGTTCTACCGGAACCGATTGCAGTTCACGGCGCCGTCCTCGAAGTTGTTCAAAAATATGTATACCTCGGGCAGACATTGCAGTTGGGTAGAAACAACTTTGAGGACGAGGTAAATAGGAGAATTCAGCTAGGCTGGGCAGCATTCGGAAAACTTCGTCGGGTCTTCACATCGTCGATCCCACAGTGTCTAAAGACGAAAGTCTTCGATCAGTGCGTTCTACCGGTTATGACATACGGTGCCGAAACGTGGACACTCACGGTACGGCTAGTCCACAAGTTGAAAGTCGCTCAGCGAGCTATGGAAAGGGCTATGCTTGGCGTCTCTCTGCGAGATCGGATCCGAAATGAGGTGATCCGGCAGAGAACCAAAGTTACCGACATAGCTCACCGGATCAGTAAGCTGAAGTGGCAGTGGGCTGGCCACATTATCCGCAGAACCGACAACCGCTGGGGTAAACGAGTTCTGGAGTGGAGACCGCGTCTCGGCAAACGTAGTGTAGGACGCCCTCAGACCAGGTGGAGTGACGATTTGCGCAGGACGGCTGGCAAGAGCTGGATGCGAGAGGCCCGGGATCGATCGAAGTGGCGAGTATTGGGAGAGGCCTATGTCCAGCAGTGGACTGATGTGGGCTGATGATGATGATGATGATGATTGATCCATCATTTCATCCATCTCATTAAATTTTTGTTTTTTGTTTATGTCTCGTAAAACCAAAATACATATTAAGTTTTGGTTGGTAGTAATGTAGTAATATAGATGCATGTTTCATTAATAAGAAACTTTGTAAATGGAACACGAGTAGGAAATTCATCGGAAATGATGGAACGGAAGCTGCGCGTGTCGCGCGCCGGGTCGGGCCGGCCGCCGCGGGAACACAGTTTTCAACCGCGGATTCCCGGAATGTGGGAAATGAACAAAAGTGACGTTATGTCAACGCAATATGTACAGGTCCTTGTATTTTTTTCCCCGGGGAAAATGCGATCATGCTTCCCTGCCACTTGGGGGAGTGGCGGGGTATGTGGGACTCTCCTGCCTCAAGGTGGTGGTGAGGCAGGGCATACCCACTAAAAACCCCGGTCCCTCCATCAAGCGCCTTATGGGGTGTTGCCATGGGGCCTCAGGAACTATAACTGCCATAATACTCAGATCCTTGTATGGAACAATACAAGACAATGTATATTTTAAAAAATCAGCCAAATGCCATTGGGACTCACGCACGAATGGTTCCGTACCATTTTGACTAGATTTCAAGCGTTTACCTGATGCTGATTTAAATATCGGGCAAAAAGCGGCAAAAACATCACATTTGTTTGTAGAGTTAGTTGTTCGTATTAATTTTAATATTAAAGTAAACATAATACCGTGTATTTTGTGAATATTACAAGTGTCTACTTGTTGCCATTATTGATATCGAGCAAAAGAGGGCATAAAATTGCGTGTGTATACAACAAGGTGCTCTTAAAGTATTTCTTTTATATTGATTTTACTATTTGTTGTTATAGCGGCAACAAAAATGCATAATTACTGATAATTTCAACTGTCTAGCTATCTCGATTCTTGAGACACAGCTTGGTGACAGACAGACGGGCAGACGGACAAACAGCGAACTCTTACTAATAGGGTCTCGTTTTTATCCTTTGGATACGGAACCCTAAAAATGAAAGTAATCAACAGTTAATGTGAATTGAAAGCATATTCTTTTTGCTAATAATTGAGTCCACTCCAAGAATATCAGACAGCTTAATTAGACATTTAAACGTGAACAGATGACGCCCTTGCACCACTACACGTTCCATCGAATACAGTCTTAATTTCAGACGGTGTGTTTAAGCGCGAACTATTAATAAACTCAACCTTTACTAATAATAGAACGAGTGCTACGAATATATTAAACGTAGTCGTCGGGAAAGCCGACGGTCCACGCCGGTCGGTTGGTATACAACTACTCGTATACTTATCTGGATACGACGAATAGGTCAGTGTTGTTGTAAAAGTATATAAGAAATTATACTCTGCGAATTTTCTAATGAAAAAGCTAGCCTACACATTTCTCAAGAGCCGATAACGTACCCTTTTAAACGTATGTAATAAATACATACCTATTGTACATAGAAAACAGCCAGACCAATATAAACAGACATTGTAAATCTTTAAATTTTCCAACTGCTTTTTGTCTTAACTTACCTAATAATATACTTTCAGATTATTAAATTATCGTACAGGGTAAAATACTCTATTGTAACTTTGTAAGCTTTCCGAAACGCCATAACCTTTTCACTGAATTTCCTTTTGAAGGATTTTCAAGGTATGACATAAGTTATGCTCCCAACTATTTTATTCATGCCCGTGTCCCGATGTCATTTCGTATCAAGATTCACGAAGGATTTTCACAGTAGGTAAACGCTAACATGTACACAGTGTAATAAGGGACACAGTAAGGTTTTTTTTAACCACTGAGGTGGCAAACATTGCCTGCCTGATGTTGAGCGGTTACCGCAGCCTATGGACGCCTGCCACACCAGGGATATCACATACACGCTAACATACGTTATTATGAAATGAAATATGTTTATTTCAGATCACATAATCCATATGTGTTAGTATACATCTTATAAAACTATGTAAGTAGACTGACAATCACATTAAGAATCACACAAAAAAATAAAAGTAGGTCCTTGAACTACTACGCGAACAAAGTGGGTATGATTGTTTTTTCGCTTGGCGAATGCGCGCTGGCGAACATGTTCTAAATATTTGTAACCTACCCGAACAAAATTTATAATCTTTTAATTTGTGTACTGTCTTGGTAGTCTATATACTTTTGAGATCACGTTATTGGGGTGGAGGGTTGATAATCTGAGATACAGGAACTATCCTAGTTCAGATATCAACCCGCCATAATTACATGTACCTTATTTTTTATTAATTAAGTATAAACTACTGTACATTCTACTCTGTACTTATGGTGAGAAATAAACGTTTATTATTATTTATTATTATTATTACTAAGAGTGACCATCACAAAGGGTATTTCCCCGTGATAGTCACCCTCCGCAATAAGCACCTCCAAAGCGGAGAAGTGAATCGGTACGCCAATGTCTCCAGGACGCTATTGAGACCGCTCCTAATCCTGCTGATTATATGCTTACATTATCTGGCAATAGTTGTTTTCACGAAGAGAAAATGTTGTAATTCAATAGTAAAACCTTTTAAGAAATGTATTTTTTTTTATATTACAAAAACGTCTCACTTAGAGCGGATTGTAGTCAGCCGACGCACTGTACGTCATTGCACCGGAGCTATGAACCAGCTTTTTAAAAGGATAATATAGCACCTTATCCTATATCCATCAAAAGTTATTCCTACAATTTTTATAACAATATTTGAATCCCTTTTAGACTTGAGTTTTGTTTTTTTTTAACATGACATTCAGTAATTCAAATACAAATGATATATTAGGTATGGTAACCGCAGTAGGTTTTATTCGTTACCAGTTAAATATTGCCGCCCGTTTGCTGATATAACCTTATACGTAGTAGTCGTCTTCTACGACACTCATCGGAGGAGGTGGAGTGATCTTATTCTAAATCCGAAAACCGGACAGATTATTTGCAAAACAAGGCGAAAATGCTGTTGCCCTGTATTTTATTTTTGATAGCCCGGAGTTGGGTCGCGATCCAAAAAACGTACTCATAAGATATCTTGCTGTGTCTTGTCCGACTGTGGTTTTCTTGAGGCGAATATAATACGGCAGTATTTACATCACAGATTTGAGCAATATCTAGGTCTTGGAGACGCCGCGTTTGTTTTATGTATTATTTTGTATATAACAACCAAGAATGCGCTTTGTTGCGTTATGTAACGAAGTTATTGAATGTTCAAGAGGCTGGGCTGAATAAATGTTGTAGTATAAATGCGGAAAACTTACAGTTACAAAGTAGATGAATAAAATTATTCCGTAGATTGCGTGGTGGCTAATTTGGTGATTGTCTTGTGAACCAAGGGCCGTGCATTCGATTCAAACCCGAGACTAGCATTATGATCAATGTTCGGGTTTGTTCCGTGTCTGGGTATTTGCATTTTTATTAAAGTACTAGTTATGTCGGCGGCGTCCCACGCGTGGATAACGGGTTTCAAAAATAACGGACTTCTATAAAATGGTACCTACATTTTAAGTTAGACCTCTAGCAATACATTAGTGAAAACCGCATATAATTCCATGCAGTAGTATTCGCGTGATGCGCGATCAAACATACAGATAATAATTTCTCCCATTTTCCGAACACTTCCCTTCACTGCTCTGGTCCTATTGATTGTAGCGTTATGAAATGAAAAGAATACTATAACCTGCCCAGGAGTATGAAGAATATTTGTACCAAGTTTCGTTAAAATCCGTCCTGTAGTTTTTGTTTCTATAACGAACATACAGACAGACAAAAATTTTACTGATAGCATTTTTGGCACCGGTATCGATCACTACACTATTCACCCCCTGATAGTTATTATGAAAATATATTTAATGTACAGAATTGACCTCTACAGATTTAATAGAATTATAGATATAATAAAACCACGCGGGCTGTAGGCTTGTTTATAGCTTAGTCAGACGTATATCTATCTTCGTTGTTCTAATACCTGTAACACAAGGTCGGAGCAATGTATGTATGTGATGTTATTCGATATTTATATTAGAATGTTGCTGTAATTTATTTTATGTCAGTATTTAGCAAGATATGCGATTAATCGTGAAGGTATCTACGACTACGTCGCGTTGAACCTTTTTGGAGAAGCAAGTGATGCAGATTGAATGCTCGCACCCGTTCGAGCGAAAGAATGGAATGAAATTCGAAAGATGGGAATTCGATAGATTCGACGCGAATTGTGAATGGAATAGAAAAGGGAATAATGAGTAAGGGATGTGGACATGATTTCGTTCTTTTCTTTCTTTTTTATAAAGCCCGAAGTTGATCATCGAAAGAAGAGTCACAGTGTATTGCTGGACATAGCTCCATACAGGTTCAGGACATAGAGGAATTATAAATCATTACCATACTCTTCGATCATCAAGGATCCAAATAAGTGGCAAACAATTGGAGAGGCTGATTATGAAAACAATGACCACATTTGTTTAGGGTAAATTTGCAGGTCACACACCATACTATCTCCCCTCTCATCTCCGGGGACAGTGTGAAAGTGCTTAATGCTTTTCTGTCTAGAAAAAAGAAAGAAAGAGTAGAATTGCCAAAATCAATCATTGTGTTTTGTAAGATTTGAATAAAGCAAAGGTAAAATTTGCTTTGCCATTCTCTTAAATGATTTGGCATATGAACACAACATTCTTTATAAGTTTCATCAGTTTTCATTCAGACATCAGTTTTGTGTTATAATTGTGTTTAGTAACCCAAAAATCAGAAAAAATAAAGTAAACAGAAGCCTTATCGTTAAACAAATACACCATGAAAGTTTAACACGAACGCAGTGTTCTGACTTGCGTCAAACAAATGCCTACTCAAGTTCCAAAAAAATAGTTAATGTTTTCTTTTAATTTGGTCTTATTAGGCCTGCAAAAATTAAAAGTCTCTTTACTGGAACAAAGAGCTATCAATAAATACATCATTGCTTAGAAGATCGAGGTAGGTATATAATATGTTAGAACGCTGGAGCATTCCCGCAGGACCCGGGATCACGGGGCGTGAGTAATTGGTAATTACAAGTTATTTAAAAGAATATTATTTTTGTATTGCGTTAATTTTAGCGTAGATTTATTTATTTGCTAGCTGTGCCAGCGGCGTCGCACGCGTGGATATCGGGTTTACAAAAATAACGTAATTTCATAAAATGGTTCTATAAAGTTTTAAGTTAGACCTCTAGCAATACATTGGTGAAAACCGCATTCATTCAATCAATTCCATGCAGTAGTTTTTTCGTGATGCGTATCACGAAAAAGCTACTGCATGGAAACATACAGACAAAAATTTCTCCCGTTTTCCCAACACTTCCCTTCACTGCTCTGCTCCTATTCAATGTAGTGTGTTGAAAAGTATACTACATATAACCTGTCCAGGGGTTTGAAGAATAATTGTACAAAGATTCGTTAAAATCCGTCGAGTAGTTTTTGTTTCTATAACGAACATACAGACAGACAGACAAAAATTTTACTGATTGCATTTTTGGCATCAGTATCGACAGAATTGACCTCTCTACAGATTTATTATAAGTATAGGAGAAGATTAATGGACCGCATTCTGCGAAGGATGGGTGGATGGTACTCGTATGGGTGGATGTTTGTAATTCTTTCGAGCAATTTTTCTACTTCAAGCGTACCTACTACTTACTAAAAGTTATTAGCTTGTATGTAAATTGATGTACTATAGAGGGACGCATAACATTCCATGAACTGAAGTCACTTAAACGTCTAATATGAATTAGTCTATTAACGTCATGACGTCATTTGGTCTGACACATCGGCTTCGCCCCGGCATATCTGATTAACTATATGACGTTGAGTTTCCCTCGCTCACTGGTTGATAATAAATGGGATAAACTATTAAACCTTAGATGGATCTGGGCATAAACGTTAATAGAAGTACATTTAGCAAAGTTCGGAAGTACAATAACTTTTGTGTATGTGGTACATAGTAGCAATTTGGATAGTCATGATCTTTGAGGTGGAGTGAGAGAGTGTCTATGTGTGTGTGAAGAAAGATGTATTTAATAATCCATACTTTTACATACATATACTTTTATATTTTATATAAAATGTGTCTGTCTGTATGTTTGTCTTTTTTTCCCGGCAAAACGTAGCGACGAATTGGCGTGATTTTGTAAATAGAGATAGTCGAAGGGAAGGCGAGTAACATAGGCTCTTTCCCTCCCTTTCTAACCCCCCACTTCCCTTAAATGGGGGTGAAAGTTTTTATGGAGCATTCACCCCGAATTTAACGCGAGCGAAGCCGCGGGCAATAGCTAGTTAGTATATTTGTGACTTGCCACGAGAACCTTATCTCCTTATGAGAAGATTTTTATTGTCAAAGATATTTAACCATTTGTGAAAACGGTGCAAAAAAGGTTTATGTTATTTGCTTTATAAGCATATATTGGTGCTTCGTGCTTTAACTAAACCTACGTTTGCAAGTGCACAATTTTGTTTATCATTTTCAACAATGTACTTATACCTCCGTGGACATGATTAGAAGTTAAATGTAATATTAATTAATTGTCAAGGCTGAGTTAAAGCTATATCTACTTACTACTAGCTATCCGCCTATCTTTGCTGAAACTAAGAAGAAAACAACAACTAACCATGTATAAAATAACCATTATGTGAAAGTGAATAAAGAAGAATAGTGCCAAGTTTCACAAAAGTTTACCTTTGGCTAACCAAATAGTACAGGGTTCGAAAGTTGGGCTAAAAATAGCACAGAGTTTTTCTATTGAGATTGTTTTGTTCAGCAGCAACTCGGAATGGAAGTTTTATATTTAAATAAATATAAGATAACTAAAGATAAGAGAGATACGTTTTATGGTGCGAGTCCCGAGGAATCACATGGTGTGTTTTGCGTATCGTATGCGTCTTAACATAAGTCAGAAGATGGCCTAAATTTTACAAAAGGATAAATAAAATTATTGTACCTAGTCATATATAAACTACTATATAGCGACCTGCATTCATTTGCTTATTTCGCTCCGATAATGTAACTTTATAGGCGTTTTAGTTAGGATCCCTATTCTATTCTAGCTATAAATAAATATAGTGATAGAATTTTTGAAATCGGCACGGTACTTTTTGAATTGATTCATTACAAACATACACTCGCACACAAAAATACAAATCTTTCCTCTTTATTATCTATTACCTGTGCCGGCGGCGTCGCATGCGTGGATATCGGGTTTTAAAATAACGGAATTCCATAAAATGGTACCTACATTTTAAGTTAGACCTCTAGCAATACTTTGCTGAAAACCGCATTCAATTCCATGCAGTAGTTTTTGCGTGATGCGCGTGCAAACATCATCATTCGCCTGCCCTGTTCCCATTATCTGGGGTCGGCGATAAAATTAAAATAATAGAGAGATAAAAATTTCTCCTGTTTTCCCTTCACTGCTCTGCTCCTATCTATTGTTGCGTGATGAAAAGCACACTATAACCTGCCCAGGAGTATAAAGAATAATTGTGCCAAGTTTCGCTCAAATCCGTTCAGTAGTTATTGTTTCTATAACGAACATACAGACAGACAGACCGACAGACAGACAAAAATTCTACTGATTGCATTTTTGGCATCAGTATCGATCACTAATCATCCCTTGATAGTTATTTTGAAAATTTATTTAATGTACAGAACTGACCTCTCTACAGATTTATAGATAGATGTGTGTGTTGAACCGACAACCACTGCAGTAGATGGGTGTTGTAGTGGAGTGTATTTCATTATACCTACACAAACCTTCTTGAATCACTCTACTTACCGTCAAAATCCGTTGCGTAGTTTTAAAGATTTAAGCGCACATAGGGATATAGGGAGAGAAAAAGCGACTTTGTTTTATACTATGTACTTAGTAATGAAGTGTAGATTTAGCCACATAGGTACTTTGATAAAGTCCGTACTAAATCCAGTAATTTCACTTCCACATCGATTTTAAGGCGTCCCGCCCCGTATAACATTTCATATTAGTGATGTTAATCAACCCTAACGAGGTTACCTTGCACGGAAAATCGCGGTAAAATTAATTATCCCATATGATTCACCCCTATGCTATAATAAATAAGGTATAATATCGCGTGGCTTTTATAAGCTTGTACCTTGTCGTTGGTATAGCAGGCACTTTCGCGAATATGCGAAATGTATGTAGAACATTAGCCACGCCCTGGCTGCGATGATTCGGCGAAAATGTTTTTGTTTGGCGAAACAACGGGTCTGTACACTATACATGAAGCCATACAGTAAAGTAGAGATCGTATAATCTAAAACGACGCCCCCCACCACCACTTTTACGTGCCCAAGCAATTTTCGAAGATGAACGGAATACATATTTATCATGCACATTTATTTTGACAGGCTCGGTGGCTCAATTGGTAGGGACCCCTGCCTTCTGATCCGAGAGTCGTGGGTTCGATTCCCACCCGGGACAAACATTCGTGTGATGAACACTTGTGTTTGTTCCGTGTCTGGGTGTTAATATTTGTATTTAAGTATTTATTTGTGGTACCTTCGTTGTTCTGATACCCATAACACAAGTGCTTAAGCTACCTACTTACTTTGGGATCGGAGCAATGTATGTGATGTTGTCTGATATTTATATTTTAATTATAATTGGTAGTACAGTTGACGGCAAGGATTCGGCAAGGACAGCAGATTCAAACGTGACTCCTAGCCAATTTCACCTGCCCGTGGTGTATCCTGCCAAATAACAAACGAGCCGCTGGCAACCGACTGGTGCCGGTATAACCATCACTATTGAAGGCGTAGTTAAATACCACATACCGAGGACGGGCATCAGTGTCACCGGAGCGAGAAGCTATGCCCTGCGATCGCCAATCCGCCAGCCCAGCGTGGCGATTATGGGTATATCGTCTAGGATGTTTGCCCTAAGTGGCGAGCACCAAGAGAGGCTTATGTCTAGCGGTGGACTGTAATAGGCTGATGATGATGATGATGTAGTACGAGTGCTGATTGACTGCTTTTCATGGCTTCTTAAGCCTGCACGCGTAGTTATAATAAGGCAAGCTTCACTGTTATTTAGCACTTTGTGTCCCGAAACACTGAACTTGGGCGTAGCTATCCATCACGCCAGGTGTCCATGCAACTAAGTTGTTTTCATACGGAAAAGTTAGTCAACGGTTGATTGTTTTGATACTGCTACTATGCATTGTATTATTTGTTACCTCCTTGGTTCAATGATGCAACCATTGGTTGTATGTTGCGCGTCCTTGTGGTTTCTAGATTTAGAATAGAACCACCTTATAGCCTTAATGCCTGTGCGGATTTTTTGTAGACCTTTTTAGCCAAAATGGCAAAAACGGGACCCTTATAGATTCGTCATGTTTGTCTGTCTGTCTGTCCGTCCGTATGTCACAGGCAGTTTATTCCTAAACTATCAGAGCTACATTATTGAAATTTGGTACGTAGATGTATTCTGTTCACCGCATTAAGATTTTAAAATAAAATCAGAAAAAAATGATGTGTATTACTATGAAAACTACTAACGAATGGTTTGAATGAAATCTAGACAGTAGTTTTTTTAAACGTCATAAATCAAATTACCAAATTTTTTTCATTCTATCAGTGGTGGGAACCCTACGTGCGCGAGTCTATTATCTACACTTTAAAATAAGACCACCAAAGCTACAAAATCAACTATATTTTACTTTTACAATAATTTAACAAAAGAAGTACATAATCACGACGTATATAATGTATAAAATAACTGCTCGCGACACACTCGGTTTATCAAGGTGTTATCCGTAGCGCTTACAAAACTCGACTGGCTCAACTAAAAATTCACAGAAAGCAAATTGGTGACGCCCCACTACTGTTTCCTGCACTTTTGGCGGGAACCAATAGCGTGGCGGCACGACACACCATAGATTTTACTGTGTTGCCAATTGTCAATGTCAAATGCAAACATTTTAACCTGACATTCCTTTTTTTTTTAAAAAAGAAACATAATTTAATCTTAAATGAAATAAATTTGCTATTAAAAAGTATTTTCAGCTGCGGCGACAACATCCGGCCTTCCTGCGCACGCATCCGTCCCCGGATAGCGTCCAAGTCTGGTGCAGTTGCTGAGAACAAATGAAATAAAAGAAAATTAAAAATTGTTCAATTTATAAAATTATATCGAGTAACCTCCACTCCACTATTCCATCAACGGCCAGTAGATGAACGTCTACTCGATACCAAGAATCGGCACAGCCTACTTGTACTTTGGTACCCAGACTTAACTGTTCCATCAGCGGTCAGTTATTGCCTTATGTAAGACTGGTACTTCACCCTAGGCGATGCCTTTGGCCAACCCTAGTTGCAAGTCTCATCTTCACATTGTAACGAATTTATTTTACACGAATAAAGTCCGTTACTAGAATCTGCAATTATCTCAGCACCAAAATACAAGTTTGAAGCATAATGCACCAGACAAACTAATAAAGAGCAAGTTGGAAATTGTACCTGCTTTGTCAAAATTAATTACTTAGTTTTACAGTACATACCTACCTAATGAGTAGGTATTTATGAATAGTAAGAATACTCTTTAAACATTAAAATAGTAGAATTACCTGACAACATCCTAGGCCTTTTGTAGACCTTTTTCATCTAATTCTTCAAGTCTGACCCAGGGTTTCATATTTTCAGCACATGTAGTTCCCTCATAACGTTTACTTGTTCTTTCAGCGCCTCGCATATCTACCACCTTGTACCGGTCATGTCCTAGAACTTCCTTCACTTGAAAAGGCCCTTTATATAACGGCATTAACTTGGTACTTTGCCCATCGTTCGAGTGACTTGGAATCCTTATCACAACCAGGTCATTAACATTGTAAGTCTTAGCTGGTTTCCTTTTGGAATCGAAAATAAGCTTCTGTCTATCAGCATTAACTATTATTCGGTCATTGACGGACTGTCTTAATGAAGTAACATCGACTTGTTCTTCGTTTTCGTTCATAAGTTGATCCGAATCAGTTTGAAGTCTGTATCCAAAGAAAACCTCACTAGGAGCCGCAGAGGTAGTCTTATTAATCGTACTATTGATGCCTTGTTGAACACTTGCAATATGTATGTCCCATTTATTGTTGTCAGTGCCAGCACCCATAGTCCTAAGTGCATCTAGGATTGTTCGATTAAAACGTTCCACCTGACCATTAGATCGCGGAACCGCGGTTGCGATGACATGTCGTCTTATATTTTTATCTTGACAATATTTTACAAACAATTTGGATGTAAATGCGGTTCCTGCATCACAAACGAGTCTTCTCGGATTACCAAAAATTTTAAATATTTTATCTAGCTCATTTATGACAATTTGACTTTTTGTATTACGGACAGGGCAAATAAAGACAAACTTTGTAAAAGAATCTACAATTACCAACAAATAAGTATTCTTTTGTGTAGTTTTCACAAAGGGTCCTAGATGATCTATATGTAAGGTGTGGAAAGGCCTGGCATACTTAGGTATAGAAAATAGCTTTCCTTCCTTTTTGCCGTGGACATTTTTAGAATAGACACAATGGAGGCAATTTTTAATGTACTTAGACACGACTTTTTTCATTTTAGGGAACCAATAAACTAATTTTATCCTCTCCAATGTTTTGTCCACAGCAAAATGGCCTATATCATCGTGATTTGCTCTGATGACCTGCCAAATACACTTCTCTGGTACTACCCATTTCCTGCCATATTCAGTACGACGATAAACCTTGTTTCCTAGTAACTCATAATCATTGTATATTTTTTTATTCAGCTCGGCTTGTCCTGACTCCAATATTTCTCTGATAGCACAAATATTGGGATCTTGTAACTGGACTGATAATAGCCAATCACCTTCTGTTATTACGGACACGCTCTCAGTATTAACAGGGAATTGACTTTTGCAGACTGGGTTTCTGCTTAGTGCATCAACGTGCTGCATTTGAGTGCCTGGCTTATGTATAATTTCAAAAGTGAACTCTTGTGTTAATAACACCCATCTACCAATTCTAGAGTTAATATCTTGTTTATTTATTGTGTATTTAACTGCATTACAATCGGTATAGATCTTAAATGTTGAACCTAACAAGTAGTGGCGAAATTTCTGTAAACCAACAACAATGGCCAAAAACTCTAATTCGAATGAATGATACCTTTTTTCTTCATTTGAAGTCTGCCTACTGTAAAAATGGATGGGCTTTTCTCCGTTTTCAGTAACCTGTGTCAATATGCAACCTACACCGTCTCTACTGGCGTCCGTGTATAGAATGGTGGGTAATTTAGGATCAAAGATTGTCAATAAAGCGTTATTTAATAACTCGTGTTTTAACTTATTAACCGCTTCAATTTGTTCCGACCCCCACTCCCAAGCAACATCTTTTTTTAAAAGTTTTACTAACGGTTTCGATATAAGAGCACAATTTTTTATAAATTTTCGAAAGTAGTTGATGAGCCCCAAAAATTGCCTAACCTGATGTACATTTTGCGGCTCGGGAAATTCCTCTACTGCTTTCAACTTTTTTTTACCCGGACGGACCCCCTCGTGAGAAACGTCATAACCAAGAAAATTGATAGAAGACTGAAAGAAATGACATTTATCTAAGTTTATTGTCAATCCATTATCTTGTAATACCTTTAAAACCTCTTCTAATTGCCTAATATTTTCGTCAATCGTTTCTGTAGCTATCAAAAGATCATCCATATAACAAATGACCTTGTCAAACCGTAGGTTTCCTAAAACAGTGTTCATGAGTCGCTGAAAGACTGATGGGGCATTACAAAGTCCAAAAGGCATTCTCCTAAATTCGAAATGTCCATCAGGAGTCACAAACGCTGTTTTAGGTATTGAACTCTCATTTACTTTGATCTGATAGTAACCGCTTTTTAAATCCAATGATGTATAGTACTTACAACCTTTTAGTTTATCTATAAGATCTTCTACAATAGGCATAGGGTATTTTTCTTTAACAGTGACTTTATTAAGTGACCTATAATCAACACACATACGTTTCTCACCTGAGGGTTTATCGACAAGTAAGACTGGACTAGCGTAAGCAGAATTGCTTTCCTGTATTATACCATTTTTTTGAAGATCATCAACTATATCCCGCAAAGCTTGCTTCTCTGATTCCGACATACGATATGGACGGTGACAAACAGGTTTGTTAGTTGTGACTTCGATATCTAATTCTACGCAAGAAGTTTGCCCCAAAGTTTGTAAGTCATTTGAAATAACTCGCGGATACTGTTCAAATATTTTATTAAGTACATTGATATGACTCTGAGAATCTGAATTGAACATGTAAGATTCTATCAAAGCTACTTGATGATCATTTATTGGACGAAAAGATAAGTTGTTACCTATGCGTGAGTACATGATTGTTTTGTCTTCAGTAAAGTTTCTACCTATTAGAAGAGAACAGCCCGACAATTCATCAAAAATATATAATGTAATGTTAAGCATTGCTGTATCAACTTTAATGTCCAATTGTACAGCTTTAGTGACTTGAGAACAGGAATCGACTTTAAAACCTGTTAATAATACTGGAACATCTAGTTGAAATGGTGTAATGTTTAACTGTTGTACTAAATCACTAGTTATCAATGAACAACTACTGCCCATATCAATAAAAGCCTGTTGCTTACATCCGTTTAGTTCAATATCCTTAAAAAATTTATTTTCTGATTTTGGTTCAATAATTAACTTAACCTCGCTATCCTTTTCAATCTTTGTTTTAGCCTTGGACCTACACGCTAATTCTAAATGACCAAACCTGTTACATGAGGTGCATTTAACATTATCTTTTTGATTGCAATTAGTTTTCTTATGCCCTGGTTCGCCACAGCGAAAACAAGTAATATTAGCACTTGTACTAGGCAAGTATTGGGTATTTATTGGCACACTAGAGTTCAAGGAATTGTCTGGCTTTTTGTCTAAATTATTGTGCATAATCGAGCTATATTTCTATTATGTGAACCACCCTGTCTTTGTACAGGCTTTTCAGGTTCCACATGAATTTTCCCATGCAAAAATGAAGCTAAGTCATCACAGTACCTAAAACTGCCGGCTTCAGCTGCGGTGCTTATATTTTTGTCACCAATAGAACCTACAATTATTGAAATTATATCTTGCTCCGAAAAAGACAATCTCATTTTGTCAATCTTTCCCTTTTGTTGAAAATAAAATTCATATAAAGACTGACCATCCGTAGGCCTTGTTTCAATCAAATTTTTTAACAAACTAAACATATTACGTTTAATTTGAAAGGTATCTAAAAGAGTATTACGCCAATCCCTCCACTTCCAGGCAGTCCAACGTGTTTCATTTTTTTTGAAGTGAGTCGTACCATGTCTTGGCCGTATTTCGTAATTTTTGCAAAGCTTGATATTGTAAAACACGATCAGACCAACTAAAAGCTCGGGCATTAGCCTCTACCACATTTATCCACATTTGGATATCGTCTACTAAAGGATCAAACTCTGGTATCACTGATGACAAAACTACATTTTGGCTTACTGCGGGAGACGCACGCCTGGTGCGTCTCGATTTCCTGCGCCGGTGTCCATCAGAGCTACTGGTGCTCGATGACGATGACCTTGACCTTGACCTCTCCGACGACGTGGAGCTTGACGAAGGGCTCCTATTTTTACGTTTTCGCACTCGTTTCCTATTTCGCGGCATTGGGCGTTGTTACGTGACACTTCTGATATTATCTACACTTTAAAATAAGACCACCAAAGCTACAAAATCAACTATATTTTACTTTTACAATAATTTAACAAAAGAAGTACATAATCACGACGTATATAATGTATAAAATAACTGCTCGCGACACACTCGGTTTATCAAGGTGTTATCCGTAGCGCTTACAAAACTCGACTGGCTCAACTAAAAATTCACAGAAAGCAAATTGGTGACGCCCCACTACTGTTTCCTGCACTTTTGGCGGGAACCAATAGCGTGGCGGCACGACACACCATAGATTTTACTGTGTTGCCAATTGTCAATGTCAAATGCAAACATTTTAACCTGACATTCCTTTTTTTTTTAAAAAAGAAACATAATTTAATCTTAAATGAAATAAATTTGCTATTAAAAAGTATTTTCAGCTGCGGCGACAACAAGTCCGACTCGCACTTGGCCGGTTTTAATACAATATGAACTGTTATTATACACCTTGCAACAGCATTTTTAACAAAAAACCGAATGTTGGCTTCAGTATGGTGAGAATGGGGCTCACTAGGAAGTACAACCTTTCAAACAAAAAAAAATATTTTTCCAAATCGGTTCACAATTCCGATAACCGTTGGGGTAAACGAGTTCTGGAGTGGAGACCGCGTATCGGCAAACGTAATGTAGGACGCCCTCAGGCCAGGTGGAGTGACGATTTGCGCAGGACGGCTGGCAAGTGCTGGATGCGAGAAGCCCAAAATCGACCTAAGTGGCGAACATTAGGAGAGGCCTATGTCAAGCAGTGGACTGACACGGGCTGATAATGATGTTCACAATCCTCGGAGAGATGTGGTAATATACCTACACACAACAAAATGAAAATTCAATCGAATTGAGAACCTTCTCCTTTTGAAAATTGTTAAAAAGATTCTTAAAATCAATATAATAAAGATTCTTAAAAAAAAAGTAAGGTACTTAGATATTTTGATCTATCTCGTAGGCTTTAGCCAGTAACACAAACAATGTTTTTAATTACGACATCACATTATGAACCTCTAAAATTATAATCAGTGTTTTTCTAGGCTTGTTCTACATACATTGTTCTCCTTGTTTCAGGTGAGTACTTTACTGAATAAACCATGGCGCGAGTGCCTAATCCTGTAACAGGAATATGGTAAGTAGTCTTTATCTATAAGGTTCGGATCCCGGGTAGACCCAAAATACTGATACGTAGATTTTTTTTTATAATGGCACGACAAAGCGGCTTCAGCGATTAAAATAGCTACTATGGTGATTTTTGTGGACTTTTCTCGATGGAAGCTACTTACCTCACCCGGTACCCTCGGTCGGTCGGTCGGTCTCGACAATCGTCACAAGACTTATAGCGATAAGACCATACTATATAAGCAAATAAATATTTATTTACAAAAAATATCCAAGTAAGTTTATCAGTAATCATCAGATCAGCCAGAGAACGAAAGTTACCGACATAGCTCACCGGATCAGTAAGCTGAAGTGGCAGTGGGCTGGCCACATCAGCCGCAGAACCGATAAACGTTGGGGTAAACGAGTTCTGGAGTGGAGACCGCGTCTCGGCAAACGTAGTGTAGGGCGCCCTCAGGCCAGCTGGATGCGAGAGGTCCGGGACCGAAGTGGCGAGCATTGGGAGAGGCCTATGTCCAGCAGTGGACTGATGTGAGCTGATGATGATGATGAGTTTATCAGTTGTCTAGTACCCATAGTACAAGCTTAGCTTGGGACTAGATGACGCTATGCCCAGCATACCACGTCTTGGGTAATTTATATGCTGATATAAGAAGACAAATTAAGATATTTTCGTGTCTAGTTAAATATGATAATTAATATATAACATATTGTTACAAACGCAATCAAAAGTCGTTGTGTATAACGTATCGCTTTGTTTACGAAGTACGCGTTCTCATACGAGTATGTAGGTCAGAGTGGTCGTTTTACGCTCAGCTTTACGTTGCAACATAGTTTTCAATATTCCGAACATTTTTCTTCAACTCTGTTGTACGAAACGCTACGTTTATTTGGTTATAGGGCTGGCGACAACGTAGCATTTTTATAATACTTAAGTTTTCTTTTTTTTTATAAAAAGAGCGGTCAGGATGATCTCACTTTACCTGGTGGTAAGCGGTCGTGAGGTCCAAATGTTAGGCCGACAGGCAAAATAGGGCATACCCACCGCGCCTGTCGCCCTTACCCTGAAGGCCCACTGAAATGCCGTTTCACGCCCCGCTTAAAGAACCCAGGATTGTAAGAGGAAGGAAACACATAAGCTGGAAGGGCATTCCATGATTTAATGGCATGGTTTTTTTTATATTAACCCACGTTTATATGAAGAACTAAAACTTCTAGCGCAGGCCACGCCGCCATTGTAGGACGGGAGCGGGCTGGTGGGCTTAGGTGGGCAGCGCTAGTGGTATTGCGACAGTTCTAGACCAATCCAGACCCACACCACCTTAAAGTCGCTTGACGGAAGGGCCGGGGTTTTTAGTGGGTATTCCCTGCCTCCTTACCGTCTCGAGGCTGGGTGCCGCTCTATTCGTTTTTTTGAGATCGTCGTGAGTTCCACACATCCCGTCGCTCTTCCAAACGGCGGGATGCATTTTCCCTGGTTTAAAAAAAAGGCCACACCGCCCAGCGGCTGGGCGAGCGCGCTACGCGGGCGGGCGAATCAAGGGAAAAATACTCGGATTATTAATATACCCTTACTCGTCTTCTGTAACACTCATATTAGAAATTTTATTTATTTATTAAGGAAACAAACAGCATACAATTTTTCACATATCTTGTAGATAATAGGGCGCATAGAGATAGGGTTTCCAACACTTATTATCACACTAGCTCGCACCCATGGTAATATAATGCAACATGTACCCATACGTCAAAAGTACTTTTATTACGTAAATAGTCTTAAAAAGATGCGTTTTATATTATACGAAAAGAATTTTATTTTTATCTTTTTTAGTTTTGGAAATAATTTAGTCGGAAAATGACGTAAGTCATTCGTGATCGTAAAATAATGTTACAAATGCACATGCTTCGTTGTTGTACGACGCTGGTCCGGGCGCGGGGCCGGCAACGCGGCGCCGTAATGTTAGTCGCGTCAGTGTTACCGGATAATGAGTGTGTGTTGTATATTGGATTAAAATTGACAAATATAGGTGCGGGAAATAAAAACCCCAAAGCTGAGTAATTTTAAACATTATTAGGACATGTTTGTATAAAATAATTGTATGTGCACTTACTGCCATAAAATAACCTGTTGCATGAGCATATGCGATATTTTTTATTGACTTTTGGTATTTCAATGAAAATGTTTATAAAAACTAATTAAGCATATGATATGCTATAAATTATAATTAATTCGCATGTTTTTTAGGGTGGGTCTCATGTTTACTTGCGTTTTTGTTGTCTGAACTCTTCATAGCCGCTTGTGAAGATGTTGCGTTATATCATGCATCTTTTGGAATCGCATGTGCACTTGAAGCGTTATATTAGGTCATAGTCTAAGATGCGTCGTTATAAAAAACTTTAACTGCCTAAAAAAGACATGTTTATTGGACAAATATTACAGGTCTTTAGTTATTTATTTTATAGCATACCTAAGCAATTTTATTAACAAATTTTGAACCTAATTTGTGTAACTTTTCCTTTTTACACAGTGCGAATTTTGAGTAAAAAAAAATATATTGTGTACGTAACGAAGGCTATTTAATATGCCATTTTCAGTTTGGAAAACAGTTCTGGAGGTTAGGGGCATGTGGCCTCATGAGGAAATCTTTGATAAAGTCAATTTGAAGAATATACCGCGTACCCCTAGTCGAGACCATCATCATCATCAGCCTTTCGCAGTCTACTGCTGGACATAGGCCTCTCCATTTGTTCGCCACTTTCATCAAACATCTGGAAGCTGTAATGACGAATTTTGTACTAAAATTATCAGCATAAGAGTTTTCACACGGAACCACTTTGTCACAAATGTGCTGCCTTTAATAAAATTGCCTTTGATTAAATTAATTACAATAAAATATATGTAAAACGCCGCCAGAATAATTTGGAGTCTGAGGGGGAGTCTTTAACATCCAATCCCCCAAGCTAACCTTACCTGCAAGTGGTGACTCTGTTGATAAACGGACAAGTCTCAGGCAACTAACATCTCATTATAATTATCCCAGGCCAATCGCCGTAACAACCTATGTCGATACTGCATGCGATATAATAGGGTAATGTGATAAACCTGTAGGGCGCTAGTCAGGATCTATGTAATTACACTGTCACTGCATCTCCAAGTTACCACCAGTCGTATCAGGAAACTGGTCTACCGAATCCTGATGGTTTGAGAGGAGAGAGTGGGCTTTCATCATAGCAACTGTTTGTAAACTTGAAATAAATTTAAGCGCAGATGAACCTTGCAAGAGTCTTTATTACGATTTTCGATGGTGTTCTATTGAATTACAAGGTTCGCCGTCGACAGATACGTCGTGGAGATCATCATCATCATAATTCCGCCAGATATAGCAGCTACATTTGTTACTCCAATGCCTTTCACGGCCCTATTTCTCCTCTCAGGCTTGTTTCGTTTGTACCGTCGGTAGTGCTATTTTCATAGTCGGGTTGGTCGCTATCATTCATAACAGCATGAACAGACCACGTCTTGATCATTTTTACCACCCGAGGGAAGCATAGGAGTGTTATTTTCGTTGCCTTTTGAAGAAATTGGCGTAACAGATGTAGCTGCTGAAGGTGTATCTAGTAGCGGAATTAAATGTTGATGGGCCTGAGCAAATATCCTCGTAATGTTTTACTAACGTAGTTTCGTTTTATATTTTATTAGAGGCAATACGTTTTTGAGACAGAGATGTTGTGTTTTAAAACTCATATGCTGATCATGTTTAGCACAAAGTTAGCCATTACAAAAATCTCCAGAACTGAAATGCTCAGAGTGTGCTTGGGTACATTAACTTCGTCTTAAAAAATGTTAAGAATTGACGTCGATGGTGAGTTTTCAAAGCTGGGATGTAATTTTATATTGAAAAGAGAGTACATAATGAAATTGTGATTTAGTTCAAAAGTGCTGTGCTTCAAGGGCTGTTATCTGCATATGTGATAGCATTATATTGTACTTAATGAAGATTTCAATGTATGAGCAAGATAAAAAATTGTATTTATTGGTTTTTACACATGCAGGTATATAAATTAGGAAGATTATAATACAGAAAATGTTATATTCTCAGATATTGTATTTTTTAAATTTACAATTACCTACTATCCATAAAGTTCCAGACATACAAACTTACAAGTCCTTCGTCTTTTTTTTTAGATTAACGTAGGTTATTTTGAACCCAGACATGCTTTGTTAGGCAGGATTAAGTTATAATGTTAGTCTTGAAAGTTATTAGACCAGAGATGTGTAAATTAACTAAGAAATTTCCTGATTAATGGACATACGACCTAATACTGTTGACTTTTTTTCTGTAGAAAAATGAAATATAGTTACATGTACCATGGGGTACTTCGTAAAATAATGATACATGTGCACATACGTTAGCTAGGTCTTGGTAAAACAATGCCGCATGTGCACATCCGACATACTATTTTCAAAAATAATATATTAAATAAGAAGCAATACACCACATTTAATTAGTTTCATTCACTTCCATATACATGCGAAATTGTATGAAGTTTCCATTAAACGCTACAAAGTTATGCTCAAAAATACACTGCCCCAAACTTTAAACCTCTCTCCTGTAAAGTTGACTTTTTGCAGATGTGGCGTTATATTACCAAGGGTACGAGCTGTGCCGGCGGCGTCGCACGCGTGGATATCGGGTTTCAAAAATAGCGGACTTCCATAAAATGTACCTAAATTTTAAGTTAGACCTCTAGCTATACATTGATGAAAACTGCATTTAATTCAATGCAGTAGTATACGCGTGATGCGCGATCAAACATGCAGATAAAAATTTCTCCCGTTTTCCCAACACTTTCCGTTACTGCTCTGCTCCTATTAATTGTAGCGTCATGAAAAGTATACTATAACCTGCCCAGGAGTATGAAGAATAATCGTACCAAGTTTCGTTAAAATCCGTCCAATAGTTTTTTTTTCTATAGCGAACATACAGACAGCAAAAATTTTACTGATTGCATTTTTGGCATAAGTATCGGTCAATAAATCACCCCCTGATAGTTATTTTGAAAAAATATTTAATGTACAGAATTGACCTCTCTACAGATTTATTATAAGTATACCTATAGATTAGGTAGTATTGTTTATTAGACACTAGAAAATCCATTTTCGTAGCAGCCCTACGCTATGGCTACGGAAAGTTGGTATATTTAAATTTGTTCCGAACATAATTTAGCAACAAAGCGTGGCCCGTGGTGATACAGTCGGGCGAGGGAACACAAACGTAAAGGTACTTTACGTTACAAATAAATAATACGAGAATTTACCTTTTTTAAAGAGCTTTCACGTCTCTGTGCCCTTGTAAACTGTGTTAATATGCGCCAAAAGGGTGCAGTTTTTATGTTTTACTAGCTGTGCTCGCGACTTCGTCCTCGTGGAATAGTTATTTTTTCCCCTTTTTTTTTTTACATTTTCCATTATTTCCTCGCTCCTAATAGCTGCTGCGTGATGTTATATAGCCTAAATCATAAATCCTCCTCGATAAATGGTCTATTTAACACAAAAAGAATTTTTCAATTCGGACCAGTAGTTCTTGAGATTAGCGCGTTCAAACAAACAAACAAACTCTTCAGCTATATAATATTAGAAGATAGATAATATATATTATTAAATATTATAAGTATAGATTAGTATAGACTTGAAAAACTCTGGTGAACCCAACAGAACATAGTACATACCTACAAAGCAAATAAAAAAAAATCGATCAAACAAATCGAACATGCATTTCGAAGGAATACTCCCCAAAGAATCCTAATATTTATCTACATTCTACTGCCATTCCTTTGCAAAGAAATCTTCACATTTATTCTGTCCAGTTTCAAATTACATCGGTAAAAGAAAAGTGCCTCGATCGAATAAGAAAGTCGTCTCAGGCGAAATAATCGCTTTAATGCATTATATGTGTAGCTTTTCCAAGAATATTGGATATTTCTTTAGGAAAGTTTTCTTTTGTTAACATTTCTGTTTTATTAACTTTTGCCTGTGACTTTGTCATTTTTACCCTATTGCGACATAGCCCGAGTAAAGAAGGTTATGTGTTCGACGTGAACTTATGTTTTTTTAGTATTTGGACAGTTTTGATTGGCATTTAGAAATGTAGAGACCTTTATTCAACCAAAATTAAGTCATAAATCCCCCAAATTTCTTGACATCAAACGATTTGAATACGCGATATTGCGATAAAAAAAATGTATATCAAAGTTATTTTAATACTGAAAAACACTCTATTGTATAACACCATATCTTACTCTTAAAAAATGTGACCTAATGGTATTTGTATGGACAAAATAAAGGAAAAGTGATGTACACTACATAGGTATACGATTTGGATTTGCGAAAAAAGCACTTACGATACGAATTCAGTTATCTCCGGCAATGGGATTCAATTTGCCCGTGTTTTTTTCGCCGTTCGGGCAAAATTTTCGGCGCAAAATATATAAAACAAGGACAATTCACAATGCTCTGCCTCATTAAAACAAAAAATCGCTTATACTCGTACTGATAGCTTTAGCAGATAAGATAATTATATTTAAAAAAAAAAACTTTCTATTCGTCTAGTAGTTTCGGAAATTAGAGTGTACAAGAGTGTCTTTACCTCCATTTTTTTTGTTTATTATATGTATTGACAGTTATATGTATTGGGATGTAAGGGAGCGGCCTATATATTGGTGGCGGTATATCCATCATAATTGAAGGCGTAGCTAAATACCTCAGACCGATGACTGCCAGCAGCGTCACCGGAGCGAGAAGCTACGCCCAGCGATCGCCAACCCGCCTGCCCAGGGTGGCGATTATGGGTATATCCTCCAGATGTTTGTCCTTATTGGCTGTATCTGGGGAGGCCTATGTCCAGCAGTGGACTGCAATAGGCTGATGATGATAATGATGATGATTATATGTATTGATATTGTACCTATTAGTTCAATAATATGGTATTTATTGTAAGATTAGAATTTGGTACAATCGATATCATATTTCGAACTCAATTGAATAGGCTGCTGTTTTCAGTATTAAGCACTAAAATCATACAGGCTTAGGATAACGTAATCTCTGTCGTTTGCATATCACAGTTTACGTAGTTGTATGTAAATTTATATGAGTACAATCACAAATTGTATTAATTACGAACGATGGCGGTATTCGTTGAAGGAAACTGTAACTAACGGCTTCATCATCAGCCTATAGCAGTCTGGCCGGCATTGGATGCATCCAATCGCGTTTGTATCGCGACTGAATCGCGTTTGCATCGCGACTGAATCGGGTCCCGTGGGCAAAGGCACGCAGCTAGAGACAGCTTCGCGTCTGTATCAATGCTACGCGCGACAGTTTCGCGTATCAGCGCGACAGCATCGCAACTGCATCGCGACTGCATCGCGACTGCACCTCTACAAAAAGTCACCGTGGGCGAGTGGCCTTAGCGTCGAAGGTAACATACTTAGGCTAAGTTCATATGGCCGCGCGGTACCGCGCGGAACTACGAACCGCGCGGCACAAGATCAATATAAACAATAATTATCGTCTACATTACCGCGCGGTACCGCACGCCAACGCGCGGCGCGCTCTGACCCGCGCGCAAGATCTAGAACCGCGCGCTGCCGCGCGGCACAAGTATTTCAAACCTGTATCGACCTGTTCAGTTGATCCGCGCGCCTTGAGACGGAAAGACACATAGATCGATGCAATGAGTACCGAAGATGACATTGTGCCTATCGATTTGCTTATCGACGAAATCGAAAAAAGAGATGCGATTTGGAATCTTAACTCTAAGGATTATTCAAATAAAATATTAAAAAGAAGGTCTTGGGAAGAACTAGTTTTAATTTTTTGCGAAAATGATGATTCCGAAGAAAAAAAGAAAAATTTGGGTAAGTTTTTTTTTAAATCCACAAGCAAATTGCCTCCTCCACGTCCATTGTATATCAATGTTAATGCCAGACTGGCGCTCGTATATACCCTGTCATGTGAACTCTCACACCGCGCGGCGGCGCGCGGTGCCGCGCGGCCATATGAACTTAGCCTTATTAGTGTGCTATAATACACAGACTTCGCTTGTGTTTTGTTTCGGAGGTGTTCAAAGAGAAGTGTTTTTGCCAACGTGCCGCAAGCCACGACGCCCTGCGTCTCCTTAAACAAGGCTTAAGAAGTTTACCGTAAACATTTCCATGCACAAAATCCGTCACAGCCAGTTTGCAACGTTACACATCACAACAGATTATTTCCCTTAAACGTAATTATTTCCGAATAGGGCCGCCGGCAGTATGTCAATCATCTGTTTCGGGCTTAATACAATAATCCCACATAATCCTGTCTCCAACCATTTTCCGAGATAGGATTAGTGAGTGCCAAGTTTAGTTATTTTAACGACCTCAAGTCGGTTGGGCCGAGCCCCCAAATCTGCATAGTATATCTGTTTACTAAATAGTTAACGGAATACGGATAGCGTGTTCGCTAGTTCTGTCACGATAGCGTAGCGGAATGAGCTTTGGTGGTACGAGTAGATAATATTATGAGGGTAGCTATATAAATAGCGAGTTACGTGCATAAGCTTGTTTCTTTAGGTATATGATAGTATTGAGCAGAACTCTGCTTAAAAATGGGTGTTTAAAAGTCGCCACATTTTAGAGTTCCTCGAGCTATTCTTCGGAGCACACCTTTAGTTACTCAGAATACCTCAGTTTTTCGTTCAGAACCTCTAAAGTCTTAGCTTCGTCCATCTGTGTCGGCTGATCGTCCAAAAGCTTAGCATCATTCATCATCATTAGCCTATTGCAGTCCACTGCTGGACATAGGCCTCTCTAGTTGTTCGCCACGTAGGGAAAATTTCTGGAGGATATACCCATAATCGTTTAGAACTAAACTAAAAAAAAAGCTTAGCACGAGAATGATGAAGCTTTACTACGCCGAGAAAGTGTTAAAATAAAATGACGAAAAATGTAAACATAATATTATAAATTGTGTTTGTCAACAAAATCACTCAGATTTTGTAATCATGGCATAGTCATTATTGCAACCCAAATAAAAACTTTTATTAGGGGTTTGAATGCAAAGTCTTTTACTTTAAATAAAAAAACAACTTTATTAAATAATTAATTCGCTTGGAAACTTCACCATTTAAAAATTAATGGCAAAGTTGGCAGGCGACTAATTATGTTTGAGTATTACAAAGCCCACGTCAAAATTATACAACTTTGCTTAAGGAGATTCGATTTTCGGCTCTCCATAACATTAACATAATGTAAACATTATTACTTTTCACCTAAAAGTCGAGAGGAATTGTACGGGACGGTACGTGGCGCTGGTGTGGAAGAAGAAAAACACCGATGTAATTTTCTATGGCAATATTGTAGAGCGAGACGCAGGCTTCTTTTTTTCTATTAATTTCTTCTATTAGGCCGGGAACTATTGCTAGTTGAAGAGCTGCTAACTTGCTGTGCGCCGAAGTGAACATGTCGTACGGCGCGCGCCCCTTGAAATTGAAGGGGCGCGGCGTTACCTTAAAGAGAGCCGGTGTCTCGCGCTATTTTTGTATCAATTTTATTGTCAATTTTCATTATGCTAATTACACTTTTATACCTATATTATCTTAATCTATGTACCTATACTATGACTATAGGTTGTAATTAAAGAAGAATAATTCTATGTTTTATTAAATGTAAACCTTATAACTATATATTGACACACAAAAAAGATATTAGTAATTAATTGACTATTTTATACAAAAGTGGACCATTTTTCCTAACTATTTTAACTATTCTAATGAAATTACTATACATATTTACAAAAACTATACTATTTATAAAAGCCTATGGTCGTCCCGAACATTCCTCCCGCCGTGCATCGGATCCTGTGACGTTGCAATCACGTTGGAGGGCGACCAGTTCTGTGGGGATGACGACTATTTTCTATGCTGCACGCCGTAGGATGCCGCCGCTGGTGCACCCGTGTTGTGATGTCTCCTGGCGGTTGCTGTGATGAGTGATGATGTCTCGTAGCCAGATGGTGCGTGGTAGCGTATTGTCGACCATTGACGCTACGTCGCCTGGTTATTTCGCCGTGGGGCTCCCGCCGGTGTAGTAAGGCGGACGGTTTTCAGTTGGCGGCTGTGGTGGCTTGTCTCTTAGTACACGACAAGGTAAACAGCTGTTCTTGTTACTGGCCGTAGTCTTAGTTGTGTTGTCAGTCTTCTATGTATGTTGTCTCGAAGGCGGCGTACGATTTTCTATGGATTTTTAGTTCGGCGATCATTCCTATCCAGCACAGGTGGCGCTACCTGCGCGTTTGGTGACGACATCGGCTGCGTGTATTCGGATGCGCAGTAGATGGCTCTATGTTTGTCGCCAAAGTGCACGGTGGCGTTGCGGCTGTTGTCATAGCTGTAGTGTGTTGCCGTTTCTCGTTTGTTGTCTTCTTTCTTGCATAGTTATATTTGTCTTCGCATGTTTGTTTTATGGTGTCGCTAGCTGGGCACGATGACTCCTTTTGTGACAGATACGGCGGTTTAGTGTACGTGTATTTATGATTGCTGTTGACGTCGTGCGGAAAGTCGCGGGTCACATCGTCGGCGGATTTTCTTTGCTTGTAGTGTGATAGGCGAAGCGAGGCCGAGCAGTAGGAGCGTCGCTGTGTACTTCGTGTTGGATTAACTCTATGTTCAAGTTGAAGGCGAGTTTGTCGGTCTGGTGTTTTTATATTAGGCCTTTGATCGCTATGTGTAGATTGCTTGCTATTAACTCTTGAGTCGTCTGCTGTCTTCTGTGGTTGCTTCATCAAATGATTGTTAATGGCAAAGTGGCGTCTTGTTTGTTCATTTGTGCCCTCTTGTGTTGCGGTCTTCATGTGTTTTAGAAAGTTCACACGTTGCTCCGGTGGTCGCGCATGCGCGCCGTGTAGGACCCATCCGAGCGGCGTGTGTGATGCGACGGGTTGATCGCGCCGTCCTTTTCTTACTTCGCTGGCCAGCAATAGGTGCCAGTTGTCTTGGCCGATTAGAAGTTTCGGGGCTGCATTCGTAGACTTGAGGTGGTATTTGATGTCTTCGAGATGAGGGCAATGTTCTAAGTCTTCTTCCGTTATTTCTTGTGGCGACAAGCGAAGGCGATCTATGGTGCGGGCCAGTACATTGTGTGGCTCAGTGGCGCCGCGCAGTGTGACGGATACTCGGCGTGACTTTGAGGCGGCGAACTTGCTGTTGCTTATCGCTTCTATGTGCAGCGGGTCTATCGGGCCTGTCGCGCCGACTTGCGCGGCGAGTTCGGAGTCTATGAGGGTGACGGTAGAGCCGTCGTCGAGGAGCGCCCAAGTGTCTATGTCTCCCGCCGGTCCACAGACGCGTACGGGTACTATCTTCAAGTAGGAGTGAGTTTTCTTGTGCGTCCAAATTGAAGTAACGGCTTCTTTGTTTATACTATTTTCTTCATTTTCTCTATCGAAGTGAAGAAGTCTATTGTGATAATGTTGGCAGCCATCTATTTCACACTTGATACGGCGACAATTGTGTGTTCTGTTTCTATATTGTAGGCAGCGGAAGCATAGTCGCCGCTCCTTTGCTATGTCCCATCTCCCGCTTGCGTCCGCTTCTATGAATTTTCCGCAGTCTGTTACTATGTGGTGGGAGTCGTCGCATACTAAGCATTTACTCTGGTCAGTAGTCGTAAATGTTCTATGGTTTCTTCTATTGTCTTGCGGGTGCAGAGATGTACCGATGATAGTCTCAGGTTGGGCGTAAGGGCCGCATAGGTCGGCCTCTCGTTGCAAAAATGTCGATATTTTGATTAGGTCCGGTTCATCTTCAGACTGTGTGGCGGCGTAGTCAAACCATCTGTAGCGAAGAGTAGGTGGAAGCTTGTCTATGGTGATCTTCGTTATTTCCGGGTTGTATAGGTAGTAAATCTTCTTAAGAGCTTTCAACGCTGCGACGATGTTAGAAACTCTACTTGCGAATATGCATATATCTTTCGGCGTGTCCGCAGGTCGAGGTAGAGTTCGAAGGCGGTCGAGTTCGGTCGAAGCTATGCAATCGGATCTTCCAAATCGGTTTTCTAACGTCTTCATGACTTCGTTTGGTTGCGCGTGATGTATAAGAAGATTTTCTACAGCTTCTCTTGCCTTCCCTCTGATGTTACGACGTAGTCTTGCTGAGTTTTCGACGTCTGTGTATAGTGTGGCGGACTCGTAGTAGGCGGCTTTGAAAGAAAGCCACTCTTGATGCGATCCCGAGAAGACAGGTAGATCGGTGACGTAGTGCGGGCGATGAGAAGACTTGAACGCAGTAGTGATCGCCGTGATAAGCTCTGATATTTCCGTCTTCTGTGGTGTTGTAGAGGTAATCGGAGCGGTTTCTTGTGTTTCTATTTTCGATTGCGATAAATGTTCTGCTGGAGGCGGCTTCTTTATTTTATTGACGGGCTGCGGTGGTAGTACATCTTGATGAGGTACCGGTAGCGTAGATTGTTGAGGCTTGTGTGTATACAATTGTGCTTCACTTTCGTGGATCCAGGTAGATATCCTCTCGTGCGTTTCGGTGTCGCTGTTTTGTGTCGCTGAGTCGTCATCTTCTTCGGCTTCAATTCTATGTATGCGGGCCTCAGCTAACTCGACTTGAAGTTTCAGGAGGTCTTCCCGCGCCTGAGCGAGTCTTAGCGCCCGGCGTGACTGGGTACTATGACGTGAAGTGGACTTGTGAGCGACCGAGCCCGGCGGCCGTACAGCGGAAGGTTCTTCTATGGGATGCGCTGTAACGGGGCCGGTGCATTCTATTGCTGTGGCTGGTGTTGATGTGCTATGATCGACGGTTTCTGCTTCAATGTTTCGCCTTTTTCCGCTCTGCGATCGCGTAATAGGCATGATGAAATTCTTCTTCTAATCCGGCTCGCAAGGGCCAATGTACGCGACGGTACGTGGCGCTGGTGTGGAAGAAGAAAAACACCGATGTAATTTTCTATGGCAATATTGTAGAGCGAGACGCAGGCTTCTTTTTTTCTATTAATTTCTTCTATTAGGCCGGGAACTATTGCTAGTTGAAGAGCTGCTAACTTGCTGTGCGCCGAAGTGAACATGTCGTACGGCGCGCGCCCCTTGAAATTGAAGGGGCGCGGCGTTACCTTAAAGAGAGCCGGTGTCTCGCGCTATTTTTGTATCAATTTTATTGTCAATTTTCATTATGCTAATTACACTTTTATACCTATATTATCTTAATCTATGTACCTATACTATGACTATAGGTTGTAATTAAAGAAGAATAATTCTATGTTTTATTAAATGTAAACCTTATAACTATATATTGACACACAAAAAAGATATTAGTAATTAATTGACTATTTTATACAAAAGTGGACCATTTTTCCTAACTATTTTAACTATTCTAATGAAATTACTATACATATTTACAAAAACTATACTATTTATAAAAGCCTATGGTCGTCCCGAACAGGAATATTTAAGCAAACGAAACGTATTTTAACCAGTACTTAAGTATCTGTGTCTTGCTTTGTAGACAATGTCACCTTTTAGGACTAGTTGCTATGCGTCTCCAATGCGACTTTTGTCTATGACACTGTTTCTCAAAGTTGGCGATGTCGCGCCCTTGTGGCCGCTGGAAGCTAGAGAATTTGACTGAAACTTTGACTACAAAGTCCACTAGGATTACTGGACGATTTGCATGTTTATCTACTTTATCATCAGCACTTACTCGATTTTTAGCTTCTAGCAACTCCTGTGATCGGGTGTGAGGACATCATACACTACATTTGTCGACTAGTGGTGTCCACTTCAGACCTCGTTTACCGCAACGATTGTCTGTTCTGTGGTTGACTCTGGCTAGTTTAGTAGCTTACTAATTCATCTACCTTTTTTTAAACCGGGGAAAATTCATCTACGCCTACCCAAGAAGAGCGGCACCCAGCCTCGGGATGGTAAGGAGGAGGGCGTCAAGCGACTTTAGAGTGGTGTCACGGTCACGGGGCCTATATATATGGAATAGCCTAGAACTCCAGGAGAGGACTAATTCATCCATTTACTTAATTTTAAAATTCAATTGACTGGTTTCAATCGGTCAGTGACTCTTCTCAGGTAGCATTCACATCCTATAGTTAAGCATTATGTTTTTTTTTAATTTAATAAAAGGATCTTTTCCGATTTCTTTTATTGGACAAAATTCTCGTTTTGAATGATCTAGCTTTTAATTGAATATACTAAATAGCACGTAAATATTGAATGATAGTGACGCTGCTAAATGTTTCGTGTCTACATATCTAGTTTAAAAATTAAGTTTGAGAACCTTTGATTTAAGACTTTGTCTTTTCCAACGTTTCGAAGTGAAAACATTTTGCGAGGAGGTTGTAAGTAACGTAAATATTTTATTTCGTTGCCTATTCAAATTCAATGTTCTAAGTACTTTACCTGTATGCTTAGTTAATATTGTCGACGTTTTACTATTATGTAAATGTTGTTGTGGTAATATTTTGATTACTTACGTGTTTTTTGTAACTAGGTACCTATTCAGAACATATTGAAATGAAACGGTTTTTAATGAAACTTTACAACTGTAAACACAACAATTAAATATGTTATAATTATGTATTTCTGTAATGTACGCTTTTTTCGTTGGTTAGTGAGTGTTTAAAGGTCAATGACTAGCGCTGTTTAAGAATATAATATTCGCGCCAGGCTCACTTAGGTAACTCTACCGAGCGTAGAAGGCTGTGAAGGAGCTTTCAAGTATCCATTATGTGTTTAAGAGACCGCTGAAATGTGAAGAAAGACAAAAGGAAAAATCAGCGGTTAATGACGGCAATTACACGTAGATTGGTTGACATTTAGAGCTCCGGTTACCGAGCACGATTGTAAAATCGCTCGTAAAATATTTGTAGCGACATGTATCTATACATCGCTACAATAGAGAATCCTACAACGCGCAAACAAAGTTTTCATTACGACTCGCTATATATACGAAAAACCAAGTTGGTCCATCGGACCATCGGACCGCGCTACCCGAGCACGATCACCCAGCTCGGCAGAATTACTTTCACTTTTCGTAGGGACAAGCCTGTTCCTACATATTCAGTGAGCAAAGAAACTTCATTGTTTTATTGTACCTATGTAATGATATTTATATGACTAGAATCTTCATACCTGCTACGCCCACTGAAATGGATCTAAATTTAAATGCGTGTAAGAAACTTATAAGCTTTTGCGAGTAGGCACTTACATTTACTGGCATGATTGCGTGCTCAGATCAAGTGTCAGGAGCAATATAAAGAATTTCACAATTCAATGGTTCTACCACTAACGGAGGCTTGATTTAATTTTCAAAGAACCTTGTACCTACTCAGACGTGTGCGTTAAAACCTATTAATCGGTTCGCAAATTGTATTGAGTCAAATGACTGGTTTGGTTTTTAGGGTTCCGAAGCCGAATGGCAAAAAGCGTAATAGCCACGCTGGGCAGGCGGTTTGGCGATCGCAGGGCGTAGCTTCTCGCTCCGGTGACGCTTCTGCCTCTCATCGGCCTGTGGTATTTAGCTACGCCTCAACTTTTGGTGGTTATACGCCACCGCCACCAGTCGGTTGCCAGAGCCTCGTTTGTTATTCACTGGATCCTCCTCTTCCTTCACCTTCCCGTGGCGCGATGTTTGCGTGGTGATAAAGGTGAGGGTGGAGCGAAAAGATGATGGGACTCTTACATCCCAAACCTTGTATCATAAAGCCTACCTTAAATGATTTAAAATCTGCGATAACAACTGCTGTCCGTGTGATGATTCTTCCGTTCAAGATATCGACCATCTGTTATATACGTGTCACATTTTCGATTACGAACGTGAGAAATACAAATCAATATGTGCACATAGAAAAATAACTCCCTTTCAATTAATAGAGCAGTTAAAAAGCGAGGAGGCCACCGACGGTTTCGTCAATCTTGTGACCTCCATCGTGAAAAAGTTAAAAAGCGTCAACCAAACCTAAACTAACAACATTAGTTCTTTCGCCTGTATCCATTAGCAGGCAACAAACTTTAGCGCACACCAAATTAAGAAATCTCCGAGAAAAATTCAGCATTTATAATGATTGAAAAAAAAAACCTACCTTAAACATTATTTGTACAGGCCAACCAAACAATATTCCATCATCTATCACGTACTTTAATCCAACGTTTGATATGGCCGCCATTGCCGGGCGGGCGGGAACAACTTTTATTCGACAATGAGCGAATGACATCCCATTCAGACTTCCCGCCGCTTACCCGCCATTGTGGACGGGAAATTACTTTTAAGGGTAAAACACACAGCGGGTATCATGAGACTGTAGCGATGTAGGTAATACGGCGCCATTGTTTGTAATATTAATATTTCACGTACTAGGTACGAGTATCATCACCTTCATTATCATTTCATCTCGACGGGCTCGATGGCTCATTTGGTAGTGACCTCTACCTTTCTGAGTCAAGGGTCGTGGGTTCGATTCCCGAACAATACAAACATGTGTTCATGATTTGTAAGTGTTTTTTTTAAAAAACCTATACGAACAAAGATTATTTTGACTTTTGACTTGATTTGGCATGAACATGTCTGTTTGTATTGGTCTGGGTGAGAGATAATTAATTATATGTTTTAGAGATTTTTATCTTCAAAATTCAAAAATTCAAAAAATTCAAATTCAAAAAGTTTATTCAGGTAAATTGTGTTACCTGAATAAACTTTTTGAAATAACACAGAAAAACAAACGAGACGTTTTTAAATTACCGTTTTTTGTTATCGTGTAGTTCAGAATCGATACTCCGATTACTTAAAATTCGCAGATACGGCAAAAAGGTTGTTTTGTTAACTATCGCCTTTTCAAACGTTTGTGGCCAATATTGAGTAAACAGGGAGGGGTGCCAACGTTCAACAGAGCAGAAACGAAAACGAAACGGAACGCTTTGTAAAGAAAAAACAATTGTTATCTCCCTGCAGCGGAATGTATTGAAATAGAGGCGGGTATTGAACTCTGTGATTGGCGAAGGTAACTAAACAAAAGAAACGCCGGGAGGTCTTTTCATGGCAACATTCGGCAATGGTTCCGTTTACATAAGGTACGATGAGTAGAGTCGGCTGTTTCATTCGAATAGGGTATTGTTACAAGAAGTATTTCAATGTATGATATTTATAGAACCTAGCCTAAAATTAAGGGACTGGACAACCGACTGGTGGCTTTATAACCGTTACGATAGAAGGCGTAGCTAAATACCACAGGCTAATGACAGGCAGCAGCGTCACCGGACCGAGAAGCTACGCTCTGCTATCTTCAACTCATTAAATGATATTATCCCAAGACATGCAACGCTGGATTATACGAAGTCGTCTAGTCCCAAACTGAAGCGAAGATTGTACTGTGGACGTTATTAGACAGCAGATAAACTCATTTAGATACTTTTTTTTTGTAAATATATAAGTATGTCACCGGAAAATAATAAAACTCGTAAGTTAACCAATTTCCTAGGCGGTTGTTCAACTCCCGGATAATAATAAACGGCACTTGAAATGTATTATTTAACGTATGTTTTTAGTAAATTGATCAATTTACGGCGTCTTTACGCTAAATCATTCGACGAAGGCGAGGTACCTATACGCTGATTGGTTGAATGACTCACATGAAATTATCATACTCCTCGCAGCCGTTTCCATTACCGCTCTAAACGTAAAAAAAAACGATCTTGTCTTTTTTTGTTTTCCTTTTATTTTATCATAGTATAGATACATTCACTTTTATACAAAGCAAACACTCACACTAATACTAGCAGGCATGTTCATGCACGCAAATGTTTGTATTGTGCGGGGATCAAACCCACGAATCTTGGTTCAGAAGGCAGAGGTCACTACCAAATGAGCCATCGAGCAAGTCAAATCAGTGTACTGTGCAGGGCGACAACTGTGTCAGAGGGAGCGCTCCAGTACCACTGAACCAAACTTATAGACATTATAAATAAATAAATATCAGACAACATCACATACATTACTCCGATCCCAAATAAGTAGCTTATGAACTTGTGATAACAGAACAACGAAGGCACCACAAATAAATACTTAAATACAAATGTAAACACCCAGACACGGAACAAACACAAGTGTTCATCACACGAATGTTTGTCCCGGATGGGAATCGAACCTACGAGGTTCAGAAGGCAGGGGTCACTACCAATTGAGCCACCGAGCCAGTCTTCCATATCTTAGTAAACTTTCAGTGTCGTACGGTACCCTTGAGCAATTTTATATCCAGTACCTACTCTTGTACAAAGCTCATTAGAAAACTAGAACAAGACGCGTAACAAAATAATGAAACAGTATATTACGAGTATGTTCTACGTACGTTATTAAAACAATCTTTGTCCTTCGCCCGCGCAGGGCGTACAGCGTTCAGAAGTTGAAATAAGTTTGGCAACAGTTGCAGGGAAGTTTCTTTAGGGAATTCAGTGGAAATGTGTTGTTGACACTTCTTATGTTCGTGCGAAACGTTGAATGGGGTCAGGGGGTCGGTAACAATGGTCGGTATCACGATCAGTCTGAGCAGATTTCAGGAATTGCATTATACTTTAAATTATTTATGCAATTCGTTTCACTACCGCGTGCAATAATAAATAAATAAATATCAGACAACATACATTATACATTGCTCCGATCCCAAAGTAAGTTGCTTAAGCACTTGTGTTATGGGTATCAGAACAACGAAGGTACCACAAATAAAAACTTAAATACACAGACACGGAACAAACACAAGTGTTCATCACACGAATGTTTATCCCGGGTGGGGATCGAACCCACGACCCTTGGTCCAGAAGGCAGGGTCACTACCAATTGAGCCATCGAGCCAGTCAATGAAATGGGAAATGGAGACTTTTCGCAAACAACGGCGATTGGTTTACAGATTAGAAGACTCATCATTAGCCTATCGCAGCCCACTGCTGGACAAAGACTTCTTCACCATTTGTTTGCCACTTTGGACAAACACCTCGTTTTAGTCGTAATCGCCACGCTGGGTAGGCGGGTTGACGATCGCAAGTCGCAGCTCCTCGCTCCGATGATGCTGCTGCCCGTCTTCGGCCTGTGGTATTTAGCTACGCCTTCAATCGTGATAGCTATACCGCCATCAGTCGGTTGCCAGAGCCGCGTTTGTTATTCGGCAGGTTGCACCACGGGCAGGTGAAGATGGCTTGAAGCGAAAAGATCATAAAGCGCCCTGTAAACGATCAAAATTGTTTGACAAACTTGTCTTGTCAGTACCATGTCAAAATGAACCTATCACGTAACAGTTGGACCTGCCTTTTGTGTGATGCCATCTAGTGGATTTCTTTTATCAGAATACTCTCATTGTACCAACATCTTGATTTCCTATAAGAGCATTTTCGTTATTTTAATTACTCTTTGTGTTATTCCGAAACCTCTATGATTTAATAATTCCTCTTTTCTTTTTCAAAAGAACAGTTATTTATCCCAATTAACTTCTAATTAGACACTAAATATAATTCATAACAAAGAAGGTAAATTACTTTTGAAAAGATTAAAATGCCGGTATAATAACGAGGAAAAAATTTGTTTGAAATTTCTTCGGTAAACATACCACCGCGAGGTGAATATAAAAATAAGCTAATCAGGAAAATTTGCTGAGCCCAGTGTGTTTAAGGGTGGTTTAAGGATATTTTGTTTTGTATGAAAATGCTGGTCTAATTAATTGCATTACTTTTTTTTTTTTTTATAGTAGCTCGACATAATGGCTTCCCTACGCCTGATGGAAAGCTAAAGAGAAGCCCAAGTCGCTGTGACAACTGGCAAGTAGCTGGTTAGTTACCTGTCAGTTGCCACTGCCATGCCGGCCCAACCCTAACCCCCCCACGAGCTCCGGAGACCCTACTCACCAGCAGAAACACTACCCGGAGGTCATTAGGCTGCGGTATTCTATAGGGTGGAGGTCCTTCCCCGGACGGGCAGCTCAATACGAGCGAAGATTCGCTATGCCCTACCTCTCTTTTTTTATAGTAGCTCGACATAATGGCTTCCCTACACCTGATGGAAAGCGAAAGAGAAGCCCAAGTCGCCGTGACAACGGGCAAGTAACTGGTCAGTTACCTCTCAGTTGCCACCGCCATGCCGGCCCGAGCCCAACCCACCACAACTATAAAAAAAATATTCTACTATAAAAAAAAAATCGATAGGTTAGCCGGATCACTTCGTTTATTTACGGCGCGATGACACACGCACGTGTAGTTAGAACGGGTCGGTTGCTTTAACTTGACGTCTGACCGCCTATTTTGTGTGGGGAAAAAACACTGCGTGTGTAGAGCCGGCTTACCTTTACTGCGTGAAGTTAGAACAGTCACGCAGAATCACGTTAACACGTACATTATGCATCAACGCGTTCCTTTCGTATAGACCTCACAATCCTAATTGTGTGGCGGGCCCCGTCTGGTCCGGATCGGGTGCTGCCGTTGTACGATCTCATCAATTATTTTATTTGACTCCCTGCGACTGAAAGGATATTGAGTGATGTATGTTTTTGCAAAAGTGTAGACTCATACACCAGTCAGACTTGGAGTCAAGAGCCTCCCCCTACAGCCCGGGTCTAAATATTATTTAGAATAATTGTGCCAAGTTTCGTTAAAATCCGTCAGTACTTTTTGTTTCTATAACGAACATACAGACAAGACAGACACAAACTTTACTGATTGCATTTTTGGCATCAGTACGATCACTAAATCACCCCCTGGTAGTTATTTTAAAAATATATTAACAAACAGTATAAAACAAACATATGGTACAAAAATTTGTGTTCATGAACATACATGTTCATGAACACAAATGTTGTGAAGCCATAAGTTGTCTTTCTGTTTGTATTGGGTCTGGTGTTTCTAGGTATAAAATGTATTTATTTACAAAAAAAAGTATCTAAGTAAGTTTATCAGTTGTCTAGTACCCATAGTACAAGCTTCGGCTTAGTTTGGGGGCTTGGTGGCGCTGTGTGGCCTCAGCGTGGCATGTCTTGGGTTATTTATTTATTTATATTTCATGTAGCAGAATTGACTTCTCTACAGATTTATTATAAGTAATAATACTCTGGTTCTAATTCGGAAACCACACGAACGTACATAGTGTATGATAGGGTCATAAACTATGTACGTCCGCATAGGTAAATCTCTTTCTCCGATTCCCTCATTAGCTTACATAAGACTGTGTCACGTCTTAGTAAAGGTCCGACCGGGCTGGGGGGGCCGTCCCAATAAATTCACATTTAACAGATCGGTCCGTGATATCCGCAGTCGCACAGACGTCGCATAAATTCACTTCTATATCGCAGCTCAAGGTAGCTAGGTGTATTGCAGACTTTCATTTGACAGTGATTCATATCATATTTTCCCATAAAATTATCTATTTTTTTTTATGCGAGAGGCGGCAGACGCAACTCAAAATCGAGTTCTGGGTCGCTGCCCGGCCTTAAACCGCTCGTTTAGTGTCCCAAGTCGTAGCTGTTTGAAAGACTGTGGCAAGGAAGTTGGTTCCACAAAACCGAAGTGCGAGGTAAGAAGTTCCTCATAATTTGTACAGTGAAGGATCGTCTAACCATTGAGATGATGGAATTGCATCCTGTTACGTGTTGGGGTGCCCAGAAAGACATGAGATGCAACCCTCTACAGCGCGGCGACTAGGAAACACCCGCAAACCACAGGACTTTCTGTAGACCTGGCAGTTTGGTTTGGTCGGTCTCATAATGGTTAAAGAATTTTATTCTTAATAAGACAATTTACAGTCACTTACATGAGAACATTATTAACCATATGCAACTAGATATAAAAAATTATCAGTTACGAATATGATTGCAAGTCCACATACTACTGACAATTTAGTAACGGATAATCTTCATACTGATTATGAGCCCGAACAAACTATCGGCCGACAGAAAGTCTGTGATTTGCGGGGTCTCTAAAAGGGCCTATGTCACGCTGTAACCCCATGCCACAGGAGTGTGTTGATCCAAGGACCTCTTGCGTAGTGTCCAACGCTGATTACGGCTGCCACCAATCTATTATTCACCATCAATTGTTTGCATCTGATCGATATTTACCGCGAACGTCAATTAGGTAACTGGGCTAAGTTGATTGCTCCCGATTCAACGCCACTTAAATTGGGAAATAGTTTGTCAAACTTTACTACGCCCGCATTCGCACTTGGTGCCAAACGAGATTGAGCACGTATGTGCTGGTGTTAAAGCTTAGGACGCTGTACTTAGTTGGAGGGTTATGCAAGACTTGACCATAATCCTCTGCGCTTACACACATCTTCTTCGCGTAACAGGCTAGTAATTTGTTGTCTAATTGCACGTGTATCTTTTGATAGTACTTCGGTAATGTCCACGTTTTGGGAGACACTGTATTTAAGGGTATTTTTATTATCAAAGACTTCACTGCCTGTCTGTCCATCCTCCTCTATAACTTCAATATACACGAAATCATTAGTAAACTAGCTGTGCCGGCGGCGTTCGCACGCGTGGATATCGGGTTTAAAAAAAAACGGACTTCTCATATAACTGGTACCTAAATTTTAAGTTAGACCTCTAGCAATACATTTGTGAAAACCACATCTAATTCCATGCAGTAGTTTTCGCACGATGTGCGATCAAACATGCAGACAAAAATTTCTCACCGTTTTCCCAACACTCCCGTCACTGCTCTGCTCCCATTGGTTGTGCGTGATGAAAAGTATACTATAACCTGCCCAGGAGTATGAAGAATAATATGTTACCAAGTTTCGTTAAAATCCGTTTAGTAGTTATTTGTTACTATAACGAACATATCTGACAGACAAAAATTTAACTGATTGCATTTTTGGCATCAGTATCGATCACTTATAAGCACCTCCGAGATAGTTATTTTTGTAAATATATTCATGTACAGGAATTGACTTCTGTTCAGATTTATTATAAGTATAGATAGATTTAGCCTTAAGCTGAACTGGGCGATAAAACCAATATAATACTAACTTATAGGCAAACACGTAATGTGTGGTCAATAAATTTGGTTATACGGCAACTTTATGAACACCTGTCAAGAAAGATTATTGATGAATGAGGCACTGTTAATTGATTGAACAACCCCGGACATTTGGACGGGTCTTTTTGGAATATTATATATGGTAATGGATTGGTCGGTATAGCTTATCGTGTATTTGGACGGCTTAATGTCGTTACATTGTAAAATGGTCATTATATGCTCTGGAGGTCACCAGGATCATACAACCCTGCTATATGGGCATAGAACTCTCCCCAAGACATTACATGACATGCCACGCTGGCCACAAGCAGCGCCATCCTAGCCCCAAACTAGAAGCCGAAGCTTGTACATGGGGGACTAGACAACTGATAAACTTACTTAGATTACATTTTTTTTGTAAATAAATATTTATTATAGGTACATAGAAAACACCCAGACCTATACAAAACATGTTCATGCACACAAATGTTTGTAATGTGTGGGGATCGAACCCACGACGCTTGGCTCAGAAGGAAGTTAATAGGGATACAAAGCATTTCCCCGTTGGTTCTGTAACCCGATCTTTTCACCGGCCAGTGTCGTGCCGATTCTATCGGATTATGAGAGTGAATGAATCACTCCTTGAATGAGCAACACAATACATTACGAATCTGAAACATAACTTTAACAACGCGAACGCTGCCGGCGAGAGCACATTTCAAGTTTTAAATGTGTCTTATAAGGTAGAGAGCGGTAGGGCATAGCGATCTTCGCTCGAATTGAGCTTGCCCGTCCGGGAAGGACCTCTACCCTATAGAATACCGCAGCCAAATGACCTCCGGGTCGTGTTTCTGCCGGTGAGTAGGGTTTCCTGAGCTCGTGGGGGGGTTAGGGTTGGGCCGGCATGGCAGTGGCAACTGATAGGTAACTGACCAGTTACTTGCCAGGTTGTCACAGCGACTGGGGCTTCTCTTTCGCTTCCATCAGGCGTAGGTGAAGCCATTATGTCGAGCTACTATACTCGTATTTAAAAAAAAGAGTCAGTTTTCTGCTTCAAAGCTCAAGACCTGAAGGCGATACACGTGAAATTTGTGACACTCTCTGTACATACTTGTATTTCTTAGTTAATTAAGAAAGCACTCGTAAACCCCGCACACTGGCATACTTAGACTTTAAACGCGGTCCTATCACACACTCCCCTTATGTCCTCAGAGTTGCGTACACTTCGTAACTTTACCAATTAACTTGAGTTACCTGTCAAGTTCTGTATGTACTGTTTACGTATGTGTTAATACATGAAGGTATTTACACATCTTTTAATGATAATAACCCAAGACAAGACAAGACGCTGGGCTACACAGGCGCCATCTAGCCCCAAACGGTTACTAATGGTACTTGACAAATGATAAACTTACCACAGTCCGGTGATGATTTTTGGGGGCACAATTTTACCACTTTGGTCTCTCACAGCAAACTTATTCATTTGAGAAAAAATTATGTTAAAACCTCTATATCATTTTCAAATACCTTATCCCATAGATAACCCCACACGTATAGGTTTGATGAAAAAAAAAATTTTTGAGTTTCAGTTCTATGTATGGGGAACCCCAAAAATTTTGGATTTTTTCTGATTTTATTTTAAAATCTTAATGCGGTTTACAGAATACATCTCCGTACCAAATTTCAATAACGTAGGTCTTATAGTTTCCGGAATAAACTGGCTGTGACATACGGACGGACAGACAGACAGACAGACATGACGAATCTATAAGGGTCCCCGTTTTTGCCATTTGGCTACGAACCCTAAAAAAGGGTAAGGTTGAACACCTGAAGATTGTATGTGTCGATGAACAGAGAGACAGGCAAGGAGGTTACTCGTACAAAGAATCCCTGTATGTTAAGTATATTCAAAAGCATGCTTTACGCTTAATCTTGCTCGTTCTCGAAGAATTTCTTACTGGTTTTCAATTAAAATGGAGCTCTGTCTGTGAATATTCTCGTTGACAGATTAGGGCAGCCGTGGTGCGTGTGTCAAAGGAGTAATTTATCTAATTTCTACTTTGCGGTAACCTTTACTGAACTTGTAACCCTTAAAAATCTTTACTTTCGGTGTAGGTAAAGGTTCAGATGTAGTACTTTACTTAGTTATTGTATTATTAAGAACACTTATCATTAGTCTAAAGTATTTATTTACAACAATCCTATTACACTCATTCAACCAGAGAGAGAAAAGTAATAATCATCGGCGGGAACTCGATGACAGCTGTCATTGTCACCGTTACCGTCAAACTTCAACACGTCATCGTTAGTGCGGTGACTCTTGAGCGTGGCGAATTAGTGCTGTGCAGGCTGGCGGTTGATTATTTCTCCTCTAACAGTACCTACTTATTGTAGTCTAAATACTAAAATTACGAGTACTTGCAGTTTAAGACTTCATCGAGTGTCAAATTGTCTTCTGATTATTTTATTTTATAAACTAGCTGCGCCCCGCGGTGTAAACCCGCGGTTCCTCGTTGTATTTACCAGCCGTAAGAACCATCCTTGGAATTCAACGAACATTTTTAAAAAATGAATTGCGCTTACCAACACAATTTTGCGATTTCATTTTTTATATTAGACTAGCTAAAACTCGAGGATTTGCCCGCGTGGAATATAGGTGATAAATGATTAGTCGATCTCTACCTACTTTATTTAGTGATTAATAGTGCTATCCTTGATACATTCTGTGGCTCGCTACATAACAAATACACTTTGTTGTATTAATTCACGAACCACGTCGCATAACCTAATTGAAGTATATGATATCATAAGGTGCCCTTACCACGGAGCATTACGAGTATGATATATAGTTGATTTTGCCAATTACACCCGCGACTCGCGTTAAGTGAATTGCTTTGATGATATAATAACAGCTATTTGTGTACGTTGTTTAATGTAATACAAAGAGATATTCTTTGGAAGCTCCAACGATTCCTATAATACCAGTATTAAGGTGAGTAGTAGACTAGAAAAGTTTAGCCAACTAATAGGTACGTAAAGGAGCGACCTATCATTTCCTTTCTTTTACCTTTCATAAGCCACCCTGCTCGCGATGTAATCCTGCAGGATAACAAACGAGGCTCTGACAACCGTCCAATGTACTTTATCTGTATTTATTTTTATTTATTTATTTATTAAGAAACCAACGGCGTAACAAATTTTTATGTTGATGGAATTACATTCAGTTAGTAAGGCTAATTATGTGATTCCTTTAAAATTACAAACTAGTAACTATAACAATTGCGGAGTGGATATAAATAGATACATTAAACAAAGATTAATATGCAACAAATAGTTAGGTTAACACACACCAATCACATGCATATATGTGTCAGACAATAGATAGCTCCAAGTAATTACACACACTCGGATATCTATAGATATTCAATATCAACACCCAGTTTAAAATTAAAAATATTAAGAGATATAGTTTAAATTAAAATATACTATCAGCTATCAAAGGACAAATTATGAATTATGACAACCTCACCTCACCCGATATTTAACGTTGGAGTAACAACGAGTATGGACACAAGGATCACCAAATGAGCCACCGGGCCGTTTCAATAAAATAAAATATGGTTTTTGACTGTTATGTATTTGTAAAGCTGTAGCTACCTACAGTCCTACTTACTAAACATTGACAAAGACGAGATAAGTATAAGATTTGAAGGTCATACCTGACCCTTCACGCTATTAATTATTTTAAATTTGAATGAGCTTTTTGTGGAATTAAAAATGTCAATGTCGCCAAACTTTTGGTTATATGTGCGTGCGATACGAGTGAGGACAGAGTTGGCAGAATAGTTGGTCGTATGACGAGGGGGAAGTGCAGCAGCGGCGTGTGGCGCGTGCGGCGCAGCGGTGTGCAAAATAGCCATGCTGGCCAACAGATCCGGGCAGTCAAGTCTGCCGTTCAGAATGTCGAACAGGATAGACAAATCCAATCAGATCGCGTCTCTCCTCTAAGGTTAAGAACCCATGTCGGCGACAGTTTTCTAAATAGGACCCTGGGCGGATTCCGCAGGCGGTAATTCAGATATTTGATAAATTTAACTTGGACAACGTTCTAATCGACTGATGTGTTGTTTAATTGTGGAGACCAGATAGGACTCGGCATATTCAACTGTGCTACGGACGTAGGCATAGTACACCGATCTAATGGCGCTCATACTTTAAAAGGTTCGCATGTACGAAGAACAAAGCCAAGATTCTTGAAAGCTTTATCAGCTATATAGGTCTATGTGGTTATTAAAAGTCAGTTTGGAGTCGAGTAGTACACCGAGATCGCGAATTACATCTACTGCTATTTAATTGGAAACGTTATTAATTGTGTAATTATATAGGATGGGATTTTTCTTGCGAGTAAATGTAATTGCATTGGGCATTTCTTAGTATTTATGCTTAATATTATTATCATTATAGTATTGATATAAGGTTATTTAAATCCCTTTGTAAATTTTCCGAATCGTGTAAATTTTGATTTTTAGAAAGATTTTTTTATCGTCTGCGTACATTAAGTGATTGGCATTTGAAAAAAGTGTATAATATCAAAATAATATGCGTTATAAAATAACGGACCAAGATGCGAGGCCCTGAGGGACAGCTACCGGTGGGTATTTTAGTAAAGTTAGATTCTATAACCGCCCAGCATCACACCGCTTGCGAACGATTTGATAGGTAAGAGCTGGATCCATCTATGTAAGTCCCCACGTATGCCGAGTGTATAGAGCTTGTTGAGCTAGAATGAACGTGATCTATCTAACGCGATCAAATGCTTTTCGAATCAGTATATATATCACGTCAATCTGCCCCCCACGCCTCCATTTTAATCAGCACAGAGTCTACAAAGCTTGAGAGATTAGTAACCGTGGAACGCCTCTGATAGAAAGCCATGCTGGCTATCGGGTAAACCTGCGCGGAATATAACAGAGTTAAATAGCCTTTATAAACAATCTTTTCAAAATTTTTGCCCAATGTATTTAGAATTGAAATACCCCTGTAGTTGTCAACCCTTGTTCTAGAGCGCTTTTTTATGTAATGGTATATTATAGAGCTTTTTTAAACTGTTCCGGGTATATACCCTCTCGTAAAGAACGATTGAAGAGAAGTGCAATGGGATACGCCAGGGATTCCGGCACAGTTCTTCCAAAATAAGGGTGAATTACGCTCAAAACCAGGGCCTTTGGACGGATCCAAACCTCTCAAAATCTTCCCGTATGTCTATTGCTGTTATGTGCAAACTCGAGATGGAGTCATTGCTTACGTCAAGCGATACCGGTGCTGATGTCGACTGCCAGAGCAGTAGTTGATGTGGGATTGCCAAAAACGCTACAAAGAGTTTAACTGAAAGCTCGCATATTCTGGGCCATTTGCATAACTGGTATCCCCCAAGGTGACAGATGTCTGGATAGTTAGCCACCGCGTAAAGACTGGACGTGGTCCCAAAAGACTTCGGGTTAGTTTTCACTGAGGAATCCAAAATATAGATGTATCTGATGTATCAGTCCTTTTTGAATTCGGATCTGCCTTGGCTCGTAAAGAGAGCAATTTCATCGTAGTCGAGATGGGTTCCTATAGCGTTTCCAACGTGATGAGCCTTGGACATTCCCTTTTATGATCCATATCAGAGTCCCTGCATACCAGATTGGATATTATTTATTGATGATGTTTTTTTTGAGATCAGAGGTACGAATTTTTGTTCAGATTCATCAATAACTTTGTAAAACCATCACAAGCAATCGTCACGGGACCGATGCGCACCAGCACAGTATGCCCAGTCAACGTCCATCAGAAAAAGCGTTCAACAACCGTTCACAATCTCCCCCCCTTACCTTGCGTTGTTGGGTACGATTCTCA